>CM008281.1:16487856-16541749 GCA_002319775.1 Fagopyrum tataricum | reverse complement strand
GGGTCCCAACCCTAGATTGACGACAATCTCATTGGATCTTCCACAAGGCAAAACATAGTAAAACCGAATAAAATTTGAAAACATGCAGAGACCATAAAGTACGGAAAAAAAGGTCAGCCATAACTACATGAACTAGAATCCAAAAGAAAGAACGAATTTAGTTCATGAAAATAAAGAAACCCATCATCCCGACTACCTCGTACGGGAACCTGGCTGACCATCGACTCCGGATCACTCAACAGTTGTCCTAACCTGTTGTGCGTCTAACATAAGACGGTATAAAACCGTTAGCTAACTATTCAAAGCATTAGAATGTATACTAAAGCACAATCACATATAAGGCGAAAATTAAACACATCAACATGCTACACTCAAACCGTTTTATTATCTTTAATTAAGGTGATTCACTTCTATTAGTTCAACTTATTTTGTAGCACGAGAATCTCCCGAAACTCGCCCCTGTCCCCGTACCAACCGGGATGGATACTGTGCACATCACCGTATACCGAGATGGCCTAGTCGCAGGGAACCTCCCAATCTCTAGGCAGAGAATGAGCAGTGATGCTACGACCCGTTATGCATACACTTGGGTCTAATAAAAGGTAACGTCGTCCTAGTCAAGTTATAATTATTAAACACTCAACAAACACCACTTTAGCAATACATGCTAATAAAAAGAATAAAAGCTAAGTAAGTCATACGACTTACCTGAACTGATCGACGGTCGGCCATTACCCGCTACCGTCTAGATGATCGGCCATTACCCGTTATCGTCTATATGCGGATACAATATCAAATACCTGATCAAACGGGAACATACTCATCAATACATTTATAAGCTTCCGGGAACACTCACAATATATTCTTAGGAAATCTAGGGGTGAAAATCTCTCATCGAACTTCCTAAGAGTTTACTTAACTCTCCAGCAGCGTAAGAAGTTGTAAACCCAAATCTCCAAAATTACCAAAATGCCCCCTAACTTTCCTATAAATCCACAAAGGGCCCAACATGGGTCTAAGTACCTAACTATGTCCAACAACATCTCATAACCCTAAAATATCCATAACGGGTGTGAGGTAAACTCAACTTACATCCTAAGTCCCAAAATCTAACTTTTAAGGAAATTACGATTTTGACCCCGAATTTCCTTAAAATCCTAAAACGCTCAAACAAGTCTCTAAACTTTCGGAAAACGTCTAACCATATCTATTATCCATTAAATGATCCTAAACGAGCTCTAAGGATTTCCGGACTTCCAAATAAAGGAGAAAAGCCATAAAGAAAGCGTTAAACGTCACCTAGATTTCTCGATACTTTAACCTCGATTTAACTACGTCACACGTTCTCCAAAAATTCCGAAATAATTCTTATACCTAGTAGGCCATGACTACAACACACTAGAAGCATCAATACTTCTAAAATCTACAACAACCAATCTACACAAAATCACCAAAGTCACAATCCTAACATGCTAGTTCTAGAAAACCGATTTTCTTCCAACTTTGGAAGGTCACAACTCTCGATCCAGCCATTGGATCTTCCTATAATTTTGATATGTTAAACTATCCTATGTCTATTGCAACATATCAAAAAATCAGCCTTTGAACTTAAGTAAATCATACCTAAAAGTGTATCTCAAGGTGACGGTTTGAGCATGGCCAAATTGGAACATTGGTAGCTGAATAGTGAGTTTTCAAATCGATTCTCTGGGTTCCTGTGGGGTAAAGAGGTATAAAAATGTTCAGATACATTCTTGATCTACACAGCAATGAAGGGGAGAGGAAGGAAGGATTCTTACCACTCGATTGGTCCCCAAACGAGATAATGAAGAAGGAGAGAGGAGTAGCAGCTATTGGGTGATTTTGGTTGGCATGTCTACATACTCGACTAGTAGTGAAGCGAGGAGAAGGGCCAAGACTTGCCTCCTCGGATCAAAGAGGGGAAATGGAGGATCTAGCTTCACTCACTCAGTGCAAGAGGGAATGAAACTCCCCGTTGCTCGCCCTGGATGTCTGAGGAGAAGAGTGGCTGACTGGTGGCTGAGCTGCGTGTGCACAGAAGGAAGGAGATGCTCGGAAGGAGAGGTGTGCTGCTTGGCTTGGCTCGAAGGAGGAAGAGAGCTCGCTGCACAGATCCAAAGAAGAGCTCGATAAGGCGCTCGAAGAGAAGAAGTAGTTTGCTCGTGGTTGCTGCTCAACTTGAAGGAGAAGGTTGTTTGCTCAGAGGGGAAAGCTGCTGCTACTCGTCCTTGCTTGGATTCGGTGAAGGAGGCTGCTGTTTAGGTCCGAAGAAGATGGAGAAGCCGGAGGAGCTTGCTACTGCGTGCAGGAGGAGAAAGGTCGGTTGCAGCTTATCTGTGGTCTCCGACTCCCGGTTCTTGACTCGAAGGTGAGTCACGGTTGTGCAGCTCGAGAAGTCTGGTGCAAAGGAGAGGTTCCGCGTACAGAGGGGACGAGAAAGGCATGCGGGAGAGACACGGAAGAGAAGGAAGAAAGAGAGGCTAGTTGTTTGTCTTCTTTTAGCCAGCTGAGCATGTGTGGTCTTGGAGTGGTCCCCTATAGGTGTAGTCTGCAGAAGGTCATTGCAACGTCCCATCATTTGGATAAGTATGAATTTGCCAAGGTCCGTGGGCTAAGAAGAGAGATAGAAACATCATTTGGGCTTACACATGGAATAAGAATAAGCCCAAGGTTAAGTGTTATAAGATCGAGCACCGGATACGAGTTTTAAGGCTTGAATCGATGACAAATGGTTGTTCGGTTATTTTTGGGTAGCGCGAGCAACGTGTTCCAAAAATTAAAATTTCCGGGTATTACACCTCGTCCCAAACGCTAACTCACACAACGCTCTCGCTTCCCTTGGGAAGAAGCACACAACCTGCTCACAACAAGGTATCCATAAACACCCGCTCAACTCAAGAAGTCTAGGACTTCTACACAAATGATCTACGCAGGATCATTTGACTCACATTCTAGGACCGCATCCTAGAGTCTATCATAATCACCGTCAATAATGACGTAAAAGCCAACGAGGTCTAAACACGCTCATAACATTCTCCTAAGGTCCCAAAAGCCACTACTTGGCATTCCTTTTAAGTTATGCTAGTTCCAACCTATCATGATACTACTAAACATAACTCACGGGACGTCAAAGGATGGAAGACGATCTATGAATGTCAATATGGATTCGTGGCCTTTATCGGGCTTCGGAACCTAGCATCAAAACTACACAATTTAGCTCATACGCTAAATTGATCATAAAATATAGTATATATAAAAACCTAAGATAAAACTCGTTTGTAAAATCCGAGGTTAAAAACCGCTAACACATTTTCCGGGGCAAGTATACATTTTCCAAACATATGGGTCATCAACCATAATTAAAACCTTGGGGCAATTTCCGACAAAAAACCCAATAGAGGGTATAAATGCAACAATCCCGAAATCTGGGTCAAAACTGTAATAACCAAAACCCTGGGTACAAACTACAATTAACACAAAACTGAGGGGGCCGAAATGCAATTATACCAAATAAGAGGGGGCCCGATTTAAATAGCCAAAAAGGGCTGTTCTAGGACCGCGGCGGCGGCAGGGCTCCGGCCGGGAGGAAGGCGGCTCCGCTGGCGGCTGCAAGGGGGTGGCGCCCGTCCTCTAGCTCCGGCGAGGACAGCGCAGGAGAGGGGTGCACAGAGCAGCTCGGCCGAGGGAAGAAGAGGGGCGAGGCGAAAGGAGGGGTGGCCGGGCGTCGGCGGCTCCGGCTGGGCTCGTGCAGGCAGGGCACGGCGAGGGCGGAGGCGAGGCTTCCCTGGCGGCGACGGCTTCGTTGTGGCTCTCCGTGCTCGAGCGGTCTGGACGCGGAAGGAGAGAGAGACGGAGAAGAGATGGACGGGGTAGCCGGCACGGTGAGAGAGCGAGGCCGGAGAGGAGCGTGTGTATGCCGGTGTGGAGAAGAGACGGCGTGAAAGAGGTGGACGGGGTGGAGGGTGAAGCTGCCGGGCGTGGAAGAGAAGGGAGATGGAGTAGAGGAGTGTGCAGGCGTGGAGTGTGGAGTGAGCCAAAGAGAGGAGAGGGGATCCGAGGTATCTGCACGAGAACGATGGGTCGGCTGGGGTGCAGGGGGAACGGACGCAGGGCGAGGGGTCGGCTAGGCGGCACTCTGCAGGCCTAGGCGCCAGACTAGGTGGGCGGCCGAATGGGCGGGCAGGAGTAGCTCCAAGAGAAAAAGAAACAAAGAAGATAGGGAAAGAAAAGAACGGCGGGAAAAAAAACGAAAAAGAATAAAAATAAATAAATAAATAAATAAATAAATAATAAATAATTTAAAATAGGAGTAAGTAACCCAAAACCCGGAACCGGAAATGTTTTGACTCGGGAAACTTTTCCGACCTTTTTACGAAAATAATAATACGGATATACGTGAACGTATTCCAAACCGAATAAATACTTGGGAAAAATCCATAAAACGCTCTCAGTCCGGAATAAATTCCCGAACGTTACACCACGTGGTTACAAGACGTGTTTGATCGAGACTGTTGCGTGTCGCAAGTTTCGGGACAAAACTTGTTTTTAGGGGGGTTAGTTTTAACATCCGGAAATTTTATTCCGCACGTCAAGCGTTTTGTAGATCTTCCCGCAGGCACGAAGTGTCGAGTGCCGGGATTTATTCCTAAAATCCCAAGCGACCCGTCGTTATTCCCTTTTCCGCTTTCCGACCCTTCGTTCTGAGGTGAGGTGACAAGATGTCATTTCTGACCCCTCGTTCCGAGCAAAGAGTACAAGATGTCAGCTGTCCCCTCTCCCTTTTGGCAGCCCTTTGTCCCTCCCTCCCTCTCTCCTCTCTTTTCTGTTTCACGTTACTCTCTTCCTCTCTTTTCTCTCTTTGCTCTTCTTTCTCCATGGAAGCTCTTGCTTATGGATTGCAGTAGAGGAGGATCAGATCTGGTGTGGTAAGCTTCTCCATCTTCCTTCCTTCTCCTCCTTGGCTGCTTAACCCTTTCTTCTTCCCTCCTTCATCCATGACCATGGATGAAGCTCTTGAGAAGTTTTTACTCAAATCCTTGCATGCATGTGTTCTTAGCTCGATTAGGTCGTCCAGAGGAGTCTAAGATCAATGGTTAGTGTGTGGAGAAGACCCAACAAGGAGAGGAGGACATTGGAGCCAAGCATCCACGATCGAAGACGAGTTTCTGCAGCGAAACTGCGGGGGCGGCTCATCACGGCCGCAGGGGCGGATCCAGACAATTGCAGATGCGGCTCATCACGGCCGCAGGGGCGGCTCTAGGCTCCAGACCACCGCAGGTGCGTCTCCAGCGCCGCAGGGGGCGGCTCCAGGGCGGCAGCAAGGTGCAGGGGCGGCTCCTAGGTCCGCAGGGGCGGCGTTTGTGTTCCGCAGGGGGCGCCAGCTTGACTCCGCGGCTGCGGTTTCTTCAACCGTAGGCTTCTCCTCTCCCTTCCTCTTTGTTCCTTCCTTATTTTTGTAGTTGTATCATGTTAGTAGCATGCCTAGGATGGATCTAGATTAGCATGAGATGCCACTTAGTGGTTGTGAACCTAGGATCGCTTAAGGCTCGATGTAGTTGATGATTACGAGTATGTTGAGCATGATGGACCTTCAGGCTAGCTTGTTCCTTCTTGGCTGAGGTTTAAGATCATGTGAGGTTTGTTGTGAGTTGCTTTCATGTGCTTAGAGTGTGGTGAGTACCTTGGACCCTAGGATGCATTCCTAGCTTGAAAGTTAGGTGATCTTGCTTAGATCACTAGAGTGAAGTCTAAGACTTCTTGAGTGTGAGCATGTATTGCTATGCATATCTCTTGTGAGCAGGTTGTGGGCTTCCTCCTTAAGGAAGTGAGAGTTTTGTGATTTGAGTGTGGTGACGAGGTAAGTCTCTGAACTTACTTAGCTCGTATTTTACGTATTAGCATGGATGTGTGTTTGTGTTATTGTTTATGTTATAAACAACTAAACCGGTAAATAGGCCAACCGACTTTATATTATTTTGGCCCAAGTGTATGATAACGGGCGGTGACATCATCTGCCTAGCTCTTGCTAGAGTCTAGGAGGTTCTCGGCGACTAGCCCGGGCGGGTAGACGGTCGGATGCATCAGTACCATTCCTTGCTGGTAAGTAGCGAGGAGAGACCACGGTGGTTCTCGTGTCACAAACCTAAGTTGAATTAGAACGGGATACGACTTAATAATAAAAAGATAATAAACCGGACTTGTGTGTTTTGGAGTATGTATGTGTTTGTGGTATATGTGTGTATGTGCCTTCACCTATTTTCTAATGCTTCGAATATGAGCTAACGGTTTTAAACCGTTTGTGTAGATGACTTGCAGGTTAGGGACGCCGCCGAGTGAGGTGGAGGAGTGGACAGCCGGGGTCTCCGTACATTATAGGACGGCGACGTTTTTGGGGTTATGCCTTTGTGTTGTTGATTTATGTTGTACGGTTTAGATTTCCTTATCGGAGTTATGTCGTTTTGAGGACTCAACTGAGTTTCCACCTTGTATCTTTACATTTCAGTTTCTCGCATACATTACAAACGATTTTTGAGTTTTGCCTTTATTTGTGCCTTGTTGGAAAGGTCCGGTGAAATTGTTGTCAGGCTAAGGGTCGGGACCCATTGTGAGGTCTCGCCCGTAGCATCCCGAGTCCCACGGATTTGGGGTGTTACAGTTTCTTACTGATAACATGATTTATCGACCTAGTTTAGATGATCATATAGGTAGTTTTTCCCTTTCCGCATGCATGTACGTTTTTGCCTTAGTTTGTATCTTTTATGCTTGTTTAGTGTTACTTTGCAAGTATAGATGTCTACACACGCTTTTGGTGCCTTTGTAGGTATTTTGATGTGTTTTGGAGCTAAAACGATGCATTTGAGGATCAAGCCTCCGAGTGGATGCTTAGGAGCTGTCATACGAGCATAGGAAAGGAGAAGACGACGAATTTGGAGCAAAATAGAAGAAGTGACCGAGATGAAAAATATCTCGGCCGAGATCCATATATCTCGGTTGAGTTGGGAGCTACTGTTGCAAAATCTCGCCCCCTATCTCGGCCTTGATCTCGGGCGAGCTGACCGAGATGCCATTGACGTTGAAGTACGAAGTTGAAATCTCGTCCCCGACATTAACCTATCTCGGCCGAGATCCAGACCGAGATTTCTTCCCTGAGCGTCGGATTTTATTTTATTTCGGACCTTCAGCCCAGCCCACGTCTTTCGACAGGTCTTGGGTTATAAAAGTAGGGTTCCGAATGTGAAGTACGGGGAGTTCACGTGAGGCGAATAATATGTAGAGTTCGAATCGACGGTGTGCTCGATTATTCTGTGGTGTGTTTAGGTTTGATTGTTTGAAGGAGAATTCTTCTCCTACCTTTCTTCTTCGCTCAGTTGTCATCATTGTTAGATCATTAGTTTAGTTTAGGAAAGAAGATTCAGTCTTGTTAGTTTGTTAGAGATTTGAGATACGTTTGGAAGTTTTGAGACAATTTGTTTTGAGATTCAATAAAATTGGGTGCTTTCTTCATCCCTATTTTCTTTTTTAATTGGATACTTTTCTTTATTGAATTATTTGCAGGATTTGATATGAATATTATTAGCTAGAAATACTTTGTGGTTCCAAGGTAGTTAGAGATTTATTTATACCTTGGACCATGATGGATTGAATTGTTCTTTATACTAGATTGTGTAAATCGCTTTAAATCCTATGGAAAGGTTTGGTTTTGCAGGTTTAGACTCAATCTAAATCACTTAACCTAAGTAGGAATTGAGTCGTAACTGAGATATTCCTATTTAGATACATAAGAGAACTTGTTCCTAGGTAATAAAAGTTTAACCTTTATTAGAGAGAATGTACCATTATTCCTTCCTTTGAGGCAATAATTCATGAGACGTAACTGTAAAGGGTTATTGTGTTTTCGTGATAAAGATGAGGTTTATTTATATATTTGTCCCTCTTTACCTTGAAAGCAATAGGTATTAGACTGCGGACCTTTATGTTCTTGAGACGTCACTGTAAAAAAACATAGATTTAAGAAACATTCATCCTGAGCTCTTTAACCTTATATATATATGCCACGTGGGATCCATATAATCATGAGTCCTATGTGTATAAACAATGATCTTGAATCCTTGAAACTACATTTCTTTCCATATATATTCCTTAGTTAGTTAGTTGTAGATATTTGATTTTCAATCAATAAGTGACACATTGATTGCGAATCCTTCACATCCTTCAAAACCTTTTTGATCCTTCTTTCCCTAATCTTTTCCAACCTTTTTCTTTATTTGAGATTTATACTATTCTACATCATTTTCACTTTCATCTAACTTAGTCCCTGAGATCGATCTTGGAATACTTACTCGTACTACAATTGATCCATACACTGTGGGTTCGCTACATTATAGAGTAGAAATTGTGAGTTTATAAATTTAAAGCAGACTCGTTGTTTTGCTGCCCTGTGAGTTTCTATCTATTTTGATAGGGATTTATAGGGTGGTAAAACCAACGAACACTTACCGACTAGCACTTCCACCCATACTTGAGGGCATTCATCAGGTTTTGCACTTGTCTTAGTTGAGAGAGTAAATATCGGATCCAAGACACATTACTAGATATGAGGACTTGACTATTGGGTCAGACCACACATTCATGATTACCCGGTAGTTATCCAAGAGAGGTGTACGAAACGCTTACGGTCTAAAGAGATCCCTATGTTATAGATCCAATGGTCCAGCCGAGAATAGATGAAGCTACAAGAGAAAACGTTGCAACACCACCGTTGGAGATCGTTAGCAGTACAGAGTTCCGGAACACAACCCGCAATGGAGTTTTACTCATGGACAGGACCGTGGTAGAGGCCTTGGTGGTAGTGCAACAGACACCAGGGAATCACAACTACGCTCTTTTGAGTTGAGGAGTGTTGATCAATCGACTTCCCCTACGACTACATGTATCATTTTGATAAGAGATGAGCTTGTCTGAGTATAATTTGATACGGGACTACCCATTCTTGTACGTTTTGTTGGGTTACTAGATGGTGGTACGTTTTGTTGGGTTACTAGATGGTGGTAAGGTTAGAAACTCTGTAGATAATCGTAATTGCCAATTTGTTTAGGGGGAGCGAGATTAGCAGTTAGACTTCTTGACCGTGCACTTAGTGTAAGAGCATGCTATCTTGAGAATGGATTGAATAATTATGTGTGGGCAATATTGGAAATCAGTAGGAATGTAGTATTAGGAGCATCTATCTTGAGCGTTATGTGGAGTTAGTCATCGGACCTATATTTATGTGTAGTTTTGTCTTGATGTTTTTGTGCTTATATGCTAGAGTGTATCGATTATTGCTTGCATGTTTTGGAATATTTGATAATATGTAGTGTGAGGTTAGAACTAGAATGTGATGACACTTCAAGGATCTATAGAGATACTGAGTCTATAGTTGGTAGACGATCTTGGATAATTTTAGTTTCGGGACGAAACTTATTTTTAGAGGGGACTAATGTAATAACTAGAAAATTTTATTCCGATACGGGTAGCGTTACAAGATTTTTATTTATTTATTTTGTTGTCGAATCAAAAACCGTTAGAATGTGACTTTATAGTGTAAGTTAGTAGGCTTATCTCCTTTATTTTGTTTGCTTTCCGGGCTTAGTGAGCACGACCCAGTATTCCTATCCTTTCATCCCAACGGCTCTCTACCACAGACCACGTTGGGCTGCTTCTTTCTTTTCCCTTCCAGGGCCAATCACCCTGCTTCTCCCTTCCTCAAGCGCGACGAAGCCCGTACACCTGCTTCTTCCTCTTCTGGCTCATATTCAACCGACGTTATCACGTTCAATCCCTGTGATCTCGCTTAGCTTCAACGGCATCAACAACCCGGATCCTGTAATCTCGATCTTCACTTCACCACGCAACCACCTGTTTTCTTCTCCCGCCATAGCCGACACTACAACATCTTCTGCTCCCTTACTTGCTCCCTTTTTTCCCAGAAGTATCATGATTAACTAGGCTTGAGTAGTTAAGCAATCCATCCTTCTCTTCAGCATCCGAGCAACACTGTAAGTAACGACCCCTCTTCTCCTCTTCCTTGGCCAAGGGAATCACACCTTCTCTACTATCTCTTTCTCGTTTATCCTTATATGTAACAACCAACGAATGTAAGATTTATTAATCTTATAATTAATAGTGGACTTGCATATTATAATAAATGTAACACCCTAAATCCGCGGGACTCGGGATGCTACGGGTGAGACCTCACAATGGGTCGTCCCGACCCTTAGCTTGACAACAATTTCACCGGACCTTTCAAACAAGGCACAAATAAAGGCGAAAACTCAAAATGTTTTTAATGTATGCGGAAACCGAAATGTAACGAATACAAAGTGGAAACTAAGCCGAGTCCTCAAAACAACATAACCCAAATACGAAAGTCTAAATCGTACCATAACATCCACAAACTAACGATATGAAACATAACCCAAAAACGCCCCCGTCCTATAATGTACGGAGACCCCGGCTGCCCACTCCTCCACCTCACTCGGCGACGTCCCTAACCTGTAAGTCATTTACAGAAACGGTTAAAAACCGTTAGCTAATATTCGAAGCATTAGAAAAGCGGTGAAGGCACAAACACATACATAACACAAAACATAAAACACACAAATCCGGTGTAACACCCCAAATCCGCGGGACTCGGGGCGCTACGGGCGAGACCTCACAATGGGTCCCGACCCTTAGCTTGACAACAATTTCACCGGACCTTCCAACATGGCACAAATAAAGGTCGAAAACTCAAATATGTTTTTAAATGTATGCGGAAACGAAAAGTACGAAACTCCAACTTGGAAACTCAGCCGAGTCCTCAAAACAACGTAAATAAAACCGAATTCTAACATACGACAATATCCATAAATAACGACATGAAATGACGCAAAACATCCCCGTCCTATAATGTACGGAGACCCCGGCTGTCCACTCCTCCGCCTCACTCGGCGGCATCCCTAACCTGCAAGTCATCTACACAATCGGTTTAAAACCGTTAGCTAATATTCTAGGCATTATAAAAGCGGTGAAGGCACAAACACACCCATGCCACAAAACATAAATCACACAAGTCCGGTTCCTTATCTTTTATTATTAAGTCGTATTCCAATCTAGTTCAACTTCTTTTTGTGACACGAGACCCCAATAGTCTCGCCTCGGTCCCTACTTACCGGCAAGGAATGGTACGGATGCATCCGTCCATCTAACCCGCCGGGCTAGTCGCCGAGAATCCCCTAGACCTCACTATGGGCTAGGCAGTATTGTCACCGCCCGTTCTCATACACTTGGGCCAATATAAACATATATATAAAGTCGGTGGTCCTAATTACCGGTTTCATCGTTATAACATAAAATAACACACACCACCAAACACACAACAATAATAATACATAAAATACGAGCTAAGTAAGTCCGAAGACTTACCTCGTCCCAAACGCTATCTTACAAAACGCTCACGCTTCCCTTGGGAAGAAATACTCAACCTGTTCACAACGAGGTATCATAAAAACCCGCTCAACTCGAGAAGTCTAGGACTTCTACACAAATGACCTACGCAAGATCATTTGACTAGCATTCTAGGACCGCATCCTAGAGTCCAACATAATTACCGTCAATAATGACGTAAAAGCCAACTAGGTCTAATCCCGCTCCTCACATTCTCTTAAGGTTACAAAAGCCTCTACTTGGCATTTCCACTAAGTTATACAATTTCCAACCTATCATGATACTACCCATTTCGCCCATATGTTAATTGATCGTAAACTTATAGCATAACGGAACCTAGGATAAACTCGTCTAATTTCCGAGGTAAAAACTCACTAACATATTTTCCGGGCACTTATGCAATTCCTAACACATATGGGCATAAACTGTAATTATCAAACTGCTGGGTATAAACTGTAAATATACCGATAGTGAGGGTCAGGATTGTAATTATACCTAAAGTGAGGGGGCCCGATTTAATTAGCCAAAAAGGCTGTTGCACTAGCCCGCGGCGGCGGCGGCAGCAAGGCGCAGGCGTGGGAGGGGAAGGCTCCGTGGGCTCCTTGCGCGGCTGCAGACGGTGGCGGTCCTTCCCGTGGACGGCGGCTCCCCGGTGGCGGCCTTTCTCCGGCGACAGAGAAGGAGATGAGGGAAGGCTGCAGGAGAAGAGTGAGCAGGCGGTGAGCGGCTCCCCGGTGGCGTCCGCGGGGCTCGTGCATGCAGGCGCGGCGAGGGCGAAGCAAGGCCTCCCTGACGGTGGCAGAGAAGAGAGGGAGGCAAGCGTGGGGCGTCGACGGCTCTCAGGCTTCGACCGGCTAAGCCGAGGAGGGCTCTGCTCCTCGTGTTGGCAGGTGGTGACTCCGGTGCTTGCGGAGGGCGGCCGGCTGGAGCAAGAGAGGAGAGATTGAAGAGAGAGGAGTGAAAGGTGATGAGTGACGAAGGAAGGAGGGTTGAGGCTGGTGAGTGCAGGCCTGCGGCGGGGACGAGGAAGAGAAGAGAGGGAAGCAGCGGGTTGGAGTGTGGGAAAGAGGTGACCACTGCTGGGTGAAGGAGGGAGCAGCCTGGACCGAGGGGTCGGGTAGGCTGAGCGGCATGGCTGCAGGCTTAGGCTCCTGTAGGCGTAGGCAAGGAGTAGGCGGGCGTGCTCCTGCAGGCGTAGGCGGGGAGTAGGCTGGGCGGCACGCTCCACAAGCCAACAACTGGGCGTCGGTCTCGGCCGAGATAGGCAGGCCAAGATTATCTCGGCCGGGATTTTCGTTAAGAAGATGAAAGGAAGAAGAAAACCGGGCGGAAAACAACTCGTTAAACTAATTCCGAAACGGGTGTTACGGGTCGGAATATTTCCGACATTCCCGTAAAAATAATTTACGGTTTACGGTTTTGGAATAAAAGTCGGATATTCCCGTAGAATAATTTACGGAAATAGGAATAACACGATAAATTCGTTTTCTAAAAATTCCAAGGCGTTACATCTAACCCCCCTAAAAACAAGTTTCGTCCCGAAACTTGCTAAACCCAACACTCTCCAATATATCCACCTCGTAATCCCGTACAACTCATAAAAGGTATACTATCATCTCTAAATCAAGCTTATGTATAGAAACATATCACAACCTCGTAAGGTCCACATAACTCAACCAAACACATAACACAATAAGCAAACAAGAAAGATCTCGGGACTAACCCGACGGTCCTATCGATGTGGCTAGATCTGCATAAAACTCGGGATAGTTCCTCCGGATACTATCCTCCGTCTCCCATGTAGCCTCGTCGGCTCCTCGCCTCGACCACTGAATCCTAAGCATCGGTATCTCCTTCGATCGAAGGCGTCTCGTACTCCGCTCTAAGACCGCTATAGGGTGCTCTGCGAAAGTGTGGTCCGGCTCGACCACTAGGTCCTCATGACTAACGACGTGTCTCGGGTCATGTATGTACTCTCTCAGCTAAGACACATGAAAGACCGGGTGTATACCCTCCAACCGCGGTGGCAATGCTAACCGGTATGCCACCTCACCGACTCTCTCCAAGATCTCAAATGGTCCGACATATCGGGGGCTTAACTTCCCCTTAATGCCGAATCGTCTAACGCCCCATGTCGGTGACACTCTCAACCATACCTGAGCTCCTACCCTGAACTCGAGAGGTCTACGCCTCCTATCCGCATACGACCTTTGACGGCTCTGCACAGCCAACATCCTCTCCCGAATCAAAGCGACTCTCGCCATGTCGTCCTGTACCTGATCCGGTGCTACAATGCTAGAGCTCCCGGGCTCGTCCCAACACAAGGGAGTACGGCATCTCCGTCCATACAATGCCTCATACGGTGCCATCCCAATCGAAGCGTGTCAGCTGTTATTATACGAAAACTCGACCAATGGGAGATGATCTGGCCATACCTGACCCCAGTCTAGGACACACGCTCGAAGCATATCCTCTAAAGTCTGAATAGTCCGCTCTGACTGGCCGTCGGTCTGGGGATGGTATGCGGTGTTGAAATGGAGACTCGAACCTAGGGCGGCGTGTACCTGCTGCCAGAACCTCGAGGTAAAACGCCCGTCCTTGTCCGAGATGATGGTCCTCGGGACTCCATGTAGTCTCACAATCTGACGGGTAAACTCCTCGGCTAAACAACTCACCGGCCACGTTTCCCGTATAGGAATGAAACGTGCGGTCTTTGTCAGCCGATCTACTACCACCCATATCGCGTCAAAGCTCCTACTCGGTCTCAGGCCGGTCACGAAGTCCATAGATATGTCCTCCCACTTCCCCTGCGGCACGGGCAGTGGGTGAAGCTCTTCTCCGGGTCTATGGTGGTCAATCTTGACCTGCTGTCAGGTCGCGCATCGGGCCACATATCTAGCTACATCGGGCTTGAGCCCGCCCCACCAATAGGATCTCCTAAGGTCCTGGTACATCTTACTCGCGCCTGGGTGCACTGAGTAAGGTGTGGAATGGGCCTCCTGCAATATCCGCTCTCTCAGCTCCTGATCCGACGGTACACAAATACGTCCCTGACGTCTCAACAACCCATCTGCTCCCGTGACAAACTGTGGTGCCTCTCCTCGGGACATCCTGTCCCGGATCCTCATCAAAATAGGACAATTCTCCTGCTTCTGCAGGATCTCTCCGGACAGGTCATGTAACGCCTCTAACTCGGACAAACGACCGTCCGTACCCGGAAATCGGATATCCAACTCTAAGCCCATCAAATCCCTCTGCAGCTGAGGCTGAACCGTAAGCCGAGCTATCACCTCCTCCCGAGGTGTCCTCCTACTCAAAGCATCGGCGACTACGTTCGCCTCCCTGGGATGGTATAAAATCTCCAGTCAAAGTCCTTGATGAGCTCCAGCCATCTCCTTTGGCGGTTATTCAACTCCCGCCGAGTGAATATATACTTCAGACTCGTATGGTCTGTGAAGATCTGGTACGTAGCCCCGTACAAGTAGTGTCGCCAGATCTTCAGGGCGTGAATCACTGCCGCTAGCTCGAGATCATGGGTAGGGTAGTTCTCCTCGTACGGCTTCAGCTGCCTGAAGCGTACGTAATAACCCACCCCTCTTCATCAAGACGCACCCCAAGCCTAGCTTGGAGGCGTCACTATATACCACAAAGTCCTCTATGCCCTCAGGCTCGGCTAACACAGGAGCGGAGGTCAACCTCCTCTTCAGCTCCTCAAAGCTGCGCTGGCAGTGCTTGGACCAGACGAACCTAGTAGACTTCCTCAGCAAGGAAGTGAGTGGTCGCGCAATCACGGAGAAACCCTCAACAAAACGGCAGTAGTATCCCGCTAAGCCCAAGAAACTGCGCACTTCCTTGACCGTCCTAGGAGGCGGCTATGAGGAAACAAACTCTATCTTCGCCGGGTCGACCATGACACCCTCGGCGGAAACTATATGTCCCAAAAATGCCACCTCGAACATCCAAAACTCACACTTAGAGAGCTTAGCGTAAAACTCTCTATCCTGGAGGACTTTAAGTACCGTCCTCAGGTGTCCCTCATGCTCCTCTCTACTCCGGGAGTAGACTAAGATGTCGTCAATAAATACCACCACGAACTGGTCCAAGAAGTCGATGAAGATGCCGTTCATCAACTCCATGAAGACGGCAGGTGCATTCGTGAGCCCGAATGGCATCACGACAAACTCATAGTGGTCGTATCTCGTCCTGAATGCCGTCTTCGGTGTGTCCTCATCTCTCACCCTAAGTTGGTGGTATCCCGACCTCAAATCGATACGTGAAAATACGGAGGCTCCCTACAACTGGTCTAGCAAATCATCAATGCGCGGTAACGGGTACTTGTTCTTGACGGTGACTTTGTTCAACTCCCGGTAGTCGATACATAGCCTCAAAGATCGTCCTTCTTCTTAACGAAGAGGACCGGTGCACCCCAAGGGGAAATGCTCGGGCGTATGAAACCCCTATCGGCTAACTCCTCGAGCTGCTTCTTCAGCTCCAGCAACTCGATTGGCTCCATGCGGTATGGAGCCTTGGAGATCGGCCTAGTGCCGGGTTCCAACTCAATAGTGAAGTCAACGCTCCTCTGCGGTGGTAGCCCAGGTGGCTCCCCGAAAACGTCCTCGAACTCGCATGCCACAGGGATCTCCTCCAGTGATGGTCCCGTCTCCTCCTCCTTCATGGCATAACACCAGAAGGCCTCACATCCCTGCCCGATAAGTCTAGCAGCTCGAACGGCGCTAATGACTGTACCGGCTTTCCCGAGGTCCCAACCTCGGAAAATCACCTCCTGCCCCGTCTCTGTGGAAATCGTCACGGTCCTCCGGCTGATGTCCAAAACGGCATGATTGCGGTCCATCCAATCCATACCCAAGATGACTTCTTCATGCACTAAGTGCATGACAAAGAAGTCGGCTAACCAATCTCGGTTCCCCAAACGAATGGGGCAACCGCGTACCTCTCGGGTACCACTAACCCTACCTCCATCGGGTAACCCTATAGTAAAGGGTCTCCCCTCTATCGTAACTAAGGAAAACCTAGCTACACAATCATCGGATATAAACGAGTGCGTAGCACCTGTATCAAATAAAACTCGGACCGAAAAACTGTAAATCTGAATAGTACTTGGGGCTTCCGGCGCTAGAGGATCAAAATCGCTCCTCAACTCAAATACCCTGGCCTGTGTGCCTCGGGTCTCCTGAGTACCTCCACCACGGCCTCTACCTCAGCCTTGTCCCTAAGCGGATCCCTGAGTGCGGGTCTGACCCTGACCCTGGCTCCTCTACTGAGAGCCCTGTGCCTGATACTGGGGCGGCCTCTGACTGCCCCCTACTATACCAGCAGGCGAAGAACCCTGCTGTGACTGGGACTTGCCCTAACGGCAAAAAGCGGCTCGGTGACCCATCTGGCCACAAGTGAAACAAGCCATAGGTGGCTTCCTACATGTCTTCTTCGTATGTCCATAACCTCCACAACCGTAGCACTGAGGTCCTCCGTCGGATGCCAGTCTCGACGGCTGAGGACCAGAACGTCCTTGACCTGTCGCTCCGGCCCCTGACCCAGCTGGTGCCGTCCTCTGTCTCTTGTCCGGTCTCCCGGACTGTGCTGCTCTCCTAGACCCAAGGCGGTCTCTCTCATAGGCCGAAGCCCGGTCCTGGTACTCCGCCAGTGAGGTACAACGGAATCCCGCCAGGTAAGCGCGGGTGGACTCCCTCAGTCTCCTGGAGAAGAGATAGACATGCTGGTCTGCTGGGGGTGCGGAAGGTCCCAGCAAGGCTAACTCTGCCCAAAATCGCCTGATCGCCTCAATGACTGGGACGTCCTCGAATCCTGCCTCCAAGAAATCCTGGACTCTGTCACTCCTCAGTGAAGCTGGGAAAAAGGTCTCCCTAACGAGGCTCAACAGCTGATCCATCCTGGTCACACCGCCTCTAACTGTCCTCCACCAGTACTGGGCCTGCTCTCGAAACAATGTCTGAACTATCTCTACCTGCCTCTCCTCTGGGCAACGGATCGCCTCTAAGGCTGACTCAACGTGCCCAATCCAGTGCTCTACCTCTAATCCTACCTTCCCGTCGAAGTAGGTTACATGTTGTTGGTTGAAAGCCTTCAACCATGAATCAGGTCTCGGAGACCTCAGCTGGTCTCTCGGCCTAGCAACCTTCACAACTGGCTCGGGTGCAACCACTACTGGTGTAACTATCTCTGGTGCAGCCCGAACCTGGGTCACCCTCTGTGTGACCTCAACTGATCTCGCTGGTGCAGGTGCAGGCACTGGTGGTGCGGGAGGTGGTGCTCCAGTCCTAAATGCCTCCTCTACCCGATGTACGTAATCTCCAAATACAGTAGCTGCCACGGAAGCTCCCCCGGTCCTGGTAGATGAAGAACCCTGCACTCCGGACCTAACCACGGTCCCATCCCTAGCCCCGGGAATGATGCTCTCTGCGACCTCCTCTACTGGGGCCTCTGCTGCTGGTGCACCCACAACTGGTGGGTCCACAACGGGGTGTGTCCCCGACCTCTACCTCTCGTACCTGGAGGTCTTCCTACACGTCCCCGCCTTCCTGAGGCGGTAGGGGGAAGTGGTGGTCTACCCCGGGCGGGTCCCACGTAAGCGGTCACTCTCGTACGTGCCATCTGATTTCGTATTGCGTTTACTTAAATATAAATATGTGGTACTATTTATAATCCGGTATTATAACTTAAAAGCATAAATATAACATGTTCATAATACATATCCAAGGCATGCAAGCCCAAACATCCTAAGGTCGCATAGTATCTAGATACATACAATTTCCACAATCACCCTAAGGTCATATATTATATATAACTATATAATAATTTATACCTACTTCTAATCCAGAGATCTATGTCGCCGAGGTTTGCGGAAGGAGCGGTGGTCCCGTACATTCTAACCCAATCCCGACTCATGCATATGATTTTGAAAACGAAAAGTCAAAACCCGTGGGGGTTCTATTTTTATACCTCATTTGGCCTTTAGAAAGATTGCGAGTGCCATTGTTGTCAACCTAGGGCTCTAATACCACTTTTGTAGCACCCCAAATCCGCGGGACTCGGGGCGCTACGGGCGAGACCTCACAATGGGTCCCGACCCTTAGCTTGACTATAATTTCACAGGACCTTCCAACATGGCACAAATAAAGGTCGAAAACTCAAATCTGTTTTTGAATGTATGCGGAAACGAAAAGTACGAAACTACAACTTGGAAACTCAGCCGAGTCCTCAAAACAACGTAAATAAATCCGAATTCTAACATACGACAATATCCATAAATGACGACATGAAATGACCCAAAACATCCCCATCCTATAATGTACGGAGACCCCGGCTGTCCACTACTCCGCCTCACTCGGCGGCATCCCTAACCTGCAAGTCATTTACACAATCGGTTTAAAACCGTTAGCTAATATTCTAGGCATTAGAAAAGCAGTGAAGGCACAAACACACCCATAACACAAAACATAAATCACACAAGTCCGGTTCCTTATCTTTTATTATTAAGTCGTATTCCAATCTAGTTCAACTTCTTTTTGTGACACGAGACCCTAATGGTCTCGCCTCGGTCCCTACTTACCGGGAAGGAATGGGACGGATGCATCCGTCCATCTAACCCGCCGGGCTAGTCGCCGAGAATCCCCTAGACCTCACTATGGGCTAGGCAGAATTGTCACCACCCGAGATAGGCAGGCCGAGATTATCTCGGCCGGGATTTTCGTTAAGAAGAAGAAAGGAAGAAGAAAACCGGGCGGAAAACAACTCGTTAAACTAATTCCGTAACGGGTGTTACGGGTCGGAATATTTCCGACATTCCCATAAAAATAATTTACGGTTTACGGTTTTGGAATAAAAGTCGGATATTCCCGTAGAATAATTTACGGAAATAGGAATAACAAGATAAATTCGTTTTCTAAAAATTCCAGGCGTTACATCCGGTTTATTATCTTTTTATTATTAAGTCGTATTCCATTCTAATTCAACTTCGGTTTGTGACACGAGAAACACTGTGGTCTAGCCCCGGTCCCCACTTACCGGCAAAGAATGGTACGGATGCACCCGACCATATCACCCGCCGCGCTAGTCGCCGAGATCCTCCTAAACTTCACGCAGAGCCAGGCAGAATGTCACCGCCCGTTATCATACACTTGGGCCAAAATATATATAAGGTCGGTGATCCTAATTACCGGTTTAATTGTTATAACAAGAACATAAAAACACACCACCAAACACAGATCAATGCTAATACGTAAAATACGAGCTAAGTAAGTCCGAGACTTACCTCGTCCCAATGCTAAATCACAAAACGCTCTCGCTTTCCTTGGGAAGAAGCACACAACCTGCTCACAACAAGATATCCATCAAAACCCGCTCAACTCAAGAAGTCTAGGACTTCCACACAAATGATCCACGCAAGATCATTTGACTCTCATTCTAGGACCGCATCCTAGAATCTCTCACACTCACATCTCACTCAACGCATGAGGGGATCTCTCATTCTAGGACCACATCCTAGAATCTCTCATACTCACATCTCACTCATCGCATGAGGAGATATCTCAACAACCTACTAACTCTTATATGATCATACTCAAAACCCAAGAACGAGTAAAAGCCTACTAGGTCTATCATGCTCATCACACTCTCCACACATGAAATTAACACCCAACAGTTCATAACCTCAAAGATCTTGATCCTCAACCAAGGAGGAACAAGCTAGCCTAGAAGGTCCATCATGCTCACATGCTCATATCCAACAATTACATCGAGCCTTAGGGGCTCCTAGGTTCACAACCACTAAGTGGCATTCTCAAGCTACTCTAGGCATCCTAAGCATGCTACTAACATGATACAACTGTAAAACTAAGGAAGGAACGAAGAGGAAAGGAGAGGAGGAACCTACTGTGGAAGAAACGCAGCCGCGGAGTCAAGCTGGCGCCCCGGCGGAGCAGACGCCGCCCCTGCGGAAGGCTAGCGTCGCCCTTGCGGCCTTCTGGCGGAGCAGGCACCGCCCCTGCGGTGGCAGGAGCCGCACCTGTGGCGGTCTGGGACACCCCGCGGTTGTGGTCAGCCGCACCTGCGGCGTCCCGCGTCCTGAAGCCCGTAGCCGCCCCTGCGGCTGTGCTGGCCGCACCTGCGGGGGGCCGCTCCCGCGGTTGTGATGATCCGCCCCCGCGGTTACGCTGCAGAAGCTCGTTTTCTTCGTCTCGATCGTGGATCCTTTGCTCTAATGTCCTCCTTTCCTTGCTGGGTCTTCTCCAAACGCCAACCAATGGTCTTAGACACCTCTCCTTGACCTAATCGAGCTAAGAACTTATGCATGCAAAGAGTTGAGCAAAAACTTCTCAAGATCTTCAACCATAACCATGGATGAAGAAGGGAAGAAGAAGAAGGGAAAAACAACAAGGAAGAGAGGGGAGAAAGAGGAAGGAGCTTACCAACACAATGAGATCTTCTTCTGCAGTCCACAACCTAGATCCTCAAGCAACAAAGGAAGAAGAAAAGAGAAGAGAGGAGAAGAGAAGAGAAGAGAAGGAGTGTGGAAGTGAGTAACGTGGAATGGGAGCAAGGGAGGAGAGAGAGAGAGAGAGACAAAGGATGAAAAGGGGGTGTGGGGATCAAGGGGTCAGCTGACCTCTTATCCCTCACCACGGACCGAGGGGTCGGAAATGACCCCTTGTCATTTTTAACCCGGAACGAAGGGTCAGAACGTGGAAAAAAGGGAAAAACGACGAGTCGGCTCGGGATTTTCTTGGAATAAATCCCGGCACTTGGCATCTCGGGACTACGAGATAAACTACAAGACGCTCTAAGTCCGGAATAAATTCCGGGCGTTACAATAAACAATTATATTAAACGACTATTTGCTAGTGGGCTAATAAAAGTGATTCAATTAAAGTAAAGTCCGTAGACTTTAATTAAGCGGTGTGAGCTTAATGGGTGGATACCATACTTTGGCCCGATAGGCTTAATGGGATTTTATTAGGTCAATATATAAAGGATATTAGGTTATGGTCCCCAATACGTCAAATCGATTATCAGTTTTCTATTCTCTACCCATCAGAGAGAAAACCTAAAAAAACCCTAAGGAGGTTTGACTGAGGAAGGCTGTATACCTGCGGCGCTCATTCGGATCATAGATTCCGCACTAAAGTTTGATTCGATTGATGCTATGGAACCAGATATGTAATTCTCAATTCCTTAATAATTCTATCATGATTTCGATCCTTGATTTTACGGTTTAGGAAATTTAATAATTTCAATAAGTGGTATCGGAACTTGATTTTACGGTTTAGGGAATTTAATAATTTCAATAAGTGGTATCGGAACCGTAATCATGTTAGGTTATTAGGATACATATTCGGTGTACTCAATTTTTTATTAGTTTCAACTCTACGCATCCTATGAAATTTAAGTTTTAATGCTTTTGATTGTTTGAACATCGTACTGTTCTCGAGTGATATGATGCGTTGAAAATCCATGCTTTTGTATATGTATAACCGAGTATAAAATTGCATGGAATCGGTTTATCTTTCATTGAAAAGTGGTGTTTCTTAGTTACGTGAGTTTATATATATGATATGTATTTTAGTGCACTGTGTAAGTTTTGTTTTGAAATTTGTTTTTCAATTTGAAAAGTCAGAGCATGCTTTGCAGTGCTTTTGAATTCTGTTTTTATATATTATTATTATCATGTACACGTACGGGACTTACGATTCTTTATTTTTTTTAAAGTTTTGTTTTAAATATATATTGTGTACATGATACCTATATAATTATATGTATTTGATGTAAAGTGTATATATATATAAAGTTCTTTTTAAAGGTTTATACCTTTAATCGACACAATGTGTCAAGTTTTAAAGGTTTATACCTTTAACCGATAAAATGTGTCAAGTTTTAAAGGTTTATACCTTTAATTTGATACGTCAAGTTTTAAAGGTTTATACCTTTAATTGATACGTCAAGTTTTAAAGGTAAATACCTTTAATTGATGTAGTGAGACCCGTTTGTTTGGGTTTGTTTTGTATGCATGTGCTGACTTGTAAAGTTTATCGAGTGTCATATTTGGATTTTTTTTACACAAGATATATTAAGGATTAATATATTTAAGTTTTATTTTAAATTAAGTTAATTGAGACAATATGCTGCCAAAGTAGTCTATGTTGTGTAAATTAATTAAATTTAAAGTATAAGGTTATGTATATTTTTCGTTTTGCGGATATCAATCGGCCCAAAGGAAGATTGATTTGGCCAAACATTAAATATACTAGTGATTATATTCGTTTATGCGAATATAGACCGGCCCAAAGGTGTAACACCCCAAATCCGCGGGACTCGGGGTGCTACGGGCGAGACCTCACAATGGGTCCCGACCCTTAGCCTAACAACAATTTCACCGGACCTTCCAACAAGGCACAAATAAAGGCAAAACTCGAAAACGTTTATAATGTATGCGAGACACTGAAAGGTAAGAATACAACGTGGAAACTCAGCCGAGTCCTCAAAACAACATAACCTGAAACGAAGTCTAAACGTACGACAACATCCATGAACAACAAAATGAAACATGACTAAAAAACGTCCCCGTCCTATAATGTACGGAGACCCCGGCTGTCCACTCCTCCACCTCACTCGGCGGCATCCCTAACCTGCAAGTCATCTACACAAACGGTTTTAAACCGTTAGCTCATATTCTAGGCATTAGAAAAGCGGTGAAGGCACAAACACATACAATAACACAAAACATAAATCACACAAGTCCGGTTTATTATCTTTTTATTATTAAGTCGTATCCCATTCTAATTCAACTTCTGTTGTGACACGAGACCACCGTGGTCTCGCCTCGGTCTCTTACCGGCAAGGAATTGTACGGATGCACCCGACCGTATACCCGCCGGACTCGTCGCCGAGAACCTCCTAGACCTCCTCCGGGCTAGGCAGTTGATGTCACCCGCGGAGGACTGCGTCGCCTGCCATGAGCCGCCTCCGCAGAGGACTGCGTCGCCTGCCAAAAGCCGCCCCCGCGGTCTTGCCGAGCCGCGCCCACGCCGGTGCCGAGCCGCACCCGCGGCCGTGCCGAGCCGCGCCTGCGCCTTGTGTCACGCCGCACCCGCGACCGTCCGCTGCCGCCTCCGCACCTGAGTCACGCCGCACCCGCGGCCGTCCGCTGCCGCTCCCGCGCCTGTGCTGAGCCGCCCCGCGGGTTTTGCGCAGAACGTCTTCTTCTTCGCCTTCGACTTTGGATCCTTTACTCCAAAGTCCTTCTTCTCTTGCTGGATCTTCTCCAAACACCTACCACGGGTCTTAGGCACCTCTCCTTGACCTAAAAGAGCTAAAAACCTAGACACGCAAAGAGTTGAGTGAAAACCTCTCCAAGCTTCATCCATTGCCATGGATGAAGGAGGAATGAAGAAGAAGGGAAAAAATAGCAAGAAAGAGAGGGAAGGGAAAGGGAAGAGCTTACCAACATCCTGGAACCTCCTTCTGCAGTCCACAGCAATGGATCTTCAGAACCAAGGGAGAAGGAAGGCAAAATAGAGGAGAAGAGTTGAGTGTGGAAGAGTGGGAGGGAAAACTAACGTGAGGAATGAGTCAAGGAGGAGAGAGGGAAGCAAAGATCTGAAAAGTGGGTGTGGGGATCAAGGGGTCAGTTGACCTCTTGTCCCTCACCCGGACCGAGGGGTCAGAAATGACCCCTTGGCATTTTTAACCCGGAACGAAGGGTCGGAACGCGGAAAAAGAGGAAAAACGACGAGTCGGCTCGGGATATTTCTTAGGAATAAATCCCGGCTCTCGGCATCTCGGGATTACAGAATAACTATAAAGTGCTCTAAGTCCGGAATAAAACTCGGGATAGTTCCTCCGGATACTATCCTCCGTCTCCCATGTAGCCTCATCGGCTCCTCGCCTCGACCACTGAATCCTCAGCATCGGTATCTCCTTCGATCGAAGGCGTCTCGTACTCTGCTCTAAGACCGCTATCGGGTGCTCTGCAAAAGTAGGTCCTCGTGACTGATGATGTGCCTCGTGCCAATCCGTTCTCTCAACTCCTGATTCGACTATGCCCAAATACGACGTCCCTGGCGTCTCAGTAGCCCATCTGCTCCGGTGATAAACTGTGGTGTCCTCCTCGGGACATCCTGTCCCGGATCCTCCTCAAAATGGGAGATCCCTCTTGCTTCTGCAAGGTCTCACCGGACAGGTCAGGTAATACCTCTAACTCGGACATCCGACAGTCCGTATCCGGGAACCGGATATCCAACTTATCTCCATCAGATCCTTTTGTAACTGTTACTGAACCGTGAGCCGAGCTATCGCCTCCTCTCGAGGGGTCGGAAATGACCCCTGGGCATTTTTAACCCGGAACGAAGGGTCGGAACGCGGAAAAAGAGGAAAAACGACGAGTCGGCTCGGGATTTTTCTTAGGACTAAATCCCGGCTCTCGGCATCTCGGGATTACGGAATAACTATAAAGTGCTCTAAGTCCGGAATAAAATTAAAAAAATTCCGGGCGTTACAAAAGGAAGGTTAATATTTGGCCAAACAATATCACACTTAGGATAATATATTGTTAATCAATTGTTCTTTCATTAATTATGCAGATATTGATCGACCCAAAGGAAGGTCAATGTTTGGCCAAATAATGAAAGCGCATGTGACAATAAATAGCGATAAATGTAAAGGTTATCCGTGTGAATGATAGTCGGTCAAAAGAAAGGCTAATCTCGAATGGACCGACATATCGGGGGCTTAACTTCCCCTTAATGTCGAATCGCCTGACGCCCCGCGTTGGTGATACCTTGAACCACACCTGAGCTCCTACCCTGAACTCGAGAGGTCTACACCTCCTGTCCACATACGACCTTTGACAGCTCTGCGCGGTCAACGTCCTCTCTCGGATCAAAGCAACTCTAGCCACGTCATCCTGTACTTGATCTGGAGCTACAACGCTAAAACTCCCCTGCTCGTCCCAACATAAGGGAGTACGGCATCTCCGTCCATACAATGCCTCATATGGTGCCATCCTAATTGACGCGTGCCAGCACCTCGAGGTAAAACGCCCGTCCCTATCCGTGATGATGGTCCTCGGTATTCCATGTAATCTCACAATCTAACAGTTGTGGATATGTCCTCTCACTTCCACTGTAGCACGGGTGGTGGGTGAAGCTCTCCTCCGTCTCTTGTGCTCGATCTTGACCTGCTGGCAAGTCGCACATCGGGCCACATATCTAGCTACATCGGGCTTGAGCCCGCCCCACCAATAAAATCTCCTAAGATCCTAGTACATCGTACTCGTGCTTGGGTGCACCGAGTAAGGTGTGGAATGTGCCTCATGCAAAATCCGCTCTCTCAACTCCTGGTCTGGCGGTACACAAACACGTCCCTGGCGTCTCAATCGCCCGTCCGCTCCTGCGATAACTGCGTTGCCTCTCCTCGGGACATCCTGTCCTGGATCTTCATCAAAAGACAGTCAGGACAGTCTTGAGACAGATCAAGGACAGATTGAATTAGAAACGGACTGTACTGAGGGATTGGTTGTTGTAAAGGAATCCACAAGTCAATTGGAGCATAGTGATCATCTTTCAGAATCTACAAGGATGATACAACAATTGTCAGAAGTGATTACAAGACTGGTTATAGAGGAATCAACCCAGGAATTACAGGAGGGGATGGACGAATCGGGGGCCGGTAGTGATCATTCTTCAGTAGAAGAAACTAATTCAGATGCCTCAGAGGAAACATCACGGAATGCAACTGAACATAAAAGTGGAATTGAGAGAGATGTGGAGCCATTGCCAAGAACAACAGCAGCATCTGATAATTCTAAATCAGCAACAGAAAGGAAACTAGAGCCATAGTGGAGATCAAAGCAAAGGAGAGGCGGGAAAAGGGATATTGTTTTGGGCCTAGAACATGATAGTAAAAGATGGCCGGATGTTCCGGACTTACCCAAGCCTATAAGGAAACCAGTTTCAGAAGTGAGACCAGTGATACAGAGAATCACAAGACAGAGTGCCAGAAACATAGACACCGAGGGTGAAAAAAGAAAATGCCGTAAGGCACAATGAGTATTCTCTCTTGGAATATAAGGGGTTTTTCCAATCCTCTGACACAAAATGGCTTGGGTAAACTGGTTCGAGAACACCGGGTTGCCATGTGTGGAATCTATGAAACAAGAATGAAGAGTGTTGTGGTAGACATATCAAAAGTTGTTAAAGCAAAATTTGAGGGCTGGGAAGTGGCATCAAATTTTAATGATCACTACTGGGGCAGAATGGTTATGTTCTAGAAACCGGATAGATATTCGGTGGTTGTCATGCGAACAACGGAGCAAAGCATTTGTTGTATGATAACTTGTAAGCTTATAGGTTTTCAATTTGGTGCTGCTTTTATCTATGGTATGCATACTACAGCAAAGAAGGATGAATTGTGGAAAGATATGCAAAATGTCATGCCACAATACCTGGTTCCTTGGATAACCTTAGGAGATTTTAATAATGTGCTTAATGTGGATGACAGGATACATGGGGATGAGGTTGATAACTATGAATCCAGAGGATTCAGAGATTGTTGCCAACAGTTAGGTCTTGAGGATGTTCCATATACCAGTTCTTCAAAGTATACATGGATGAATGGCCATATATGGAGTAAAATAGACAGAATTATGATGGATAATGGTTGGCTGCATACTGGTTTCACCTGTTCTGCATCTTTCACAGAAAAGGATGAAATTTCAAATCACAAATTTGGGTTTTTTAATTTTCTGCCATATACAGAAGCAAAGAAAAGGAGTTTTAAATTTTACAATATGTGGACGGTACACCCAGATTTTCAAAATTGTGTGCAGAATGAATGGAAGTGTAATGATCGGGGTACTGCGCAGTTTAGGCTTTGTCGTATGATGAGAAATCTAAAGTGGCCGCTAAAGAACCTCAATCAAAAGCATTTCAGTCATATATCTATCCGAACAAAAGTGGCAAATGAGAATTTGAATGATGCTCAGAATAGACTACTGCTGGACCCAGAGTCAAAACATATCAGGAATGAGTATAATGAAGCCAAAATAGCTGCGAACAGATAGAACAAAGCAGAATATATGTTCTATGCTCAACAGGCTAAGTCGAAATATATAATGCAAAGTGACAAATCTACAAGTTATTTCCATAGCCTAATGAGACAGAATTACAGGAGAGATTTCATTGCTGCAGTTGAAAAAGAAGATGGCCAGATCACGACATCTCAGCAAGAGTTAGAATGGGAATTTCCGCGCTTTTATGAGGGGTTGCTTGGTACCACAGCAGAAACAAAATCTATTGATCCGTCTATCTTTGCATCTAGATCGATGGTAAGCGTAGAAGAAAGTGCACAACTGACTAGGCTTGTCTCGTATGCTGAGATCAAAGAGGCCTTATGGGATATAGGGGATGACAGATCACCAGGGCTAGATGGGTTTACAACAAAATTCTTCAAAAGCACATGGCAGAATACAGGAGAGGATGTTTGTCTTGCAGTCATGGAGTTCTTCGTAAAGAGCAGATTACTGAAACATATAGGACATGCTGTCATATCTCTAATTGCTAAGAAGGAGGACCCCAATAGAGTTGTACACTACAGGCCTATTTAATGTTGTAATGTGATATACAAGATCATCTCAAAAGTTATTGTGAATCGCCTGAACCCTTTGCTTGTGAGATTAATTGATCAGGCACAAGCAAGTTTCGTGCAAGATAGGAGTACGTCTGAGAATATTATGTTGGTACAGGAGTTACTTCGAACTTATGAGGTCAAAAGAGACACAAAGAGATGTTTGTTGAATATTGACTTGGCCAAAGCATATGATTCGGTTTCATGGGAATTTATGGAGTTTGCACTTAAACATTTGGGTTTTCCTCCTGTTTTTGTGATTTGGATAATGGAATGTGTAAAATCTGCTTCTTACTCTTTGCGTATAAATCAAGAAATGTGTGGTCATTTTCAAGGGAAGCGGGGACTGAGGCAGGGTGATCCTTTATCACCACTATTATTTGTTATCTGCTTGGAACTTTTTTCTCGATTGCTTCGAGCAGAGACTTCCAGACCACGGTTTAGTTATCATAAAAAATGTGGCAAACTTAAGATAACTCATCTGGCGTTTGTTGATGATATGGTGTTATTCTGTAAGGGAGATATTCCGTCAGTAAGAATACTCATGAATTGTCTAGAGAAATTTTCAGGAATATCTGGTCTCTGTGTCAATGCAAGAAAATCGAGTATGTTTCTAGCATCTGTGACTAAAGCAGAGGAACAAGGTTTGTTGGAGATAATTGGGTTTCAAAAAGGGACATTCCCGTTCAGATATCTTGGTGTGCCTATGGCACCTGCGCAACTACAGGTTGCACAATATATTCCTTTACTGAACAAAGTTGCCACTAGAATTAATTCATGGACCATGAATCATCTATCCTATGCTGGGAGAATAGAGTTAATCCGAGCTATGCTGCAAGGAATTGAATGTTTCTGGTTGTCTATTTTACCCGTGCCAACAACGGTTACAGATGATTTGATTTTCCTATGTCGGAATTTCTTATGGAAATGGCCAAAAGTATCCTGGAAGAAGATATGCATGCCGAAAACAGAAGGAGGACTGGGGCTGTTTGATCTGAGTAAGTGGAATCTGGCGCATATGTTTAGATATTTCTGGAATATTCAATGCAAAAAAGACAGTCTTTGGGTCAGGTGGGTTCATCATGAGTATCTGGTAGAGGATCATGCAATAACTTGGCAAGCAAAAATGCGATACTCTCCCCTGCCGAAACGTATTCTATATGCAAGAGATGTAGTCTTTGATACTTTTGAAAATGATGAAGCAGTTTTTGAAGAGATTGATGCTTGGTTGTGCAATGGGAAATTGAGCTTAAAGAAAGTGTATGGGAAAATACGACCGAGTTAGGAAAGTGTCAACTGGGCATCTATTATCTGGAATCCACATATCACCCCGAGACACAGTTTTATTAACTGGTTAGCTGTCCTGGGACATTTGAGCACGAGAGATAGGTTGAGTTTTCTGAATATAGATCCTGTATGTCATTGGTGTACTAACATGGATGAGGATCACGATCATGTGCTTTTCAACTGCACGTATTCCAAGACTGTTTGGCGAGAAATTCTCAGATTGGCGGACTTTCCGATTCAGTTTGATTCTATGTAGGCGGGAGTGGATTGACTCAGAAATCACTCGAAAGGGAAGAATTGGCAAAGCCAAAGACAACAGATCTATTTTTGTGCTACGATCTACCATCTGTGGATGAGCTGAAATGCAAACCGGATGAGCTGAAATGCAAACATTTTTGAAAATAGACGTAATCCCAGAAACTGTTCTAATAAGAGCTATAATGATTCATGCTTGTCGGCTACAACAAGAACATTTCCCTCATACAACACAGTTACACCCCAACCCTTCTATTCCTAGAATCTAATTATAGAATAGAGAGGAGGAGTTAGCCTAACTACAGTACCTCGCTTGATTGGTTTACTGATCAATTGCTGACACGGGAATTGTAGTAAGTAGACTCCAAGTCAATATTCTAATAATTGGAGAAAAGGTTTTAGATAGAACTCACTTTTGGAATTGATGGTGAATAATTTCTACATTGATAAGACACCAAATAAAGAGGAGTTAGCCTAACTACATACCTCGCTTTGTTGAAAGACAATTGCTGACACGGGTATGTAGTAAGTGGACTTTTTATGTTTGGTGTATCTAGATGTAGATCATAAATAAACAACACAAAGACTTTGTTGGTTTTGTTGGATGGAGCACAAAATTTATATTAAAGAATGGAAAGGTTAGCCTAACTACATGCCTCGCTATGCAAATGCTTTGGTCACTGCTGACACGGGTATGTAGTAAGTAGACCAAGTACATACTTTACAATAAAATGGAAAAGAGGAAGTTTCTGCGAAAATATTTTCTTTTCTTGACTTTGTTTTCCTCTAAGAACAGATATGGAGTTAGCCTAACTACGTAACCTCGCTTTGTCGAAGGACAATTGCTGACACGGGGTTTCGTAGTAAGTAGACTTCCTTTTCTGTTGCGAAAGGTTATCAAGGAAAAGAGAGGAATAGACCTCACTAAAGGAATTGATGGTTTGCAACTTGGAACACGAAAGATATACTAAGGAAAGGAAAGCTTAAAAACAGATGTGGAGTTAGCCCAACTACATAACCCGCTTTGTTGAAGGACAATTGCTGACACGTTTTTTGTAGTAAGTAGACTCCTATTTCTGTCTTGAAAGGATATCAAAGGAAAGAGAGGGATAGACATCAATAAGGAATTGATGGTTTTGTTTCCTTTTCTTTGACTTGTTCTCCCTAAATACAGATACAGAGTTAGCCCAACTACATAACCTCGCTTTGTTGAAGGACAATTGGACACGGATTTTGTAGTAAGTAGACTTCTATTTCTGTTTTGAAAGGATATCAAGGAAAAGAAATGGATAGACCTCACTAAGGTTTTGACGGAAAAGTTACCCCCTGAGTTCATGTGTAAATTGACCTCATGTTAGCCCAACTATACTTCTCGCTTTAGTTAGAAGTTTTTCTAACTAATTGCTGACACGGAGTATAGTAAGTGGACAAGAGTTTAAATGGATCACTTGACTCTAGTGGGAGTTAAAAAAGAGTTACTTGTTTGATGTTTCATAACCCCTTGGAATGCCAGGTTAAAGATGAGTCATCCAAAACTACACTCCTCGCTTTGGTTATGCCAATTGCTGACACGGGATGGTAGTAGGAAACTCAGTTTTAACTAGGAAATTTAAGGAGTGAATGGATAGATGAACTAAAGGTTTTGACGGAGTGCTTGTTGTTTCTTTCTCTTGATTTTAAATACTTTTAATAGGTGATGAGTTAGCCTAACTACAGTACCTCGCTTTGATTGGTTCTTCTGATCAATTGCTGACACGGAATTGTAGTAAGTGGACTTAGCCTTTATGAGTATGATAAAGAAAGGAATGGATAGTTCTTACTAAGGCTTTGACGGACAGATTACCATGACCTAACCCTGCGCAAATGAGGACCTCGCTTTGGAGTTAGGGTCTGATGTTGAGTGTATATTCGACGTCTAAGATTCCTACTGCAATTGCTGACACGGGCCTCATGTAGTGGGGGTAGGGTCATAGTAATCTGAGTACAGATGTCTTGAGCTTCGAAAAATGGAATCCAACTCTTGAAGATGTCCCAAACCATTATGAGAACATAGGATGTCACACATCAGAGGCTAGTTTTTATAGCACATCAGACTACCACTACCACGACAAGAGACATACCAGCAGCACCCAATCACATCAGCATCACATCAGACCCATGTCTGAACCAGAAATGCCACACAGATTCAAGTCAGCGATACGTCAGATCACACGGCTACAACACCAGTACCGTGCCATGTCCGTAACAGTATCAGTTCAGCTTCATATGCATCACGTCAACAACACATCAGGAACATTTAGCCATCGCTCTCAAGACATTAGATACATGTCAGCACCACGTCAGATCCACGTCTGTGCCATCAGCGTCAAGACAGATCCACGTCTGCACTGCACTAGTTCTAGTTACATCACGCCAGCAATATGTTGGCACCTTGTCAGTACCACGTTAACATTACGTCAGCTTCAAGTCAGCGTATACTGTAGCACACCGCTTCTTCACTGTTATATCTTTGCACAGTTGACCTCCTTTCTGCCTTGTACTCTGCAGCTTCCAGGACAGAGACACTCCCGAGCTACATCTTTTCTGTTTTGAGTTTTGTTCCTGTTTCTGTAAGGCTTTGTATGCCGCTTTTGTTTTTCTGAACTTTTTCTCCCGAGGTTGTCTTGTTTCTTTGGGATGTCTCCCCCCCCCCGTCCTTGGTTTGTTTTATGTTTTGTTGGTTGTTCTTTTTTGGCTCCAGTGGAGCTTAGATGGTCAGCTTTTGGGTAGTTTGTGGTTCTGTTCCACGGTTTGTTTGTTTTCTGTTTCACCCTTGTTGGGGTTGGTTGTAACTTTTTTCTCCTTAATTTACCAGTTAGCCACCGGATCCTCATCAAAATGGGACATCCCTCTTGCTTCTGCAGGATCTCTCCGGACAGGTCAGGTAATACCTCTAACTCGGACAAACAAACAGTCCGTATCCGGGAACCGGATATCCAACTCCAACTCTATCAAATCCCTCTGCAACTGTGGCTGAACCGTAAGCCGAGCTATAGCCTCCTCTCGAGGTGTCCTCCTACTCAAGCATCGGCGACTACGTTCGCCTTCCCCGGATGGTACAAAATCTCTAAGTCAAAGTCCTTAATCAGCTCCAACCATCTCCTTTGGCGGTTATTCAACTCCCGCTGAGTGAATATATACTTCAGACTCTTATGGTCTGTGAAGATCTGGCACGTAGCCCCGTACAAGTAACGTCGCCAGATCTTCAGGGCATGAATCACTGCCGCTAGCTCAAGATCATGGGTAGGGTAATTCTCCTCGTACGGCTTTAGCTGCCGAAAGCGTACGCAATAACCCCACCCAATAACCCCACCCTTCTGCATCAAAACGCACCCCAATCCTAGCTTGGAGGCGTCACTATACAATACAAAATCCTCTACGCCCTCAGGCTGGGCTAAAACGGGAGCGGAGGTTAACCTCCTCTTCAGCTCCTCGAAGTTGCGCTGACAAGGCTCGGACCAGACGAACCTGGTAGACTTCCTCAGCAAGGAAGTGAGCGGTTGTGCCATCACGGAGAAACCGTCAACAAAACGGAGGTAGTATCCCGCTAAGCCCAAGAAAACCGCGCACCTCCTTGACCGTCCTAGGAGGCGGCCATGAGGAAACATACTCTATCTTCGCCGGGTCAACCATGACAGCTTCGGCGGAAACTATATGACACAGGAATGCCACCTAGGACATCCTGAACTCACATTCAGAGAGCTTAACGCAAAGCTCTCTATCCTGGAGGACTCGAAGCACCGCCCTCAGGTGTCCCTCATGCTCCTCCCTACTCCGGGAGTAACCTAAGATGTCGTCTATAAACACTACCACAAACTGGTCTAAGGAGTCGATGAAGATGCCGTTCATCAACTCCATGAAGACGGCGGTGCATTCGTGAGCCCGAACGGCATCACGACAAACTCATAATGGCCGTATCTCGTCCTGAATTCCGTCTTCGGCACGTCCTCCTCTCTCGATTGATACACTTGAAACGCCGGGTGAACAGTTACTCTCGGCGGCCATGCCAGCCGGTAAAACACTTTCCCAACTTGCGCTAAGATCTCAAAAAGGTCCGATGTATCGGAAACTCAACTTCCTTCTCGGGTCTTCCTCACTACAACATTTCCATTATGTTTCTTCTTTGCTTGTCTCTAACAAAGAAGATCGAACTTCCAATTTACACCGTTGGTTTTGGTTCTTGTCAAACCAAACTTCGATGTTATTTTTCCTCAATTCTTGTTGCAAGTTCTAAGTAATGAAGGAAGTACTTTGCTTCACACTGCTTCTACAAACGAGACATGTATGCTATAACTTTTACATCGTCTCTCGATTCTCAGTCAAGACCATGTCTTGAAGAATCCCTTGTACACTTCAAACCGATCGTACCTCGAGGCAATTTCCAAAACAGTTGCACCAATGAATCCCCTTTTAACTCTCAACAACTCCATTGTCCATTTTCGTCCCACTCAATACTTCATCGTCATCCGGAGGAGGTTAGCCATTGATGGTGTTACTTGGAGAATCTCTCCACAATCCGGTAATGATCAACCCATCCAAGAAACTTGCAACTTCTTTCCCATCCTTTGGGGGTTGTCATCCCAAGACAACTAGTCATACAACTTCTCTCTTTTTCGAGAGTAGACCAGAATGTCCTATTCGGGCATTAGTAAGCCCATATGGAATAACTACCACGTAGTGACCATGGTTTGTCCAGAATGCCATGTTTGCACTACCCCAGTCTCGACTTCTCAATTGGTGACAATCAAACCTTAACTCGATTTTAGAAGAGACCACCGACCCTTGCAACCGGTCAAGTAGATCATCTATACGTGGTAAGGGGGTACTTGTTCTTCATTGTAATCTTTTTCGGTTCATTGTAGTCGATGTACAAATGGAGATAACCGTCTCTCTTTTCGCAAACTGGTATTCTCCATAACAACTTCAAATCAAGAGTTTAAGATGTAATCTAAGCTCTTGTCACCGTTCCTTTATGATTGCACAGCCTGGTTACTCTCCCCACACTCATCCATATACCACCCGCACATGCGCGTTCTCCGTTGTCACCAATTAGCTAATAACTGACCTTCTCACATGTCAATGACTTACCATTCTTCTATGCTTCCATGTTACCATTATCATGAAGGCTACCCTCTCGGGGTACCTTAAACTCCGTTAACTCATTCTTCATTCCACGCTTCCTTTTCCTTCAACGAGATAAAAATACCCTTCTCAGCGTTGTTGAGTCACATGACTCGCCTTCATAGGCTTAACCGCGCTTCATGATATCTTGTAAGTGTGTCTTCTCAAAATCTCTAACGTTAGTTCGCATCACGTGTTGCTCTCATCTTCATAGGATCATCATTTATACCTACTCCATCCTTTTTGGCGTTTCTTGGCCTTATCGTCATAGCAGAAACCGGTCAACTCCTCGTAAATCCCCACCTTGTCATTCTTCTCATAACTCTCGTAATGTTAACTCTTCACTTAATGGTACCTCGTAAGCTTAACTTACGGTATCTTACATTTTTCACACTTGGTTCGATCACGTTTCTCATCTTGACTCCAAAGCTTAGGAGTGTCTAAGGAAAGCTTCACTTCTCGTGATGGAACACCGACTTTAACCTTGTTAGAATGCACCCATCTCCTCCTTGATTCGCATCTTTAGTTGTCCACGCGTCTTCTTGAAGAACTTAAGTTTGCTATCTCCATTGTTCTTGTCGTACGTAGTCCTCAAACACGGTAGCTCCAATGGATGCTCCCCTGGTCCTGGAAGATGGAGAACTCTGCGCCCCGGACCTCCCAACGGTCCTATCCCTAGCCTCGGGAACAATGTTCTCTACGACGTCCTCTACGGGGACCTCGACTGCTGATGCACCCACAACTAGCGGGTCCGCAATGGGGATACGTCCCCGACCTCTCGCGCATGGAGGTCTTCCTACTCGTCCCCGTCTCGGGACGGTAGGAGAAAGAGGGGGTCTACCCCTAGCGGGTCCTACATAAGCAGTAGCTCTCGTACGTGTTATCTAATAGCGTATGGCGTTTACTTATGTATAAATACATAGGTAATACTTACGATCTCGGTATGATAAAACTTCTAAAAGCATAAAGGTAAACATGATCACAATACACATCCAAGGCATACAAGCCCAAAACATCAAAAGGTCGCACACATAGCTAGGTACATACAATATCCACAAACATCCTAAGGTCATACATATATATATATAACTATGTAATAATATAAGTACATACTTCTAATCCAGAGATCTATGTCGCCGAGGTTTGCGGAAGGAGTGGTGGTCCCGTACATTCTAACCCAAACCCGACTCATGCACATGATTTTGAAAACGAAAAGTCAGAACCCGTGTGGGTTCTGTTTATTCCTCATTCGGCCTTTAAAAAGATTGCGAGTGCCATTGTTGTCAACCTAGGGCTCTGATACCACTTTTGTAACACCCCGAATCCGCGGGACTCGGGATGCTACGGGCGAGACCTCACAATGGGTCCCGACCCTTAGCCTGACAACATTTCACCGGACCTTTCCAACAAGGCACAAATAAAGGCAAAACTAAAAATCGTTTATAATGTATGCGAGAGACTGTAAAGTAAAATACAAAGTGAAAACTCAGCCGAGTCCTCAAAACAACATAACTCCAAGAAGAAACCACAACCGTACAACATAAACCCACAACTGAACACAACCCAAAAACGTCCCCGTCCTATAATGTACAGAGACCCCGGCTGTCCACTCCTACACCTCACTCGGCGGCGTCCCTAACCTGCAAGGCATCTACAACCACGGTTTAAAACTGTTAGCTCATATTCTAGGCATTAGAAAAGGGGTGAAGGAACAAACACATGGATATCACATACATCACATACAAACTCTAAAACACACAAGTCCGGTTTATTATCTTTTTATTATTAAGTCGTATCCCGTTCTAATTCAACTTAGGTTTGTGACACGAAACCACCATGGTCTCGCCTCGGTCCCTACTTACCGGCAAGGAATGGTACTGATGCATCAGACCATCTAACCCGCCGTTATCATACCTAGGGCCAAAAAATAAGGTCGGTGGTCCTATTTACCGGTTTGGTTGTTTATAACATAAACAATAACATAAACACACACCACCAACACACACCGATGCTAATACGTAAAATACGAGCTAAGTAAGTCCGGAGACTTACCTCATCCCAATGCTAACTCACAAAACGCTCTCGCTTCCCTTGGGAAGACGCACACAACCTGCTCACAACAAGATAACCATCAAAACCCGCTCAACTCAAGAAGTCTAGGACATCTACACAAATGATCTACGCAAGATCATTTGACTCTCATTCTAGGACCGCATCCTAGAATCTCTCACACTCACATCTCACTCAACGCATGAGGAATTCTCTCATTCTAGGACCGCATCCTAGAATCTCTCATACTCACATCTCACTCAACGCATGAGGAGATATCTCAACAGCCTACTAACTCTCATATGATCATACTCAAAACCAAAAAATGAGTAAAAGCCTACTAGGTCTATCATGCTCATCACACTCGTGACCATCAACTACATCGAGCCTTAAGGGCTCCTAGGTTCACAACCACTAAGTGGCATTCTCAAGCTACTCTAGGTCATACTAAGCATGCTACTAACATGATACAACTATAAAACTAAGGAAGGAACGAAGAGGAAGGGAGAGGAGGAACCCGCTGTCGAAGAAACGCAGCCGCGGAGTCAAGATGGCGCCCCGGCGGAGCAGACGCCGCCCCTGCGGCCCTCTGGCGGAGCAGACACCGCCTCTGCGGTGGCAGGAGCCGCCCCTGCGGTTGTGGTCAGCCGCACCTGCGGCGGTCCGGCGTCCTGGAGCCCGGAGCTGCCCTTGCGGCGTGATGAGCCGCACCTGCGGTGGTCTGGGGCCGCCCCTGCGGCGGGCCGCTCCCGCGGTCGTGATGATCCGCCCCCGCGGTTACGCTGCAGAAGCTCGTCTTCTTCGCCTCGATCGTGGATCCTTGGCTTTAATGTCCTCCTTTCCTTGTTGGGTCTTCTCCAATCGCCAACCAATGGTCTTAGACTCCTCTCCACGAGCTAAGAACATATGCATGCAAGGATTTGAGCAAAAACTTCTCAAGATCTTCATCCATGGCCATGGATGAGCGAGGGAAGAAGAAAAGGATGATCAGCTAAAGAAGAGAGGGGAGGGAGAGGAAGGATCTTACCAAACCAAATCTGGAACCTTTCCACTACAGTCCACAGTCCAAGCTTCAATCACAATGGAAGAAGAGAAGAGAGAGCCAAGAGTGGAGGAGAGGAGATAGAATGAAACGTGAAAGAGAAGAGAGGAGAGAGAGAGAGAGGGACAAGGCTAAAAAGTGGGGAGGGGACGAAGGGGTCAGCTGACCTCTTGTCACCTCACCCCGGAACGAGGGGTCAGAATTGACCCCTTGTCACTTCGACCTGGAACGAAGGGTAGGAACGCGGGAAAAAGGGAAAAACGACGAGTCGGCTCGGGATGTTAGGAATAAATCCCGGCACTCGGCACCTCGTGCCTGCGGGAAGATCTATAAAACGCTCTAAGTCCAGAATAAAATTTCTGGATGGTACAACAACAAAGTACCGTGATCTAATCCATTCATTTTATTTCTCATAATATAGCACACACCACTCAAATGCACACTCAGTATAAAACGGTAACTAAGTGAGTCCTACGAACTCACCTTATCAGTACTAGTCTCAACGTCTTGCGATCTTGTCAGTCAGAGTTCCGATTATCCTGTTCCACATTTATCCACCCTTAGAACGAGTTCAACTCTTACATTGTGCGACTTATCATTCTAATCACTCAGGGTATGATATCCAACATCGATACCCTTACGTTTTCTACTTCCTAGGTTCACGGATCTAGCCGTCTATTTCAAGTTCTCATCTATCACACGTTCGTTTCCTTAAAATCCGTTATCTCAAAGAGTCTATAATTTTTCTAACGTCATCAATCCGCTTAACTGTTCACATTTCTATTCCGGTTCAATAATCACATCACATTCACTAAATTCATCAACATCTTAGATCATTCATACACTCTAAAATAAGTCCTCCACGTCATTCCACTAGTTCCCTTTTTAGTGACATAACCCAATCATTTAACTAAATAAAATAATTATATAACTAATTATTTATCAACCTGAATTTTAAATTCGTTAAAACCAATTCCGATTCCACTAGAAAATTCCGCAATTATCCGTTATTTCGTTAAAATTGTACTATCTTGGACATGCATTATTATTCTCTCGTTATTACTCCACTTCTTTGTTCGGCATTTTCATTCCGGTTCCAATACTATACTTCTAAATCTTACTAAATAAGGCTGATTATCATGCCATATTTAATTAAATAAATATATATTATATCCGTAATTACTTATTGACGGATATTTAAAATTAACGGGATAAGATGGTTTCGAGTCTAACCGTAATGAGGTTTAGTTGCAAGATATATGGCGCCAAGTGGTGTCTAGTGGTGAGCAAATGGTCCCATGTTCGATCCCTACAAGCAGTAATATCCACAATTTATGTTTAACCAAAGGTTTCAAGATCAATCCTCCTTAACAGCAATTTACGAAGTATAAGGGTTTTACCATAGGCCAACGGTTCGAAACCCTTCCTAAGCAAAATGCATCCAGCATTCTTAAGGTGTAAGTGGTCTGGAGTTCTACTCCTCTTGGCGTCAAAAGAGGGAGACTAGCACCTTAACGTGTAGCTTCACGTTCGACTCCCTCCCTGCTACTTGTTGTTTTGTCCTTTCTTCCCTCCATGTCTGTCGTCGTCAGCATTTCGGAAGTCGTCTACCCCCAACGGTGTCGAGGTGCGGCTTTTATCGAGGTGGGACTCCCTCTTCCGGCGTCGGCTTCTCCCTAGTGGCGAAGGTTGTTTGTGTATGCTCACGAGGGCATGAGGAAGGTCGGAAATCGAGGTGGAGGTTACTGTGAGGTTGATACACAGTAGGTCGGGAGGTGATTGGAGTATCGGCTCCGGCGAATTCGCGTTCCGACGAAGAACAGGGAAGTAGTGGAGAGTGAAAAAAACGGAGAGTTGCAGCGGAAAAGAGATGGTGTGGTGGGGGTCGAGCGAGGTTCTTTAGTGGTGGAGAGGAGGCAAGGCGTCGAAGATTTCCGCAGCCACGGTTAGGTCTGAGCAGGGAAAGAAGGCTCTGACTTCGGGGAGTACTCAGGGTCTCAAGGGGTCGTCATCAATACATTCCAATTGTCGTACCTCATCAATGATGCCAATAATGTAGCGTAACGGCCATTGACGAGGGATGTAAACTGTCAATCGAGGAAGGAGGAAGGGCGAAGTAGAAGACGACCCGGAGTGACGTTTTCCGGTCTGTTCTTTCGTTGGCTCAGGGAAAAGAGAGAGCGTGCTGGCTAACTGGGCCTGGAGAGAAGGTAGGGATGTGGGCCTCGTTACTGTGCTGGCCATGGAGTTAAATCAGTATCATGCTGAGACCCGAAATAGGATGGCTCGGCTCGGCTGGTCCAAGGTACCAAATAACACCAAGGGGTTTGGTTTGGTTTAACCCCTTGTTTAACTTAATCCTCCTCTCGGTTTAGTTCGTTCCGGTTAAATTACTCGATTGAGTTTGGATCCAATTTGTTTATTTCTCCATTAACAATTCGGTTTTTGGTTAACTAAATTAAATTACATACTTTAAATTTTAAAATAACACGGAAATTTATTAAAATTTTCCGGTTATTACATCAGTCACCCCTTAAAATAAGTTTCGTCTCAAAAGTTAAGGTGACGTACGGTTAATCCGAGATTCGGACTTCGGAGTCATAATTAATGTTATTCTTAGGAGAACTTTTCCCCTTCCTTTCAACCCGGACAAACCGGTATCACACGCATTCCGAGGGCAATCATCTATCCACATCTAATCACTCAGACTTTAAACTGTGGAACATATAATAAACACATAACACATAAGTGAGCTTCATATTAGCCCATCGAACTTAAGGTCGCCCCTAATTTGACATGCTGCTCCGGTTATGAGCTCCTTATAATATCTTGTGTTCCCCAAGTGAACTCATCGATTATCCGTCGAACCCCTAAAACTTTAGCATCAGAGTTTCCCTCACCCACAGTCGTCTAACACTCCTTTCCAATATAGTTGCCGAGGTTCAATAAAGTTTGGTCCGGTTCCTCAGTCAAATCCCCCTGGTTGACCACATGTCGCGGTCTTGTACATGTTCTTTGAGTTGAGATATATGCAATCCGAATGCATGTTCTCAAAGACAAGTGGGAGGGTTAACCCGTACGTAACCTCTCCGGCATGCTTCTATATTTTGCCTCGGTCGGTGATACTCTTAACCACACATGTGTACCGATTCGAGATCTAGCGGTTTGCGCCTCTTATCCGCATGAGACTTTTGGTGACTCTGAGTTGCTCGCATCCATTCCCATATCAAGGCTACCCGAGCCATGTCGTATTGTATCTGCTTCCAAAATATCAAAATAAACCGTCCGTCATTTTTCAGGTGCTAGGTTCACCACGTAATCTCACTATCTGTCCCGTGAACTCCTTACTTACCGACACATCGGCCACGTCTCCTTGATGGGAATGAATGGTCGGTCTAGGTTGTCTATCCAACATTACCCAATTAGTGTCAAAACTCCTGTTAAGCGTCAACTCATTGTCAAAGTCCTTATATAAATATCATCTTACTTCCAGTGCAAGACCGGCAGTGGGTGGGGTTCTCCTCCGTATCGGTGGTGCTCAATCTTCAATCTAATGGATCTGGCACATGTCACACCTTGTTCCTCGAATCTGATCAGATCTGCATCAGGCCCCTCTTCCAACAGAAGTGTATGACGTCTTGGTACATCTCACTAGTACACGGTGTACCGAGTAGGGTGTAGAATGAGACTCCTACAGTACCCTCTGTCTCAGCTCCTCATCTAGAAGAACATAAACACGCCTTTGGCGTCTCTTCACTACATCCATACTATCACAACTGTGGTGTATCATTCCGGGATTTCCTCTCCCGGATCCTGGATATGGGGGGAAACTGTCCTGCTTCTGTTGGATCTCATCTAACGGATCTGGCACATGCTCTAAAGAATTCACGTATCGTTCGGTGTTTGGGAACTGAATCTCTACCTCTAGTCCTTCTAGATCCCTTTGTGGCTCGAGATGAGATGTCGATCGGCTATAGCCTTTTTCCGAAACATCTTCTTACTCAATGCGTCGGCGACTACCTTTGCCTTCCCTGGGTCAAACAGAACTTCCAGGTCGAAGTCCTTAATCACCTTAAGCCATCTCCTATGCCGGTTATTCAACTCCCGCTGAGTGACTATATACTTCAAACCCTTATGGTATGTGAAAATCTGACAAGTAGTCCCGTCCAAGTAGGGACGTCAAATCTTAAGGCGCACACTACTGTTGTTAACTCCAGATCATGTGTGGGGTGGTTCTCTTCGTACGTTGTTCGCTATTTTCACGCCCCTATAAACTTTTATCAATAATGATAAAATCTCACAGGTTAGTAAAAACATGGTATGTTTTAAATTTATAAACAACAAATAAACACCCGATCTGTAGCGAACCCACAATGTATGGGTCAATTACAGTTAGGGTAAGTATTCCAAGGTCGAACTCAGGGACTAAATGTTTGGAATGCAGATGTGATTACAGATAGCGTAAATCAAAATAAAAGAACGAGGTTGGAAAAGAAGGGAAGAAAGATCAAAGGAGGTTTGAAAGGTTTTCTGTAAAGTTCGCAATCAAATGACAGATTTGATCGAAAACCAAGTAAAACAGACAAACGAAAGTATATTAATAAAGAAAATGCGGCTTCCAAGGATTCAAGGTCATCGTATATACGCACGGACTCAGGAAATCTCTCAAAAGATCTATGGTTACAAACTTCAGGGAAGAACGTTTCTAAACTGATAGTCTATTACCGGGTAAGTCTCAAGACTATCTAGGTCCAAACCAACTACCTATTACCGGGTAAGTCTCAAGGTAGAGAGATAGGAAATTCTAAACAAACCAAATTCCGAATTAAGGGAAAGGTAAACCATTACCGGGTAAGTCTCAGGTACTACCCTACTTAGGACAGAATCTAGGCACACTCAACGCAATAGAGGTTTTCACCTCTATTACCTATGGTCGAACACTCAAGTATCTAAGCGGAACATTACCGGGTAGGTCTCAATTCCGGTTTAGGGTACTAGCTAGATGAATTCTAACTAGGTTTAAGAACAAGCCAACCATAGGATTTCAAAGCTACTCAAACCAAGCAATAAGCACAATTCCATCATAGTCCGGGTAATAACGAATCCCAATTCACCTTGGATCCACAAGAGTTTTAGCCAACAATTGACATTTCAAACGCAATCATCAATCCACTCAATTCAATGGAAGAAGCAATCATCAATCCAAGCAATTCAATGGAGGAAGCAATTATCAATCCAATCAATCCAATCAATTCAATCAATTCAAGAGAGAATGCATAAACAAGAATCTAAAACAGAGATTAAAGAAGAAACTCAGCTTTATTGATAGAGGATTAGCAAAACGTCAAATTCCCCAATATTCGCGAAGTTTCTCCAAGCTCCAACAAGTTCAACAATGGCCAACAATGGTGTGGGGCAAAGGGAGAAGAAAAGGGGAAAAAGCTCTCTCCAAAGGAGCTCGAAATTTTGAATGAAACGGGGACCCCCGGAAATCATTTAGGGCTTTCCTTTTATATCCCGCAACGGGCTGCTCTAAAACAAATCTGAAAATTAACGAAATAAATCAGCGAACAGGAATCTCGGTCGGAAATCTCGGTCGGTGACCGAGATTTTTGAAAGTCGGGGCCGAGATTTGCTTCGTGATCCAGCGTTGACGAAATCTCGGTCAGAAATCTCGGTCAAATGTGAAAAAATCTCGGCCGAGATGGAACAAATCTCGGCCGAGATCGGGACCGAGATGGGGACCGAGATTCTTCGACATAAACTTCTGATATGGGATCTCGGTCGAGCTGGCTCGGATCTCGGCCGAGATTTCTCGGATCTCGGCCGAGATCATGTGGATCTCGACCGAGATTGCTCCAATCTCGTGCGTTTCTCTTGACTCGTCTTTTCCTCCTTTCCCGTACCTGCGTGATCGCTCCTAAGCGTCCATCCCGAGGCCTGATCCTCAAATGCATCGTTTTAGCTCCGAAACACGCCAAAATACCTACAAAGACACCAAAAGTGTGTGTAGACATCTATACTCGCAAAGTTGCATTAAACAAGTATAAAGAACACAACTTAAGGCTAAAACATGCATGCGGGAAAAGGGAAAACTAACTATATGCTCTACTAAACTAGGTCGATAATTCATGTTATCAAAATACCCCATACTTATCTTTGCTTGTCCCCAAGCAAATAGTAAATTCAAGGCAAGATAGCATGAATCATCTATGCTAAACAAAAACAAAAACTCTTTTTGGTAGTGCTTCTATTCATGATCACTTTCAGAGTGTAGTCACAAGGCTAAAGACATATTTCGATAAAGGTCAAGTAAGATAGGCAAGATATAGGATAATCACACCTTGCACGGAATCCAAAATCATCATTTAAACTACCAATGTCTAAAATTCATGAAAAATTCAAGTTTAGGCCATGAAGTCAATTACATGTATGCAAAGATCAATAGGACTTAACAAATAAAGGCCAAGAAACGTGATAAAGGTAGGATGTGTATAGGTAATGTGGTGGAAATCCGGGAAAGAGGACAACACAACATTTTTCTTTTCTTTCTTCTTTCTCGACATACATCCTTTCTTTTCTTGCATATTTTTCCTTTTTTTTTCTTTTCTTTTTTTCTTTTGAGTGAAGGGCATAGGTGCACAATAGCCGAAACCTTGGTGTTCTGTTTCCTTCACGTACCTTACACCAAAGTGCACATACCAAATCAACTCTAGGTAATGTTTTTAAAACTAATCCGACTTTGGCAAGACACAAACACCCGATTATGTGAATGGTGCCGCGTTACTCATCTCCATAGCCAACAAAACTCATAGAAAGCTTTTGCTTTCAATTCACATATCACAAATCAAACAACTTCTTCACATATTGCACATAATTCACTTTTCACAATTAAGCATACACCTTCAAACTTCACTTTCCTAATTCCCGGATGGGTCATAAGAGGCAAATAAATTCAATGTTTGAGGTTCTGAAAATGGTAAAGAAGAGAAGAAGAAGAATTCGAATTGCCTAAGTCATTTCTGTGCAATGTAAAAGAACTCATCATATAGCTTTAACTTTTCAAGATCAATCCGATTAAACAAGGTAATCCAAATAAATCATATAGATTACAAACAAGGCATTCAAATCCCATAATTTCCATTAATTCAATTAAAGCTCAAAATAAACATCGATAGCCAAATAAACATACACAATTTCCTCATTAAGGTCACATCAATCCTAGAAGCACAAATTTTTTGAAATTTTCTGGTTTTTTTTTTTTTTTTTTTTTTGGATTTTCATATGAAAAGCAGTACAAATAAAAGAAACATGCTAAAAGGTATTGCAAGCATCCTACCCCATACTTAAATCTCACATTGTCCCTAATGTGAATAATAAATATGAAGTAAAAACAATACTCACAATGTAAGAATGAAGAAGGCATCCGGCGTGTTTCCTCCTCGACTTATTTCGTTTCTCGTCTTTCATAGAAATTNTTGTGCAAGCAAACAAATCGTCAAACCCTAGATTTGCCCCAATCAGCCGTCAAGCACCGGAATCGAAGTTTGGAATCCGCCGTTATTGCTGAACAGGGAATCGAAGTTTGGAATCCACCGGAATTTCACCGGAAAACCAATACCCTCAATTACCCCCAAATTGTGAATATGGAAATGGAAATTTTGGAAACAATTTTGAATGTAAATTGCTGAAAAGAGAAAGAATCCTTATTTGGTGAAATAAATAGATGTGTGAATTTGTTTTCATATGGTAGAAATTGCAAAAAAATAGATATAATCTGTTAGAAAAAATCTCATCCAGTTTTTGTTGAAACAACCATGGATCTTCTTTTTACGTGAAATTGAACTTGGAAGAACAACCATGGATCTTCTTTTTACGTGAAATTGACCTTGGAAGATGAAGGGCATTGTAACACCCCAAATCCGCGGGACTCGGCATGTTACGGGCGAGACCTCACAATGGGTCCCGACCCTTAGCCTGACAACAATTTCACCGGACCTTCCAACAAGGCACAAATAAAGGCAAAACTTGAAAACGTTTATAATGTATGCGAGACACGAAATGTAACAAATACAAAGTGGAAACTCAGCCGAGTCCTCAAAACAACACAACCCCGATCCGAAAGTCTAAAACGTATAACAACATCCTCAAAAAACGATATAAAACATAACCCCCAAAAAAACGTCCCCATCCTATAATGTACGGAGACCCCGGCTGTCCACTCCTCCACCTTACTCGGCGGCGTCCCTAACCTGCAAGTCATCTACAACACGGTTTAAAACCGTTAGCTCATATTCTAGGCTATAGAAAAGCGGTGAAGGCACAAACACACATATAACACAAAACATAAATCACACAAGTCCGGTTTATTATCTTTATATTATTAAGTCGTATCCCGTTCTAATTCAACTTCTGTTGTGACACGAGAACCACCGTAGTCTCGCCTCGGTCCCTACTTACCGGCAAGGAGTGGCACGGATGCACCCGCCCGTATACCCGTCGGGCTAGTCGCCGAGATCCTCCTAGCCCCAGTCAAGGCTAGGCAGTGATGTCACCGCCCGTTATCATACACTTGGGCCAACATACATATAAGGTCGGTGATCCTAATTTACCCGTTTAATTGTTTATAACAAGAACATAAACACACACCACCAAACACACATCAATGCTAATACATAAAATACGAGCTAAGTAAGTCCGGAGACTTACCTCGTCCCGAACGCTAACTCACAAACGCTCTCGCTTCCCTTGGGAGGAAGCACACTTCCTGCTCACAACAGATTTCCATCAAAACCCGCTCAACTCAAGAAGTATAGGACTTCTACACAAATGATCTACGCAAGATCATTTGACTCTCATTCTAGGACCGCATCCTAGAATCTATCATACTCACAGTCAAGAACAACATAAACGCCTACGAGGTCTAACACGCTCATCACACTTTCCTAAGGTCCCAAAAACCAATACATGGCATTCACTCTAAGTTATGCTAGATCCAACCTAACATGATACTACTAAACATAACTAGATCGAGGTAAGACCATTAGCTCGAGGGAGAGGGTACTCACGTGACATCAAAGGATGGAAGACGATCTATGGATGTCGATATGGATTCGTTGGCTTTATCGGGCTTCGGAACCTAGCATCAAAACTACACAAATTTAGCTCATACACTAAATTTGATCATAAAATATTATATATAAAGTCCTAAGGTAAAACTCGTTTTCAAAAGCCAACGTTAAAAATCCCGTAATTACCCTTCCGGGACAAAAGCTCAATACTAGAAACTTGGTCATAAAATCACGATTAAAACCTTGGGGCAATTTCCGACAAAAACCCAATCAGAAGGTATAAATGCAACAATCCAGAAATCTGGGTCAAAACTATAATAACCAAGACTCTGGGTATAAATTGCAATTAACACAAAGTTGAGGGGGCTGAAATATAACTATACCAAAAGAGAGGGGGCCCGATTTAAATAGCCAAAAGGCTGTTCCAGGCCCGCGGCGGCGGCGGCAGGGAGGACGCAGGCACGGGGGAGGGCTCCGGCCAGGAGGAAGGCGGCTCCGTTGGCTCCCCTGGCGGTTGCAGACGGGTGGCGGCCGGCCTCTAGCTCCGGCGAGGGCAAGACAGAGCTGAGGAGGCGAGGCGAAAGGGAGGTGGCAGGGCGTCGAAGGCTCCGGCTGGGCTTGTGCAGGCAGGGCACGGCGAGGGCCAGGGCCAGGGCTTCTCTAGCTTTGACGGCCGAGTCGAGGAGAGCTCCAGTCCGGTCGGAGAGGGCGGTGGTGCTGCTCCCGGCAGTGTTGACTGAATCGAGAGGCAAGAAGAAATGGTGGAGTGATGGTGGTGCTCCGCTGAGCGAGGTGAAGAGACAGAGAGATGGTGGTACAGAGGGTGGAGGTGGCCGGCGTAAGGGTAAAGAAGGGTACGGTGAGAGAGTGAAATGAAGAAGGAGATGGAGTGTGGTGGAGGGTGAAGCTGCAGGGCGTGGAGATAGAGCAGAGGGAAAGAGGCAAGCTGCAAGGTGAGAGGTCAGCGGGCAGGGGACGAGGGGTCGGCTAGGCAGATAGGCGGGCGGCTAGGAGCGTGGAGGGTGCTCATGTAGAAGCTAGGGGGCTAGGTGGGCGGCTGGGTGGGAAGAAGCAGCTCCCAAAACAACAAAAAAAAAGAGAAGAAAGAAAAAAGATATAAAAAGGATAAATAAATAAATAAATAAATAATTTAAAATAGGAGAAAGTAACTCGAAGAGGGATACACTCTATTGGAATAAACTAGAACCGGAATTATTTTGACTCGGGAAACTTTTCCGACGTTTTTACGAAAATTAAAAAAATACGGATATACGTGAACGTATATCCGTATAAAATTCCCGGACGTTACAGGCATTCAAGTATTTTACTATATTAGAAATCCATATAAATCTATTCTTTCCAAACATATACCCGATTTGCTACAGTATTCGATATCTAATAACGTAAGCTCGAAAACTACAAACCACAACTACGAACCATAACTACGAACCACAACTACGAACCACAAATCTAATATTATTAAACACACCCTAAATACCCTATTTCACCATCGTATTTCGGCTTGCTGTTCATATCTTTTACGTATCGACTTCTTCATCTCTTTTAATAAAGAGAAGATACCTTTTTCAATACAGTGAAACATAACTCATTATTTCAAATAGTAATATCAAATTTTCTAAGAAATGTACAATAAAAAAGTAGATATGCTTAGAATTGAAATGTGACTTAATCATAAATCAAGTCAGATTCTATAATAAAGCTACTTCCCTCGCATTATTCACAAAGTTATTAATGTCACGGGTTAGGACCTCACAGTGGGTCCAGACCCTAGATTGACGACAATCTCGCTGGATCTTCCACAAGGTACAACATAGTAAAACCAAATAAAATCCAAAAATATGCAAGAGCTCAAAAAGTGCGGAAAGAAAGTCAGTCATCACTACATAAACTAGAATCCAAAAGAAAGAACGAATCTAGTTCATGAAAATAAGAAACCCATCATCCCGACTACCTCGTACAGGAACCTGGCTGACCACCGACTCCGGATCACTTAACAGCTGTCCTAACCTGTTGTGCGTCTAACATAAGACGGTATAAAATCGTTAGCTAACTATTCAAAGCATTAGAACGTATACTAAAGCACAACCACATATAAAGCGGAAAGTAAACACATCAGCATGCTACACTCAAACCGTTTTATTATCTTTAATTAAGGTGATTTACTTCTATTAGTTCAACTTATTTTGTAGCACGAGAATCTCCCGAAACTCGCCCCTGTCCCCGTACCAACCGGGATGGATACTATGCACATCACCGTATACCGAGATGGCCTAGTCGCAGGGAAACTCCCAATCTCTAGGCAAAGAATGAGCAGTGATGCTACGACCCGTTATGCATACACTTGGGTCTAATAAAAAGGTAACGTCGTCCTAGTCAAGTTATATTTATCAAACACTCAACAAACACCATTTTAGCAATACATGCTAATACAAAGAATAGAAGCTAAGTAAGTCATACGACTTACCTGAACTGATCGACGGTCGGCCATTACCCGCTACCGTCTAGACGATCGGCCATTACCTGTTATCGTCTATATGCGCATACAATATCAAATACCTGATCAAACAAGGAACATACCCATCAATACATTTATAAGCTTCCGGGAACACTCGTAATATATTCTTAGGAAATCTAGGGGTGAAAATCTCTCATCGAACTTCCTAAGAGTTTACTTAACTCTCCAGTAGCGTAAGAAGTTGTAAACCCAAATCTCTAAAATTACCAAAATGCCCCTAACATTCCTATAATTCCGAAAAGTGTCCAACACGGGTCTAAGTACCTAACTATGTCCAACAACATCTCACAACCCTAAAATATCCATAACGGGTGTGAGGTAAACTCAACTTACATCCTAAGTCCCAAAATCTAACTTTTAAGAAAATTACGGTTTTGACCCCAAATTTCCTTAAAATCCTAAAACGTTCAAACGAGTCTCTAAACTTCCGAAAAATGTCTAACCATAACGGTTTGCACACTAGAACTGGCTGTCAAGACTCGGAAATAACCACTTGTTGATAGTTCCTGCGTGGTTACTTGAAGAGATAGATTGCTTAATAACACCACACACAAACATGGGATGTAAGGGAAGAGGGAAGGGAGGTTCTCACCCACACAATCGAGTTCCCCGAGGCCAAGCAGGAAGGAGGAAGGATTGAGCTGCTTGTGACTTCCCACAACTCCTATTAGGTAGCTAGCTCCTGGTTTCGATCGAGCAAGGTAAGGAGAGGCAAGTGGACGTATTAACCGCTCAATTCGAAGAAGGAAACGAAGAAGGAGGGAGACAGTTTACCAGCTCGATCAAGGTCGTTGGGGTTCAATGTCTGCGCAGAGGTTGCTCCTTGCTAGTTGTTGCTTGGGAGGCGAAGGAGAAAGAAGGCTCGCTGCACCAGATCTGTGGGAGGGAGCTTGCGTCTCTCTTGAAGTGCCTTACTGAAATCCGCTCGATCGGAGGAATTGAAGAATAGGATCTGTTGTTGTTGCTTGGCTCGAGGGAGGGGGTAAGAAGAGTAACTTGTTGCTCTTGTGGATGTGGTGTTGAACCGAGATAAAGCACTGAGGAAGGAAAACGGCTAAAGCGTAAGAGAGGTAGGTGACTGGGCTCAGCTCTCTCTCTTCTTTGCACTTAATTAACATCATTCTGATGGGGAACGCAAACAGGTCGGCTCATTTTCGAGGTTGGGCAGATTGTTGCAAGCTCTTTGGTTCCGTGGTCGACCTCCGACTTCTATTCTTCACCGATTGAGAGAGGAAGAAACGCGCGTTGTATCAAATCTCTTTTTTTTTCCCCCTTCTTATTCAATATTTCATATAGGTCATGGAGAACAACTTTGTTGTAATCAGCCAATTGAACATGAAGTCTGCATCAAACATCAAGCTTCATGTTCAATTTATGGCTATTTGGGATGTCTACAATCTCGGACTGAAAGTTCTTATTATTATTGGAAGGGGTATGGTCTGCATCGATGAAAATGTAAGATGTAAAATGCAAATCTATATATATTTCTATAATGTTTATAGTTAATTTTATTATGTTGTACACATATTGAGTTGGGTGTTTATATACCTTGCAGGGCACTACGATTCAAGGGTTCTACAAAAAATCATAGATCAAGAAATTTAATCATGTACAAGAGTCGGGTGTTTATATCATATCGAATTTTGGTCTGGATAGCACATCCGGTTCATATCGATATAGATATACTCATAATAATCTGAGCTTGGAATTTATCACCCGGACTACCATGATTCATGTTGATGATATTGGAAGTCGAATCCCATCGCATGTTTTTGATTTCGTCTTTTCTGATCGGATTCTCAACAAATCTCTCGACGACAGATTTTTGCTTCGTATGTAATTTATTTCATTTTTAATATTTTATGTATAATTTAGTCTTTTAACTCATTATAATCTTATTTTATGTTTGTAACACCCCAAATTCTTAGAATCTGGAGCGTTACTGGTTAGGATCTCACAGTGGGTCCCAACCTTAGTTTGACAACAATTCACGGACCTTGCAACAAGGCACAAATATTAAAACATTAAATCTTAAATAAAAGTACTCTAAGTATAAAAGACACGACTAAACATAACATCATCCAATCCCTAAAACGAGTAATTTTATCGATACCAGTAAACTGCAGAAATAAATACTGAAGTAAATAACCAAAACACCCGATCCTAGTACGGAAATCCGGTTGGCCTCCACTCTCGATCTCTCAGTAGAGAACTGTTCGCTATTTTCACGCCCCTATAAACTTTTATCAAGAATGATAAAAGCTCACAGGTTAGTAAAAACACGGTATGTTTTAAATTTATAAACAAGAAATAAACACCCAATCTGTAGCGAACCCACAGTGTATGGGTCAATTACAGTTAGGGTAAGTATTCCAAGGTCGAACTCAAGGACTAAATGTTTGGAATGCAGATGTGATCACAGATAGCGTAAATCAAAATAAAAGAACGAGGTTGGAAAAGAAGGGAAGAAAGATCAAAGGAGTTTTGAAGGGTTTTCTGTAAAGTTCGCAATTAAATAACAGATTTGATCGAAAATCAAGTAAAACAGACAAACGAAAGTATATCAATAAAGAAAATGCGGATTCCAAGGATTCAAGGTCATCGTTTATACGCACGGACTCAGGAAATCTCTCAAAAGATCTATGGTTACAAACTTCAGGGAAGAACGTTTCTAAATTGATAGTCTATTACCGGGTAAGTCTCAAGACTATCTAGTTCCAAACCAACTACCTATTACCGGGTAAGTCTCAAGGTAGAGAGATAGGAAATTCTAAACAAACCAAATTCCGTACTAAGGGAAAGGTAAACCATTACCGGGTAAGTCTCAGGTACTACCCTACTTAGGACAAAATCTAGGCACACTCAACCCAATAGAGGTTTTCACCTCTATTACCTATGGTCGAACACTCAAGTATCTAAGCGGAACATTACCGGGTAGGTCTCAATTCCGGTTTAGGTTACTAGCTAGATGAATTCTAACTAGGTTTAAGAACAAGCCAACCATAAGATTTCAAAGCTACTCAAACCAAGCAATAAGCATAATTCCATCATAGTCCGGGTAATAACGAATCCCAACTCACCTTGGATCCACAAGAGTTTTAGCCAACAATCGACATTTCAAACGCAATCATCAATCCACTCAATTCAATAGAAGAAACAATCATCAATCCAAGAAATTCAATGGAAGAAGCAATTATCAATCCAATCAATTCAATCAATTCAAGAGAGAATGCATAAACAAGAATCTAAAATAGAGATTAAAGAAGAAACTCAACTTTATTGATAGAGGATTAGGCAAAACGTAAAATTCCCTAATATTCACGAAGTTTCTCCAAGCTGCCAACAAGTTCAACAATGGCCAACCATGGTGTAGGGAAAAGGGAGAAGAAAAGGGGGAAAAGCTCTGTCCAAAGGAGCTCGAAATTTTGAATGAAACGGGAACCCCCGGAAATCATTTAGGGCTTTCCTTTTATATCCCGCAACGGGTTTCCCCTCAAACAAAATCCGAAAATTAACGAAATAAATCGGCGAACAGGAATCTCGGTCGGAATCTCGGCGGTGACCGAGATTTTGAAAGTCGGGGGCCGAGATTTGCTTCGTGATCCAGCATTGACGAAATCTCGGTCAGAAATCTCGGGTCAAATGTGAAAAATCTCGGCCGAGATGGAACAAATCTCGGCCGAGATCGAGAACCGAGATGGGGACCGAGATTCTTCGACAGAAACTTCTGATATGGGATCTTGGTCGAGCTGGCTCGGATCTCGGCCGAGATCATGTGGATCTCGACCGAGATTGCTCCAATCTCGTGCGTTTCGTCTTTGGCTCGTCTTTTCCTCCTTTCCTCGTGCCTGCGTGATCGCTCCTAAGCGTCCATCCCGAGGCCTGATCCTCAAATGCATCGTTTTAGCTCCTAAACACGCCAAAAATACCTACAAAGACACCAAAAGTGTGTGTAGACATCTATACACGCAAAGTTGCATTAAACAAGTATAAAGAAACACAGCTTAAGGCTAAAACATGCATGCGGGAAAAGGGAAAAACTAACTATATGCTCTAACTAAACTAGGTCGATAATTCATGTTATCAAAATACCCCATACTTATCTTTGCTTGTCCCCAAGCAAATAATAAATTCTAGGCAAGATAGCAATGAATCATCTATGCTAAACAAAAACAAAAACTCTTTTGGTAGTGCTTCTATTCATGATCACTTTCAGAGTGTAGTCACAAGGCTAAAGACATATTTCGATAAAGGTCAAGTAAGTAGTAGCAAGATATTAGGATAATCACACCTTGCACGGAATCCAAAATCATCATTTAAACTACCAATGTCTAAAATTCATGAAAATCC
>CM008281.1:15507094-15876100 GCA_002319775.1 Fagopyrum tataricum | reverse complement strand
AAAAACTACAAGCCTAATCATAATCATCCTGGTTTTTCTTATTCTAATCCTGAGGGTGCTTTGAACCCTCAAGCTTCTTCTAGCAATGCAGGCCAGCCGTCCAAGCCAGCTGAACCCGCTCACAAAGGATAGAGTTGAAGCAATGTTTGAGCAATTGATGGCTAGGGATGGGAAATCTAGAGAGTACAGTCACTAGTGTAACCAAAGCCCAAAAGGTTTTGAAAACTCAAGTGTTCAAAAAGGCCGAAGACGCTCAAAGAGATCCAGGAAGACTTCTTGGAAAAACTGAAATAATCCCAAGGGGCAAGTCATGGCAATCACTACGAGAAGTGGATTGGAGACAAATGATCCACAACCAAAGGTTTTGGATAAAGGAAAGCAACCAATGGAAGAGGAGCCTAAGAAAAAAGAGAATGTCTACATCCCATTCCACCCACCACCACTCCCGTGCTAAAGTGCTAGAGCTCAATTGGACAAGCACTTTGGTAAGTTCCTTGACCTTTTTAAATAAATTGCATATTAACATCCCTTTGTTGATGCTATTTTAGGGATGCCTGTCTATGGAAAGTTCTTGAAGGAAATCCTCTCCAACAAGAGGAAGCTAGAGGAATATGAAGAAGTCAGAATGACCCGGAGATCTACTGACCTCATCCAGAGGAACAGTGGAAAGATGCCACCGAAATTGAGTGATCCCGGATCTTTTTGTGTCCCAATCAAAGTTGGAGATGGAACGTACAAAGCACTTTGCGATCTTGGAGCTAGTGTAAGTATTATCCCACTCGTTTTATGCAGGAAGGTTGGACTTGGAGAACCAAGCATGTAAAGATGACTCTTTGCATGGCAGAGACAGAACCACCACCCACACGTCTTTGGGAATCATTGAGGGATGTTCCAATCCAATTAGAGAAGTTCTTTATCCCTATTGACTTGTTGTTTGGATATTCCTGCTGACTGTCCTGTTCCTATCATTTTAGGGAGACCTTTTCTTGCTACCTGCTGGATGTTTAGTTGATTGTAGGGGTGCTACCCTTACATTTAGAATTGATGAGGAAGTTGTGCAATTTAAACTCCCCTCCTTTGATTAAGGGACCCTTGTTTGAAGAGGATATGTACAACATCCTAGAGGATGATGAAGATGGGGCTTATAAATTCAATTCTATGTTCTGACCCTCTTGAGCAGGTTTTGACCATGAGCATCATGACGGCAGAGCCAAAAGATGAACTGTTTGAAGAAGTCCTATCTTTGGGTCTTCTTCCCATCAACGAGAATCAGATTCGAAGAACTGACAGAAGCAGATGGCATCTCGGCGAGATCCAAGAAAGATTTACCCTATCTCGGCCGAGATTCACCTCAGCTCGGGCCGAGATCCTTCATCTCCACCGGGAAGAGTTGGCCGAGATTTCTGAGAAGAACCGGGAGCCTCCTAAGGTCGAGATGAAGCCTCTTCCGACACACCTAAGGTACGCCTTTCTTGGTTCTAAACTCATCTTATCCCGTCATTGTTAGTGCTAGCTTGAATGAACTTGAACTCGAGAAGTTATTGAAAGAGCTTAAGATGCATAGAAAAGCTTTGGGCTACACTATAGATGACCTCATAGGGATTAATCCTTCTATGTGCATGCACAGGATCTTGTTAGATGATGGACATAGGCCTTCTAGAGAACCTCAAAGGAGATTGAATCCTAACATGAAAGAGGTAGTTAAGAAGGAGATCCTTAAGTTGCTTGATGCGGGAATTATATTCCCCATCTCGGATAGTAAGTGGGTTAGTCCGGTACATGTTGTACCTAAGAAAGGTGGGATGACTGTCATAACTAATGAAAAGAATGAGTTGATCCCGACTAGGACTGTGACAGGATGGAGGATGTGCATTGATTATAGGAAGTTGAATCATGCTACTAGGAAAGATCACTTTCCTTTACCCTTCATTGACCAAATGTTAGAAAGGCTAGCCCAACACTCTTACTTTTGCTACCTAGATGGGTATAGTGGTTTTTTCCAGATCCCCATCCATCCGGATGACCAAGAGAAAACCACTTTTACTTGTCCTTGGGTACCTTTGCTTATAGGAGAATGCCTTTTGTTTATGTAATGCTCCTGCTACTTTCCAAAGATGCATGATGTCTATTTTTTCTGAATATATTGAAAACATCATGGAAGTCTTTATGGATGATTTTTCTGTTTATGGATCCTCTTTTGATGAATGTTTGGCTAACCTGTCTTTGGTCTTACAAAGATGTGAGGATTGTAATCTTGTTTCTCAATTGGGAGAAATGCCATTTCATGGTTAGGGAAGGTATTGTGTTAGGTCACTTGATATCTAACCGTGGAATTGAGGTTGATAAGGCCAAGATTGAGACTATTGAGAAGCTACCTCCACCATCATCAGTCAAAGGGGTAAGAAGTTTTCTAGGACATGCCGGTTTTTACCGGAGATTTATAAAAGATTTCTCTAAAATTGCTAAACCTTTGACTAACCTACTAATCAAGGATGTTCAGTTTGTTTTCTCGAAGGAATGCCTTGATGCTTTTTACAGGTTGAAGGAAGCTCTCATCACTGCTCCAATCATGCAACCTCCCGATTGGTCTCTTCCATTCGAGGTGATGTGTGAATGCAAGCAACTTCGCAGTAGGAGCGGTGCTAGGACATAAGAAGGAAGGACTTACTCATGCTATTTACTATGCTAGCAAGACGCTTGATGGAGCTCAGCTGAATTATGCAACTACTGAAAAGGAGCTCCTAGCCGTCATCTACGCATTTGAGAAGTTCCGTTCCTATCTTGTAGGAGCTAAGGTGATTGTGTACACGGATCATGCTGCGATTCGGTACCTTCCCACCAAGAAGGATGCAAGGCCACGTCTTATCCGGTGGATTCTTCTCCTTCAAGAATTTGATCTAGAGATTAGAGATAAGAAGGGGTCCGAAAACTCTGTAGCTGATCATCTTAGCAGATTACCTCCAGAACTTATGGAAGGGGATGACATCCCTATTGACGATGCATTTCCGGATGAGCATCTCCACATGATGGAGAAATATATCCTCCAAATTTCAGGTGAAAAGGAACCTTGGTTTGCTGACATTGTTAATTATTTAGTTTGTGGTGAAATTCCTCCAAGTTTATCTCATTCCCAACGGAAGAAATTCTACAAGGATGTGAGACATTACTATTGGAATGAACCACTACTATTCAAGAGAGGACCCGAGGGAATCCTTAGGAGATGAGTCCCAGACGACGAGATTGAGAGTGTCATCCGACATTGTCATTCATTGCCCTGTGGAGGACATGCTAGTGCTCACAAGACTAGTGCCAAGGTATTGAAATCTGGATTCTTTTGGCCTAATCTTTTCAGAGATGTGCAGATATTCGTCACTGCTTGTGATTCATGCCAAAGGACGGGCAACATATCTAGGAGGAATGAGATGCCTTTGAACAACATCCAAGAAGTTGAGATTTTTGATGTATGGGGTGTTGACTTCATGGGACCTTTCCCATCCTCATGCGGGAACCTTTACATTCTTTTAGCGGTTGATTATGTATCTAGATGGGTTGAAGCTATAGCCTCACCCACAAATGACGCTAAAGTTGTGATTAAATTTTTCAACCGAACTATCTTCCCTAGATTTGGCACACCACGTGTCATTATTAGTGATGGAGGGAAGCATTTCACAGCCAGAAACTTTGAGTCAGTTTTGTCCAAGTATGGGGTAACTCACAAGGTTGTAACCCCATATCATCCCCAAACCAGTGGCCAAGTGGAAATTTCGAATAGAGAAATCAAGAGGATCCTAGAGAAGACAGTGTCTCGCTCAAGGAAAGATTGGGCAATGAAGCTTGATGATGCACTCTGGGCTTATAGGACAGCATACAAGACTCCCATAGGTACTACTCCTTATCAACTTGTTTATGGGAAATCCTGTCATTTGCCTGTAGAGTTGGAGCATAGAGCATATTGGGCCGTGAAATGGCTAAACTTTGATATAAAAGAAGCCGGAGAAAAGAGGTTGTTGGACATCAACGAGCTGGAGGAGATCCGGATGAATGCATATGAGAATGCACGGATCTACAAGGAAAGAACAAAGAAGTGGCATGACAAGCACATATTGCCAAAGAACTTCAAAGAAGGTGATCTTGTTCTTCTCTTTAATTCTAGGCTCCGACTTTTTCCAGGAAAGTTAAGGTCACGATGGACGGGACCTTATGTTGTGAAGAAGATTTTCCCCCACGAAACTGTCGAAGTATGGGGTGAAAACTCCGGTATTTTTAAAGTGAATGGACATAGGTTGAAGAGGTATACACCGGAACTTCCGGTGGAAAAACTTTCACCTATCCATCTCACTTGATGCTTTAAAGGAGTTAGGTCCGGCTAGAGACCTTAAACCAAGCGCTTCTCGGGAGGCAACCCGAGGTAAGAGTTTTTTCGTCTTTTTATTTTTATTTTTGCTTTTGCGTTTTTGCGCGTTCTTGTTGGGTCTTTGCAGGACCTAGGTGTCATGGTAAAAAAGATACGGGAAGAGCACTCAGAACGAGCTTAAGGCGAGGAAATTGCTATGAAAGACGAGAAACGAAGTAAGTCGAGGAGGAAACACGCCGGATGCCTTCTTCATTCTTACATTGTGAGTATTGTTTTTACTTCATATTTATTATTCACATTAGGGACAATGTGAGATTTAAGTATGGGGTAGGATGCTTGCAATACCTTTTAGCATGTTTCTTTTATTTGTACTGCATTTTATATGAAAATCCAAACATTCAGAAATTTTCAAAATTTTTTGTGCTTCTAGGATTGATGTGACCTTAATGAGGAAATTGTGTATGTTTATTTGGCTATCGATGTTTATTTTGAGCTTTAATTAAATTAATGGCAACTATGGGATTTGAATGCCTTGTTTGTAATCTATATGATTTATTTGGATTACCTTGTTTAATCGGATTGATCTTGAAAAGTTGAAGCTATATGATGAGTTCTTTTACATTGCACAGAAATGACTTAGGCAATTCGAATTCTTCTTCTTCTCTTCTTTACCATTTTCAGCACCTCAAACATTGAATTTATTTGCCCCTTATGACCCATCCGGGAATTAGGAAAGTGAAGTTTGAAGGTGTATGCTTAATTGTGAAAAGTGAATTGCAATATGTGAAGAAGTTGTTTGATTTGTGATATATGAATTGAAAGCAAAAGCTTTCTATGGGTTTTGTTGGCTATGAAGATGAGTAACTCGGCACCATTCACATAATCGGGTGTTTGTGTCTTGCAAAGTCGGATTAGTTTTAAAAACATTACCTAGAGTTGATTTGGTATGTGCACTTTGGTGTAAGGTACGTGAAGAAAACTGAACACCAAGGTTTCGGCTATTGTGCACCTATGCCCTTCGCTCAAAAGAAAAAAAAAGAAAAAAAAGAAAAATATGTAACAAAAGAAAGGATGTATGTCGAGAAAGAAGAAAGAAAAGAAAAATGTTGTGTTGTCCTCTTTCCCGGAGTTCCACCACATTACCTATACACATCCTACCTTTATCACGTTTCTTGGCCTTTATCTGTTAAGTCCTATTGATCTTTGCATACATGTAATTGACTTCATGGCCTAAACTTGGATTTTTCATGAATTTTAGACATTGGTAGTTTAAATGATGATTTTGGATTCCGTGCAAGGTGTGATTATCCTATATCTTGCCTATCTTACTTGACCTTTATCGAAATATGTCTTTAGCCTTGTGACTACACTCTGAAAGTGATCATGAATACAAGCACTACCAAAAAGAGTTTTTGTTTTTGTTTAGCATAGATGATTCATGCTATCTTGCCTAGAATTGATTATTTTCTTGGGGACAAGCAAAGATAAGTATTGGGTATTTTGATAACATGAATTATCGACCTAGTTTAGTAGAGCATATAGTTAGTTTTCCCTTTTCCCGCATGCATGTTTTAGCCTTAAGTTGTGTTCTTTATACTTGTTTAATGCAACTTTGCGAGTATAGATGTCTACACACACTTTTGGTGTCTTTGTAGGTATTTTGGCGTGTTTCGGAGCTAAAAGGATGCATTTGAGGATCAGGCCTCGGGATGGACGCTTAGGAGCGATCACGCAGGCACGGGAAAGGAGGAAAAGATGAGCCAAGACGAAACGCACGAGATTGGAGCAATCTCGGTCGAGATCCGAGAAATCTCGGCCGAGATCGGAGAAATCTCGGCCGAGATCCGAGCCAGCTCGACCGAGATCCCATATCAGAAGTTTCTGTCGAAGAATCTCGGTCCCCATCTCGGTCCCGATCTCGGCCGAGATTTGTTCCATTTCGGCCGAGATTTTTCACATTTGACCGAGATTTCGTCAACGCTGGATCACGAAGTAAATCTCGGCCCCAACTTTCAAAAATCTCGGTCACAGACCGAGATTTCCGACCGAGATTCCTGTTCGCCGATTTATTTCGTTAATTTTCGGATTTGTTTGAGGGCAGCCCGTGGCGGGATATAAAAGGAAAGCCCTAAATGATATTGGGGGTTCCCGTTTGATTCGAATTTCGAGCTCCTTTGGAGAGAGTTTTTTCCCCTTTTCTTCTCCCTTTGCCCTACACCATTGTTGGCCATTGTTGAACTTGTTGGAGCTTGGAGGAACTTCGCGAATATTGGGGAATTTAACGTTTTGCTAATCCTCTATCAATAAAGCTGAGTTTCTTCTTTAATCTCTATTTTAGATTCTTGTTATGCATTCTCTCTTGAATTGATTGAATTGATTGGATTGATAATTGCTTCTTCCATTGAATTGCTTGGATTGATGATTGTTTCTTCTATTGAATTTAGTGGATTGATGATTGCGTTTGAAATGTCGATTGTTGGCTAAAACTCTTGTGGATCCAAGGTGAATTGGGATTTGTTATTACCCGGACTATGATGGAATTGTGCTTATTGCTTGGTTTGAATAGCTTTGAAATCCTTTGGTTGGCTTGTTCTTGAACCTAGTTAGAATTCATCTAGCTAGTAACCTAAACCGGAATTGAGACCTACCCGGTAATGTTCCGCTTAGATACTTGAGTGTTCGACCATAGGTAATAGAGGTGAAAACCTCTATTGGGTTGAGTGTGCCTAGATTTTGTCCTAAGTAGGGTAATACCTGAGACTTACCCGGTAATGGTTTACCTTTCCCTTAGTTCGGAGTTTGGTTTGTTTAGAATTTCCTACCTCTCTACCTTGAGACTTACCCGGTAATAGGTAGTTGGTTTGGAACTAGATAGTCTTGAGACTTACCCGGTAATAGACTATCAGTTTAGAAACGTTCTTCCCTGAAGTTTGTAACCATAGATCTTTTGAGAGATTTCTTGAGTCCGTGCGTATAAACAATGACCTTGAATCCTTGGAATCCGCATTTTCTTTATTGATATACTTTCGTTTGTCTGTTTACTTGGTTTTCGATCAAATCTGTTATTTGATTGCGAACTCTACAGAAAACCCTTCAAAACTCCTTTGATCTTTCTTCCCTTCTTTTCCGACCTCGTTCTTTTATTTTGATTTACGCTATCTGTGATCACATTTGCGTTCCAAACATTTAGTCCCTTAGTTCGACCTTGGAATACTTACCCTAATTGTAATTGACCTATACACTGTGGGTTCGCTACAAATTGGGTGTTTATTTCTTGTTTATAAATTTAAAACATACCGTGTTTTTACTAACCTGTGAGCTTTTATCATTATTGATAAAAGTTTATAGGGGCGTGAAAACAGCGAACAATAACCTCAAGCACAAGCATGGAGGAACTCATCATCTCCAGCCTTAAGATCACCATACTATCCAGGGCATAGAGGAAAAACATCTCTAGCCAAACCATCACCATCACATCACATCATAGGGGCATAGAGGAAGAACATCTCTAGCCGTATCATACTCATAACAAAAGGGCATTGAGGAAAAACATCTCCAGCTAAATCTAAACGCATCATAATAGCATGGAGGAAAGAACCATCTCCAGCTATAATCAATCGCACTAGCACAACAAGATCTAATAAGATCACACATCATATCATAGGTAGTACGAAAATAAACACATCATAGCATATAAGCATATCAACACATAACACTCACCAAGATAGTACTAAGATCTACTCGTCGATCCTACAAGTACATCTATCTCGGCATAGAACTCTGGATAGTTCCTCTGAATACTTTCCTCAGTCTCCCATGTAGCCTCATCAGGTCCTCGTCTCGACCACTGTATCCTCAACATAGGAATGTCCTTCGAACGCAGGCGTCTTATACCTCGTTCTAGGACTACAATCGGGTGCTCAACAAAAGTGTGGTCCGGCACAACCACCAAATCATCATAACTCACAATATGTCTCGGATATGGTATGTACTCCCTCGGCTGAGACACGTGAAACACAGGGTGAACACCCTCTAACCTTGGAGGCAAAGCTAATCTGTATGTTGCGCTCCCAACCCGATCCTAAATCTCAAATGGTCCGACATATCGGGGGCTCAACTTCCCCTTAATGCCAAAGCGTCTCACACCTCGTGTCGGAGACACTCTCAACCACACATGGGCTCCTACTCTGAACTCTAGGGGTCTACGCCTCCTATCTGCATACGACTTCTGACGGCTCTGTGCAATCAGCATCCGCCCTCTAATCAGTGCTACTCGAGCAACATCATCCTGAATCTGATCAGGTGTCAAACCACTAACACTGCTCGGCTCATCCTAGCATAACGGAGTACGACATCTATGTCCATACAAGGCCTCATATGGGGCCATCCCAATCGATGCATGCCAGCTGTTGTTGTACGAGAACTCAACAAGTGGGAGGTGATCCGTCCACACTTGTCTCTAGTCCAACACACAAGCTCGCAGCATATCCTCTAGTGTCTGAATGGTCCTCTCTGACTGACCATCTGTCTAAGGATGAAACGCAGTAGTAAAGTACAAACTCGTCCCCAAGGCAGTCTGAATCTGCTGCCAGAACCTCGAGGTAAATCGTCTATCTTTGTCTGAGACGATCATCCTCGGTACACCATGGAGTCTCACTATCTGCCTAGTGTACTCCTCTGCTAATCTGCTTACCGGCCACGTTTCCCGAATAGGGATGAACTGTGCCGTCTTCGTCAATCTGTCCACTATAACCCAGATAGCATCAAAACTCCGGCTCAGTCTCACAGTCACAAAGTCCATGGTGACGTCCTCCCACTTCCTCCGTGGAACAGGAAGTGGATGGAGCTCACCTCCAGGTCTGCAATGATCTGGTTAGAGTTGTGCCACTAATCTGGCTACATCGGGCTTCAGCCCTCCCCACCAATATGAACGTCTCAAATCCTGGTACATCTTACTCGTACCTGGGTGTACAGAGTAAGGTGTACAGTGAGCCTCATGTAATATCCTCTGGCGCAACTCCGCATCAGCGGGTACACGGACGCGACTGCGGCGTCTCAATACTCCATCTGCTCCTAGAAGAAACTGTGGTGCCTCATCCCGAGACATCCTCTCTTTGATCCTCATCAAGGTCGGGCAGGTCTCCTGCTTCTGTTGAATCTCGCTCAACAGATCAGGAAGAACCTCTAAAGTACTCAACCGGGCATCCTCATCAGGAAACTGGATGTCCAACTCTAACCAGATCAGGTCTCTCTGTAACTGGGATTGTACTGTCAATCTCGCAATCGCCTTCACTCAAGGCGTCTTCCTGCTCAGGGCGTCGGCGACAACGTTCGCCTTCCCCGGATGATACAGAATCTCCAAATAAAAGTCCTTGATCAGCTCAAGCCACCTACGCTGGCGGTTATTCAATTCCCGTTGCGTGAAAATGTACTTCAGACTCTTATGGTCTGTGAAGATCTGACCTGTAGCACCATACAAGAAATGTCTCCAGATCTTCAAGGCATGAACTACCGCCGCCAACTCCAGATCATGAGTCGGGTAGTTCTCCTCATACGTCTTCAACTGTCTAGACGCATATGCAATCACTCGGCCTCTCTACATCAACACACATTCCAAGCCTAGCTTGGATGCATCACTGTATACCACAAAATTCTCTATACCCTCTAGTTGTGCCAAAATAGGAGCAGAAGTCAAACGTCTCTTCAACTCCTCAAAACTCTACATACACTGCTCAGACCACACAAACCTGGTAGTCTTCCTCAACAGACTCGTCAGTGTACGGGCAATTATAGAAAATCCCTCTACAAAGCGTCGGTAATAACCGGCTAGGCCAAGAAAGCTACGTACTTCCTTGACGTTCGCCGGTGTCGTCCATGCTGCTACTGCCTCTATCTTGCCGGATCAACCTTGATCCCCTCGGCGGAAACAATATGACCCAGGAATGCTACCTCTGGCATCCAGAACTCGAACTTAGAGAACTTAGCATAAAAATCTCTATCCCGTAAAACCTACAATACAGTCCTCAGTTGTCCTGCATGCTCCTCTCTGCTACGAGAGTACACCAAAATGTCATCTATGAAGACCACCACAAACTGATCCAGGAAGTCGATGAATATGTTGTTCATCAACTCCATAAAGACTGTTGGGGCATTCGTAAGCCCAAATGGCATCATTACAAACTCGTAGTGTCCATATCTGGTCCGGACTGTTGTCCTGTGCACATCATGCTCTCTCACCCTCAGTTGGTGATACCCTTAGCGCAGGTCAATCCTGGAGAAAACAGTCGTTCCCTGAAGCTGAACTAACAGATCATCAATACGCGGCAATGGATACTTGTTCTTGATGGTCACCTTGTTCAGCTCTCTGTAATCAATACACAGTCTCAACGATCCGTCCTTCTTCCGTACGAAGAGGACAGGTGATCCCCATGGGATACGCTAGGGCGGATAAAACCCTTCTCAGCCAACTCCTCGAGTTGCTTCTTCAGCTCTAACGTCTCAACAGGCGCCATCCGGTATGGGGTCTTCGAGATCGGTCTCGTACCAGGCTCTAACTCAATACCGAAGTCCACACTCCTCTGAGGCGGCAAACTGGACGGCTCAGGAAATACATCTGTAAACTCACATACCACTGGGATATCCTCTAATGCTGGACTCTCCCTCTCCTTCATGGCATAACACCAGAAGGCCTCACAACCCTGTGCAATCAGTCTAGCTACCCGTATCGCACTGATAACCATGCCTATCTTTCCAAGGTCCCAACCTCGGAAAACCTCTATCTGATCTAACTCGGTAGAGAGGGTAACAATCCTCCTACCTACATCTAACACTGCAGAATGTCTATCCATCCAATCAATACCTAGAATGACTTCTTCATGCTCTAATGGCATGACAAAGAAGTCAACTAGTAACACACGAGTCCCTAAAGAAATGGGACAACCATGAATCTCACGGGTACCTCTGACCCTACCACCATCGGGTAACCCTATAATAAAGGGCATCCCCTCAATCGTATCTAAACTCAGACGCTCTACACAGGCATCAGATATAAAAGAATGCGTAGCACCCATATCAAACAAAACTCTAACAAGTAAACCATGAATCAGAATGGTACCTATAGCAGTCGGTGCAGCTGGCTCCTCTGCACTCCTAAGCTCAAAGACTCTACCCTGAGCTCCTCTGGTATCAGTGGTGCTCCCACCACGACCTCTGACTCTACTCGGCCCAAGAGCAGATCCCTGAGTCGTAGGGCGATTTGGGACCCTCTGTTGTCCCTGTGTCTGTTGTTGCTGAGGTGGCCTCTGCCCACCTCCCGCTACACTAGAAGGGGAAGAACCCTGCTGAGATGAAGCTCCGCCCTGTCGGCAGAAAACAGCCCTATGACCTGGTCTACCACAGGTGTAGCAAGTCACTAGTGGCCTCGTACACTCTGGTCGTATATGTCCAGGATCACCGCAGTTATAACACTGTCGTCCCTTATTTGCAACCGGTGCAGACGAGGAATAACTCTGGCGTCTCTGGCCTCGCCCGGTACCAACAGCTCCACCAGTACCGCTGGTCTGCCCAATACGCTACCTCTTCTCAGACCCTCCGGTCTAAGAAGCTCTCCTCTGTCCAGCTCGCTCCCTCTCATAGTCGGAAGCTCTGTCCTGATAATCCATCAAAGACTCATAGTGGAAACCCGCCATATAGGTCCGGGTAGTATCCCTCAGTCGTCGGGAGAAAAGATACACATGCTGATCTGCAGAAGGTGCAGCTAGTCCCAACAATGTCAGCTCCTCCTGAAACCTCCTGATCGCCTCTGAGACTGGTAAATCCTCAAAGCCAGCCTCAACAAAATCCCGCAGTTTCTCCCTCCTCAATGAGGCAGGGCAGAAACGCTCTCTAATCATGGTCCTCATCTGGTCATAACTACTAACTTTTCCCCGTACAGACCTCCAACAGTGTTGTGGCAAATCTCTGAACAGAGTCTGCACCAACTCAATCTGCCTATCCGCTGGACATCTAATGGACTCCAGAGATGAGTCCACATGTCCAATCCAGAGCTCAACCTCTAGCCCCACCTTCCCAGAGAAAGGGGGTACTCCCATCTGATGAAAAGCATTCAACCAAGTATCTGGTCGAGGCCCTCTATGCTCCTCTGTAACTCTAGCAACCTCAGCAGCAGGTGCCGGTGCAGCTGGCACCTGAGTAACCCCGTGGGATCTCCCAGATGATCCCTCCTGTGCTGGCAGATCAGGGGCACGCCTACCTGCTCTGGCAGCCTCCTCGACTCGTCTGATATACTCGCGGAAGGCTAGTCCCTCCATAGAGACACGATCCGAGTCATCCGACTAGACTCTCTGGGATCCCTGTCTCTCAGCTACACCGTTCCCAGTCTCAGGAACGGCACTCTCAGCAACGTCCTCGTGAATCTCCTCCGCTGCACGTGGATCAACAGTGGAAATCCTACCCCGTCCTCTACCTAGAGGTGGTCTACCTCTACCTCGTCCAGCTGTAGGTAAGGCTCTAGTCTGAACCATCTGTAGAGGACATAACCTAACTTAGAAGGCTATATATATGCCATATGTATAGATATATATCAAATCAATCACAACATAATATCTATAAATATCTATATTGTCGAGGTCTTCAGAGGGGGGATCACTCACATACACGATATCCCAAAACATTTGTAATCATTTCAAAACCGAAACCTTTTGAAAAGTCAGACCCCTTTCGGGTTCTATTTATTTATCTATTCGACCTATATCGCAGATTGCAAGTTCCATTGTTGTCAACCTGGGCTCTGATACCAACTTTGTAACACCCCGAATCCGTAGGACTCGTGGCGCTTCTGGGCTATGATCTCCAAATGGATCCTGACCCTAGCCTGACAACAAGTTCACTGAATCTTACAACAAGGCATAGATAGATTAAAACAAAACATCAAACTGATATATATATATATATATATATATATATATATATATATATATATACACACACACATATCAAAAGGTAATACAAAAGAACCGTCGAGTACAAACCAAAACATAAGACCATACATCATAAAATAACCCGTATCCCACATATAATCCCAGTGTACGGAGCCCTCAGCAGATGACCCCTCTGGATCACTCTGCAGCTTTCCTAACCTGCAAAGGATCTACAACACGGTATAAAACCGTTAGCTAACCATACACATATATAAGAAGATGCAGAAGCACAAACACACATCAGAGAAACATAAACACCTCATCATGTTATCACACATTTACCCGGTTTATTATCTTTATAACGTCCAATCACTCAATCGTATATATATATATATATATATATATATATATATATATATATATATATATATATATATCTGAATATGAATATATGTGACACGAGGAATATAAACCTCGCCTCTGAGTGCTATAGCCAGCTGGAGTGGTATAAGCGCACGATCCCGTATACCATAAGGAGTGGTGAGTGCCCTTCCCGTATACTAGATCTGACCTAACTACAGAGAACCTCCCAGACTCCTCTACGGGATGAAAGGCAGGTTGTCACAGCCACTACAATGGGCGGTCACTAAACAATAGGTCGGTAATAATCACTATCGCATGCTATAAAGCATATAACAATCACCACTCATGCATACATCCAATATAAGGATGGTAGCTAAGTAAGTCCTACGGACTTGCCTCAACCTCGTAGTAGTCTCAAACCCGATCAGCTCCAACACTGGAGATCAACACTGCCTAATAACAAGTCATAACAAGATATCAAACTCCTATCCATCAAAGGGTCACACCTAGACCCAAGGGATCCATAAGGATCATATCCTAACTCATAAACCTCAAATCCATAACCGGCATAAACGATATCATACTCATCATCATTCTAACCTCAAACACGTACCTAGCATGCTACTAACCCGCTCATACTAGGAAAGGAAAAGATCTACCTTATTCTAGGTAGAACCAGGACAAGACGCAGCTGCGTGATAAGAGAGACGCAGGGGCGGAGCAAGGCAAACTGTAGGCACGGCGACACTCGGCCGCAGTCGCGGTGACAGCGGCCGCAGGCAAGCACAGGCACGGGCGCAGGCGTTGTGACACGGCTCCCGCAGGGGGGGTGGCTTCTAGGCGCGGGGGCGGCGACAGTGCAGAATGTGATCCCGCGGTTCCTCTTCGGCTCTTCACGTGATCAATTCACGTCTTCTCCATTCCAAAGCCACATACAACCATATACATACACATCCCAACATCAATCTACATCCACATACATCTAATCCTAAGCTAAGCAAAGGAATCAAGGAAAAAGAAAGGAAGAAGAGAAGAATGGAGCTTATCACTGTTGTCGTCTAGGCAAGGAAATGATCACAAACACCTCTTCAGCTGGCTCCCAAGCTCAGCAACAACAACATACAACATCAACCTCAACAAACCACACAAAACCTCTTCCAAACCAAGAGGAAACCAAGCACAAGATCAAGAAGGAGAAGAAGGAAGAAGCAAGAACGTGAGAAGGTTGGGAAAGAAGTGAAGAAACCCTTGCTCAGCAAGCCAAGGACGAACTTAAGGAAGAAGGGAAGGAAGAGAGTAAAGCACCAGTCAACCGGTCAACAAAGCCGGCTGCAGCCGCAAGAAACCCCAGGGGCGGTTCCTTGAGCCGCAGGGGCGGTTCCTTGAGCCGCAGGGGCGGCTCCCTAAACCCGCAGGGCGGCCAAGGCCAAAACTAGCTCTCAAGACTAAGGCTCTTACACAGGTGTTCAAACTTAGTATACATAAATTTTATTGTGGAAGAAAAAATTGAATAGGACCACCAAAAAGCATTGGACAACCCTGATTACTGGGCTGACCGGTTAATGAAATGAACCAATCACAATCCCACTTTTTCAAATCTAATCTCTCAAAACTAATCTCAAGCAACGTTTTCAAATCTAAACAAACCAAAAATTCGCTTCGTTATGGCTTTTCAAACCTCAACTTGAGTGTATGTTTTGTTCTTCCTTCGTTTGACCTAGTTCTTTGTTGTCGCCTGCCTGAATCGTATCTCCTTCGATTTAGTGGATCTTTTCTTTCTTTTTATTTTTTATTCTTCTTAATTTTATTTGTTTTTTCTCTATTTTATTTGCCTTTTAATTTGCTTTTATCTTTCATTGCGCAAACTTTTTTGTTAACATAAATTATATATATATTTAACGAAATGAACAAATCCGGAAAAACGTAAGCTGAAGAGCACCATCCGAACTACGAAAACATGGTGGGTGAAATTTGAAAAATCCCAAACTAGAGGGCCACCAACCCTAATAATTTAGTTTGATTCAAATGTTTAAAATTGTTGATATCTTATAAATATTAATTTAATAACAAATTTATTATATGAATAATTAGAAAAAACATAAATTAATTTAAATTAGCTAATAAAAATATTTAAAAAAATTTATTTTAGATAAAACCCTGCATAAGATGCGAACAATGAACTAGTTTGAACAAAATTAAACCCTATAAATAAAGGTTTTTACTATGAGTGTCAATCCAATATAATTTCCTTTTATTACTTTAAAAATTAATTACATCGAGCTAGAGGGGAGACGGGCAACAAGCTGCGCCGCCAACCCTTTCTGAATTGCAAAACCGATTTTCTTAAAACAACATTTGATGACCTAGGAAACATAACATTACCGTGTAAGACCTGTTGCACCCTCTTAAGAACCTCAACAGCATCGGGCGCAAGTAAACCAAAAGTGTCAAAAGTGAACGGAAGAAACACGTGTTGACTTTAGACACAAGCCCTCTAATGTTTAGCCACCTTAGCAGAAGCTGCATTAAGCACCGCCTTACCCACCACAAAAGGCCCATTGCCTAAACTAACCAGTGGTGAAACCCTTGTCACATCAATACAAGCAAGCTTCCCACTCATCCATCCAAACACTAAGACGTCCGCCGACCTTAACGTAGATCTTCCATCACGTGGATTAGTCAAGAAGGTCACAGGTGCCTCCTTCTTAACCGAAACCCCCGCTCTCCTAAACACGTCGTATAAAACATCGCGGACAAGATAATGTCTATATTTGAAACCAGGAAGCTCTTTACAATGAACAACATTATCCCCAAAAACATCTAAAGGCTTACGACAATTGGGCATAGGACAAGTCCCACCAATCGGATAAAGTTAGATCATCAGGCGATACTTAAGGACCGAACGATACTCAACCGGGGACATACACTGCCCCAGCCTATCAATGGGAATGACAAGAAGGAAATCTTGGCTATGCGCTGATTGAAGGCACTTAAAAACCGCTTTTTGTCTCGAGGTCAAATTGAATGCAACTTCCATCTCCTGTACAACCTTACCGAAAAGAGCACTCGCCAAAACCTGTTGGGCTTTATGGGGGACGGTGTTCTTGACAGTAAAAACAAAAAGATCGAATTCAGGAACAAAATCCTGAAGATTTCTCAAAGCTCCAAAAAACTCAAAGTCTATATCCACAACTCCACTGTCCCGCAAAATGTGATCCTGAAGGTCCCAAGACTGGGCCCTGGACGCCACAAAAGCAAAAGAGGAAGCCTCCATAGCCGAGTAAATCCAAAGACGCCCAAATAAAAGATCCCCACACACCACAATATCCTCTACCTTGATCGTCTAACTTGATCATCTAACTTTTGTAAATATTAATGAAGTGAAATTCAAATTTTGTTGTTTAAATCTTATAAATTCTAGAGAGAAAAAAAACGTCGAGTAGAATAAATATATTTATTAAACTTAGATTACTTACATATATTTCATGAATTTTAATTAAAAAAAAAACACTCATAAGCATATAACTTCTACAATGAGTTTGTTATATGAAAATTTTATAACTTATTTATAGTACGGAGATGATCACAAATGATAAATATACTTATTTATAAAATGGAGATTATTACAAATAATAGAACGGAGATTATCAAACAATATTTTCATCATTGTATATTAAATCAAATTTAAATGTACACATATTTTAACTTAAAAATTATTTTCTGCTACTATATAGAAATTGTTTTTATTATTTAATTATTTATCGTATATCTATTCTCTTGTTGGTGACAAATACTTTAATTAAAATGAAAATTTATATATTCTAATCATGAATTTGTCACAATATATTTATAATTATTTTATTATTAATTAAAAATAAAATTCAATTTATAAGTAATTTACCTGTCATACTTCCACATACTTCCAGATGTGCAAATTTTTCACTTGATTAACCAATTTTAATTTCAAGAATTTAGTTTGATTCAAATGTTTAAAATTTTTGTTATCTTATAAATATTTATTTAATAACATATTTTATATATGAATATTTAAAAAATTATAAATAGATTTAGTAATCAACTAATAATAATATAAATATATTTTTTATTTTTAAAAAATCGCTTAAGATGCGAACAATGAACTAGTTTGATTGTACATCAAAACAAAATTAAAACATATAATTAAGGTTTTTACTATGAATGTCAATGGACAACCCATAATCATCTAACTTTTGTAAATATCAAAGAAGTGAAATCATAAATTTTAATGTTTAATCTTATAAATATACTTACATAACTTACATATGTTTCATGAGTTTTCTGGAAAAACAATTATAAACATATAGCTTTTACAATGAGTTTGTTAAATAAAAATTTTGTATCTTAAATAAATATACTTATTCAAAATAAATAATCATTGTCGTGAGGCAATCCGTGTTCATCGAAATAATACATTTTTTTATAGCCGTTGATTGCCCAAATCTGGGTTGATAATCGAACAAATAGTAATCTCCCACGTAATCAATCTGTGAACCCTTACATTGTCCAATGAAATCGAAATTTTTGTTGTCAATAAATAGAAAACCCAAACAAGTTTCCATTTATTCCATCTCAAGTGCCCAATTCGACTTTCTACTCTCTATTTTCCCGCTTAACTCAAACCCCAATCTCGATTTCAGTGGTGCCCAAGGAAGAGACGAAGCCAGCGGAGGAGAAAAAAGTTGCCGATAGAACTCCGGATGAGAAGAAGCCTGGGCCAAGAATAAGCTCCCAAAGGAAGGCGACGCCGCTGCCGGAGACAAGAAGAAGAAGAGAACGAAGAAGAACATCTAGACTTGCAAGATCTATATCTTTAAGGTCCTCAAGCAAGTTCATCCAGACATCGGATCTCTAGCAAGCGTTGGGAATCATGAACGACTTCATTAACGACATCTTTGAGAAGCTTGCTCATGAATCTTCAAAACTTGATCGTTACAAAAAGAAGCCGACGATCACCTCTCGGGAGATTCAGACTGTTGTCGCCTTGTTCTTCTTGGCAAACTTTCTAAACACGTTGTTTCAGAGGGTACCAAGGTTGTCACCAAGTTCAACAACTCTTAGATTTTCACGATACATATTACTTTAGTTATGCATTGTTGAAAGACGTGGAGCTTAGTATTTTGATAGTTGATTTAGTCTAAAATTTAAAACTATTAAGAAATCCTATGTTGATGCAATTGGTTAGATCTTCGTAGATTTATTTAATCAGCTTCAAATTAGCTTTTACTAATGGAAAAATCAACCGATTGACCTAACTTCTATCCAACTTTTCTCTATCTATGTTCATGCGGATCTCCTTTATAAATAACTTCGATATTTGAAATTGTATTGACATATTTACTTTGATTCAAGAGGGATTTGGTTAATTGCATACTAAATCCAACTTATCTTCAACAAGACAAGAATTGATATCGAACTTGGATCCAAAAGGTTTAATTTATGGCTTGTGTTGAGCTACTAATTACCAATTACTAACAACTTCTATAGCGCTATCATTGTTTTTAGGCAAAACCGGTCATTAGACAACGTAAGTCATAATTTGTATTTGACAAGTAAAAAAAAACTAGAAATCCTTGATTAATTTCAAAACCTGGAACTACAAAACTAGGTGATTTTTTTCATCAAGGTTCTCATACAAGTTCATCTTGACATTGGCATCTCTAACAAATCTATGGGAATTTTCATATCTATTTTGGTGGTGTAGTGATTTGGTTTGAATTGAAAGGTAATTTATATTCAATCAATTGAAACTTGAAAGTAATGACTAAGTCAGATATTTGATCATATCCTCCCTTGTGTTATTCAATCTGTTACCGACTATTCCTCTTCTTATGTGAATCAATCCCATATGAATAGGTCTTGATAGTCCTGTATATACGCGTATTTGTGTATATATATGAACTATATCGGTTTAGAGTGTAAAACAAGAACAATTTTCCCTAATCTCTTATGCATATTTACATGGTATTGTATTGTTCCCCCTTTCTTGGCTCGGCGCCACCATGACACTTCCAAGTTCAACTCTGAAATCCCTTCCATTAGCATCAAATTTGAACAGGAAAAATAACCCCTCTTGTGCACCACAATCATCTCCACTCTTGCAACTATCTATCTAAAGCTTGTTGTGTTGAATCCTAAACCTGCTTTGGAGATTCTTAACTGCTCCGTTGATGATGATGTTGCAGTTGTGCTGAATCTTAAAACTGCTTTGGAGATTCTTACGTGCTCCGTTGATGATGATGTTGCAGTTGTATTGGATCCTAAACCTGCTTTGGAGATTCTTACGGGCTCCGTTGATGATGATGTTGCAGTTGTGTTGTATCCTAAAACTGCTTTTGAGATTCTTATGGGCACCGTTGATGATGATGTTGCAGTTTGTAAGAAGAGGGATTACTTCATCCTTTTGTGGATCGGATCCACTCTCTTTAAGTGATTATTAACTTTGTGACAATACCCACATTATATTAGAATACCCTAAACTAAGGCACAATAACCGAGATTTTAAACCATCAAATGGTTATAAAGTTGAAGTTTATCGTCTCCGAAATACTCATCCGAGATCATTAGTTTGCGAATATCGGTGACCATGATATTAGTACACCATCATGATATTTTTGATATTCGATCTCCACAAGCTAACAATCCTGAATGAATAAAGTTTAAGAGTCATGTATATTTTTATTGTGATATTTGTATTGAGTATGTGAATTTTTTTAATAGAAAATGACATTTTACATAAGTGTGTGCAATTTGAAATAATGATCAAAACTCATTCGTTCGTGATACAAATCAATTGAGGGTGAATTTCGTAACTCACCCAACTTTCTTGCTACAATGTCTATACACTCAAGAATAAAGTGACATCTAAGCATCAAAATCACATAAATGTGAAACATGAGTTTAATTTATTAGCTCAATCATGATGTACCTAATCGAAAATAAAGTAGCTATCGAACTAAATATTATTAATATTTAATTGTAATGACCGATTAAATGATAATTTGCTAGAAACTCTTAAAATCTGAAAAAAGAAAACTAAGCCTTCAATCTCTTTAAGTTTATGCAAATAGATTTCGTTAAAAATTCAAAATCAATTACTATAGAAGCTCTCTACAAAAGGAGATGCACATCTCTTTTCAGACTACCGAAGACAACAACTGATGTTATATAAGGAAGATTGCTCATCACGTGGTTGATTAAACACTATTTCGAACAAAAGTTAAACCCCCTTTAGTAAAGGAAAAAGTTAAACCCCCTTTAGTAAAGAAAAAACTTAGTTGATTAAACACTATTTCGAACTAGTAATAGAAGGAAGACTGCTCATCACGTGGTTTATTATATGATATGAAGATAATTTTGATCAGAGTGTTTTTAGTACCTATGATTGTGCATTAACTTATTGGATGCTTTGCTTATTATCTCGTTGAATTCCGATGCTCTCTATTGTAATTCGAGATCATTGCATAATTGTTTGATAAGCATGCATTACTTTGAGATTTCAATTAGTCTTTTTCCTTAATGTTCTCATTGTTAACGATTTTGTGTGTTTTGTCAGTCGTGTATATGGATAGTTTTTTGTTTTTTGAGTGAAATTATTTATGGCCATACTTTTTTATGATTCTACCAATACAAGAAGAAGATGACAACGGTCCTACACGCATTAAGGATGTACATCCTAAGCACTGGCAGTGCGCGTCCAAAGTGCAATGCGCATGCATCCAGCGTGCTGATATCCTAGAAAATCATCGACACCTCGGAAGTTCATCACACATTTTGCGGAAAGTGGGGGTGGGGCAAGTGCATTTGGGATATGCTCGCGGCGCACTTGGAATCTGCTTAAGACTTCAAAACGTTCAATATTAAGACCGTTGTTGTAACATTTAAATTTTGGCGTAGGCAGTGCGGGATGTCGTCGGGATGCTCTTCGGACACACTCAAAATCCACCGAGACTCGTATATTTTGTATTGGTAAACATTTTTTTAGGTAAATATATACTAATTATCATTGTAAATTATAGTTAATAAATGAAAAATAAAAGTAATACAATTTATAATAATTTCATCTTTCCTCCACTAATCCAAGGCTTGTCTTTTGACTACCAATCTTTTCAAAGGGCCTTAATTTAGTGTGTCACGGCCCTCTCTATCAAAACCCAACAAGAATTCTAAAATCTGCTTCCAATGGACTTATCCAAATTCCGCCACTCAAATTCTCATTGATTGTTATCACTTCAAATCTATTCAATCGGTCTATAATAAGAGCCACGTATCCAAGGTCCCAAATCTATTAATTTTAACGAATTACAAGATGTGGGTGGTTAGAAAGTATAAACGGTTGAGGTTTCAACCCCCCTCCCTGGACCTACAAGCCAACTCATATGACTTTTTTATGAAGGTGTCTTATGAATTTATAAACTTCCAAACCATATTTTGATTAGGTGGAGAGTTAACTTTTGGAATATTAGAGGAATGGGCCGGAATAACTTTTGGACAAACCTTGAAGATGTTCGTAAAATCCACAAGATTAACTTGATAGCCTTAGCCGAAATAAAAACTAAAAATCCTCCTAAGGACCGTCTCTGGAAAGCGGCAGGGTTTGATAATATAATCTATTGCCCGACAATTGAAAGGGTGGGAGGTTTATGTCTTCTATGGAAAGAACACCAACTTAGAAATCAAAGTATAAAATTAATTTACAAAAATGACAAATTCGTTTGTGTTGAAAATTTATGTGACAACTTGAATCGGAGCATGAATCTCATTTTCGCTTACGCTCCTCCACAAGAATCAACAAAGAACCATTTTTGGAACTCACTCCATGTTTATTCAAGAGTCCACAATCCCGTGTATTTTATTGGGAGACCTAAATGAAATTCAACAACATTCGGAAAAATTGGAGGAGTTGTACTATACTCAAATAAATTTAACAGATGATTGAATTTTAAGAATTCATGTAATATGAAAGTCATTCATACTACTGGTAATAACTTTAGTTGGAGGAAAAGACGGGATGATCCGAATAACATCCTTGAAAAATTAGACCATGTATTGGTTCATAACCTAATTATCCAATGGTACCCAAACTTAAAAACTAAAAATCATGCTTTCACTTTTTCGGATCACTACCAAATTTCCTTGGAGTTAGCAGGTTTGAGACGTTTACTCTACATCCGTTTAATTCGAAATGATGTGGACCAAATGAAAATCCTTTGAGAATATTGTGAAATAAACCCGGCGATCCTCTTTTTCTGGAATGATATGTATAACCTTACAAAAAAAACCCAATTTCTTAAAACAAAGTCAAAAGAATGGAGCAAAACTAATATCGTTAATATCTTCAAGCAATTGAAAGATGTTGAATCGAAACTACAAGAAATTCAGAGTAACCCAAATAACATATTGAATCAAAACCAGAAAACCACCGAATGGAACCTCCTTACTAACAATATCGTCTTCTTATTTTTCACCAAAGATATTGAAGACAAAGAGAAAAAAACAACCATTTGAAAAATATGGACACAAATTTCAAAAACTTCCATCGTATTGCTATTAGAAGAAGAAACCGAAAACATCTAAAAGACACAACTAGAATGGTATGTCGGTTGGCTTTTACCAAAAATACTAGCATATTGTGGGAACGGATGTTTCCAAAGCAGTGAAAGGTTTCTCAGAAGTGGACAAATGCTAAAACAAATCAATCATACTTTTATAACTATGATCCATAAAATGGATAATCCCACATCAATTAGTCACTTTAGACCTATAAGCCTTTGCTCAACAATTTACAAAATCATAGCTAAAATTTTAACAAAAAAAATGGAATCCATTATATGTAAACTCATCCATCCTCTTCAAGGAGCTTTTGTGGCTAATAGGTCTATTCATGACAATATCCTTATTGCTCATGAAATCTTCCACTCTTTTCGTTTAAAAAAAAGTAAAGAAGGATGGACATCCATTAAACTTGATATGGAAAAAGCATATCACCAAGTAAATTGAAAATTTATCATTTGTATACTTAAAAAGTTTGGTTTCAATGATAAATTCATTGGATGGATCAAGGAGTGTATCTCTACATTCTCTTTCTCTGTCCTCGTGAATAACGGACCAACAGAATAATTCTTCCCTGAGAAAGGAATAAGATAAGGGGTCCCTTTATCCCCTACCCTTTTTTTATTTTGGGAGCGGAAATTCTTACACAGATGCTCTAAGAGTAAAGCAAATACTAAAAATCGATTGCTCTATCTCGGGACAGAAAATTAATTTTCAGAAATTAACTTTCCAAACAACAAGAAATATCAGCGTCAATAATATTAAAAAAAATTAAAAAAATGCTCTAAATATGTATCACACTACATCCCTTGACAAATATCTTGGATGTCCAATCATAAATGGAAGAGTGACAAAATAAACTTTTGGTGAAACTAACCTTAAAGCTGAACAAAAACTCCTAAACTGAAATGCAAACTCCCTTTCACGAGAAGGTAGAAACACAATCATAAAACACAACCTTGAAACTAGACCAACATTTATCATGCAAAGCTTTATGCTCCTAAGCCATAACTTGAAGGAGCTGGATAAAACTTACAAAAAAATCTTCTGGAATAAAGGAGACAAACACAAACCTATCATTAGTTGGGACACAATATGTAAATAAAAAAAGAATGGTGGTCTTGGATTAAGAAAATTTGTAATCACAAACAAAGCGATACAAATGAAACTCATATGGAAAATTCTATCAGAGCCAAACAATATATGGGTTAAAATTATAAACAAAAAATACTTAAAAAAATAAGAACATTCTTCATTAACCTTTGAAAGATGGAGCTTCGTGGCAATTGAGCAATCTTATGAAACTCATAACTGAGTTCAAAAAAGGTATCATCTGACAAATCGGAAATGGGAAAAACCATCAACTTTTGACAAGATAGTTGGGTAACAACTATACCACTAATAAAAATGACCAAAATACTAACAAAACTGACACAAGTATTAAAGTAAGTCATTTCATAAATAACTCAATAAATTGGGATAACAACAAAATTGATAACGAGCTACAAAATTTTATAAACCCGGATATTAGGAGAAAGATAAAAGAAATAATCATTCCAAAAATGAGATCCAAGATAGACTATATTGGAGACGTAACAAAAATGGATGATTTTCTACAAAATCGGCTTCCGATATGATTGAAGATGATTCAAATATTCAAACAAAATAGATTTTAAAATTGGATACCCAACCCAAAATTAAAAACTTTATTTGGAAAATCTCCCGACAAAAGCAAAACTTGACGAAAAAAGAATTTTTGTACCAAGACACTGTGAACTTTGCAATCATCATCTTGAGGACCTGGTTCACATGAATCGAAATTTGGGTAGAGCAATGAGGATGAGACGGTTACAATGGATGATTTCGTTCGCATTGAATCGAGAATTGAGCGCGCGGGGGCGGGGGGATATTGTTTAGTTTCGACTTTCTTTTTGCTCGGGATTTCTAGCATCATCCTCTTGCGCTCTCCCCCTAGAAAAATCAACGTTGCCTCGGAAGTTCATCACGCATTTTGGCGGAAAGTGACAGAGTGGGGCGCGAGTGCACTCGGGGTGTACTCGAAACCCGATTAAGACTTCAACATTCAAAATTATGAGCATTGTTTCAACATTCAAATTTTAGTGTAAAATGATAGTGAGGGATCTCATTGGAATGCTTTTCGGAATCACTTGAGATCCACCGAGACTCGTATCGCGTATTGGTTAACATTTTTTAGATAAACGGTCATCCCTTGTTTTCTTTTAATCAATTCATCAGTTATATATTAATTATCATTGTAAAATAGAGTTAATAAATGAAAAATAAAAGTAATAAGTAATACATATTATAATAATTTCATGAATTATCATCTAATAAATGAAAATTTCTATATATTTTTCTTAAAATTTTTAAAATACAAGAACGTGTTACATATTCTATTGGAAGAGATTGTTTATAATATAAAACAATGACATGAGCACCTCCCGACAAGTGTCAAGTGCCAACCCAGTCTAGTCATTAAATAATAATTAGAGAAAATTATAATCTATTTGGGTTTCGCAATGCCCTATTATAAAGAGTGTTTCTATTATATATTGTGGAGGTGAATTGCGATACGTCGTCGTTTGCACTTGGTTAGACGTGCAAGTATATATGTCTGTCGATCCCTCAACTTTATGAGTATATAATTCCGTGCAATGGACAAATCCATTGAATTTCATGCAATTTGAAAACTACAAAGTAAAACGCGCTTTCATATGTTTTCCCCTTTCCCTTTTGCTTATCTTTTGTGGTGTCAACCAAATTAAGAGCTAAACGACACCGTACCATCACGTGGGTTGTCTTTTGTTCCATTCCTCTCAAGTCGCACATCAACCTTTTTAAGTTGCATGCTTTCACCCGTGCGAGTGTGTGCCTCGCACGTGTGTGTGCTCATTATCCATTATCCATCCCCACACACACGTGCATGTACGCATTTGCATGGTCGGTAAGTTCGTTTCAAGTCGATCAACAAACATAACCTTGATGGCATGTGTTCCAATTACCCTAGCTTGCACTTAAAAGGTCGATGAAATTCGATCAAGAAACACAAATGCGTTCATTTTTTCCTTTCACTCAATATATTATTCATGCATGTTTGTACTTATTTAAGGATACATGATTATTACGTGAAATAATTATATAAACGTTATTGAATAATATATTTAACTACATATTTCATCATTTGTAATCCAAGGGAAAACCATAGTTATTAATATGTACTAAGGATAGTTTAACCCGTGTAATTTCCTTTCGAGTTATTTTTCTATCTTAAAATCATCTCTAATTACATGATATTGATTAGAGTTGATAATTGAGATTACCACTCTAATTATTCAGGAGAAGACGGGACACTGCGAGGTGGATAGTTTATCCAAGGGTGATGACCCACCCTCAATTGATAATGAAAGTATTTAATGGCGTGCGGAAGAGTTAATAGGGGAAAAAATCATAAAGGGTTTTACAAACGGCCAAATAGCCCCATGAAACACGTGGTTACAAAGAGATGTTGCTTCACCTGGGTTGGGCTCATAGCTTGTCGGTAACGTTCATTTCACTGTTGTGGTTCGTTAGATACGGTTTCAAAGTGTTGTGGATGGTAGTATATGCTTTCTGCATGTACATTCATGCACACGGCCCCATTCTACACTTTATTTGTATTTGTTAAAAGACTAATAAAATAGCTTAATGATGGTACAACGTCACAACTAGTGGAGTTGTTCCCTTCAAAGATTTAAAAGATCAAACCCGTTAGATAAGTTTGTTTTGTTACTACGTTTCCACTGGAAAATCGTGTCTATGATCGCCATGTTTATCCCTTTTTTATCTGCATTTTTTAATAAGATAGTAAGGGGTTTTGGAGCCCAAAATGAACTTTAACTTGATGCATAGCTGCTACTTTTTATCCAAAGGAAAAATATTATCATATTTATCGGGCTGAATAAGATCAATTTGCTTGGATTGTAGGGAGAGATGTGATTTGTTATATTATATTAGAGAAATGATATAGTGTGTGAGTTTTTTTTTCCGCTCATCTAAATGTATGCGTTAAACTCGATTTCAACTTATAAGTTAAGTGAGATTCAATTTTAAAAATTGATGATAGGAGCTAGAATTAACTCATCAAGTTTACATGCAAGATTGTGAATTTGTTTATTATTGATGTCAGTATATTTTATCTTTCACAAAATTAGTGTACATAGTTTTATAAAATAAAGCACAATTTGTCAAGCCTAGTAACAAAATGATGTCTCAGTTTAACGTTCAAAATATTTATTGTGGCCAATGTTAAGTACGGGACACAATTAGTTTGTAATTCACCTATGCACAACTTAGCACATATAACACCAATATGTAGTTGGACTATGTAGAATTTGATAAATCCACTGTCGGGTTTATTTATTTAATGTAAATTCAGTTATAAACATATAATGAACCTTTAGGTTAACCTAATAAGCAGTATATGATAAATGCAAACCTAGTTCTGTTACTCACCTTAAGTTGGAGGTGAGAAAGTGGCGACTCCGAATAGTGGCCTCATTGATCGGATCTCTAATTGTATAACGATCAAGCTTAATGTGTTTGGTACACTTATGAAATACCGGAGCTTGAAATACCGGAGCTTCATTGGAAGGTTATGATGAATGCTAAGTTTATCTTTTATCCGTCCTGGGACCTTAGACGTGGAAGACACGCGTTCAGTGAGCCACATACATAAACGCATGAAGTTCTAGCCTAAAACCAAAGGACAATAGGAGGAGTAATTCATGAACTTATATATTAGGCACACAACTTATTGTGTTATCGATGTGGCACATTGTGTCCCTTACGTCTCAACGGTCCCCTCCTCAAGTGTTAACTACTTGAATTAGTTAACACTTGACATAGGTCGAGCATCTCAATCTCTTTATAGCTCTCCTATAATTTTCCGATGTATTTCACCACTCAATCATTCTCTTTTTAGCTAATCCCGAAATTAGGTTGAGGGACTAGATCGAACTTGCTCTAATAACATGTAGAGTTTGATAAATTCATGATTTGAATTATTGTTTTAACGTAAAGTCAAATATATACACAAAAGAAACCTTAGGTTAATCTAATAAGCAATAAATGAAATTTTTTTAACCCTAACTCTTAGTGTTTACAAAATAATGTTATGTCAAAGATAATCACTCTTACCAACATTGAAAGAAATTAATATTTGGGAAAATATTTTCTGATCAAGACATAGTACGTCATACATAATGATGATAATCTCACCCGTAACCCGTGGTTACCCGAAAACCCGAACCACTCGAATGGTCGAAAACCCGAAAAAAATGCGGTTGGAATGCGGGTGATGGTTCGGTTATGGTTTAGGGTGAAAATATTAAAAACCATCTCCCGAACCATCACCCGATCCGACATTTATCTGATATTCACTCGAACTTTAATTAAATTAAGATAAAATAAAATACTATAAAATAAAATAAAATAAACCTTTAATTTTTATAGACCCTGAGAACCTAACTCCTTGAGTCTTTAATTTACTCAAGTTACGTAGGAACGCTCCCACACCCCAACCTTCCACGCTTCCACGCCCACACTTCCAAAGAGTAAACCCTAAGTCACAGGTTACGCAACCAATACTTCCGCCCCTCCACACTCTTTAGCCCTTTTATATTGTTGAATGCTGAGTTGTTTGCCAAGTTGTTGAGTTGCTGAGTTGGTGCGAGTTGTTGAGTGTTGTTGAATTATTGAGTTGTTGAGAGTTGTTGAGTTATTGTTTTGTTGGTAAATGTTGTTTGTTAAATGTTGAATTGTTACTTGCTGATGCAGTTTTCTTAATTCACGACTACCATTGTTACGAGGTGTTGAATTGTTGTATACGGATCGTTTAACAATTATAGCTGTTTTTTCTTATGTATTCTTGAGTCATGACTATCATAGCTGCATTTTTTTAAAAAAATCAGAAATAAGTAATTGTAGTTTACAAGCTTAATTTGCCGGTTGAACCCGAAAAAACCAAATCCACCTGATCAACCGCGGTTATGGTTTAAGGTGAAGGGGAGATTGGGTGAGTGACGGTTAGGGTGAACAATTTTACGGCACGGTTCGGTTGATGAAAATGATACAACCACGCACAACCCGAACCATTGACATCCTAGTCATATATGTAGCTCTTTTTGTTTTGATTCTATTTGTATTTGATCTTCCTTACCATCATCCCACTTAGGTAGGAATTACTAGGATATCTTTGTTGTACAAAGTTATATATAACAAATTCATCTATTCAATAAAATATATCAGTTGTATTCAGATCATTCTCACTTTCAATGACGAAGTATATTGTTCGGACGTTTAACAACATTGGCCGCTGGACTGGACGATCCAAAGGCAAGGCAAAAAACTAAACATCAACTGTATATTTCAGTTGCATGATTTGTATTTTTGTTCACCTGGATCATTTGTATTCTTCGAATGATTTATATCATGTTCCAACTTAACATCGTAGACAATAAATTAAAGAAATTAATGTGAGAAATTTTTATTAATATCGACATTTTCTCATCAAAAATATATTTAATACTGACATTTATTAGATATTGGGAGCCTTATTTTTCACTTTTCATGAACCAGAATTTTTTCAAGGGTCATATATACAATATATTAAATAAAATAATTAGGAGATCTCCCACTTAAAATAAAATTTCGAATATGATTAAATTACATATTCAGATAATGCTAGTGAAACTTATATTTAATTAGAAACAAACACTATCTCTCGAGTCTCCACTCTTTTTAAATAGAGAAAGAGAAGAAAAACTGTGAAATCTCCCACCTACTATCACCCAAGAAAACCCTCCATCCACCAACGAAGGAAATACATTTTGTTGTGGGAAAAGGACGTTCGAGTTGGAATTCGTACTATATTTTATTATGACGATAACAGTGATCGAATAACATATCAATAGAAAGATAAAATTTTAATTCGTTCATATACTTCTGTCTAATGATAGAATCTTATTCTATACAATGCATACATACCTTGAAAAATTTTGGGCCGAAGGCTTTTCCTTGAATTTCCGGCCTACTCAAAAATGGTGAGCTACCTCTCGTCTCTATTTATTGTTAATTGGTTTCAGGATGAAACATTAGTTGATTTTAGGATGAAACTCTATTGAATTTATGTGATGGGTTGAACTTGATGTGTGCTCGTATGTGCATGATCTCTGCTCTTGATGATAACTTTCAACCAAAAAAGTGAAGAAATGTTGAGTCTCCTCTTGATGTTGCTTATTGATTTTAGTATAAAACTCTGTTAGACTTAATGCCTTAAAAGGCTCTTTTGGCATTAATTTTATGAAATTGGTATTCATAATTTATTTTATGACTTTTATTTGGTTGAGATTTGAAATATTAATTAAAAAAAAGATTTAAAATAAACTGTTTATTTCTGATTTATTAATAAACTTAAATTTTCAAATAGAAAATTTTATTACAATGTATGAATTATTTCATCCTAATCTTATTTCAAACTTAACTTATAAAACTTAGAAAATGAGAAGAATTTAATAGTCTCTCAAAGAATATAAATACACAAAATAACAAATAGATATGATCTAGTTAAAAAGATCTCGAATTTATAGTTATCTCGATCTTACCAGTTAGAAATTAAAGTAGTGCACCAAAATCCAAATAAAATCCCAACACAATCAAATCTTCGAACCTCACATCGCTCTCGTATATGCATGGAAACTAAATATGGCCCCTGCATTATAAGACATATGAATCAAACATCTATTTGTGGACATCGAGTTAGATGTACACCATTCAATTTAAGATGATTACGTAAGTATTAATCAATACTCAATAATTGCATTCTGAGCACTTGACAAATGAATACTTACCGCAGCAAAAAGTGAAGTTTATTGATTGGATATGTTGGCAAATTTTACCGGTTTGTCACGTTGCTGCAATTTAAGAGACTGACAGGAATCAGTATCCCCAAACCCATTTTGATTGCATTTTCACACTCAAATCCTGCCATTCCACAAGTCACTTCCTCACTTTTACTTGTCGTATTTCCTTTTCCATGTGTAAAAGATGGGCCTCACAATACCCACTTGTCACTCTTCTACAAGCATTTGCTACTTTCTATTTGTACATTTGTGTTCATCTAATGGATTCCTCATTCTTAAACCCCGTCCATTTGTAAATTGTATATTTTCATATTGATTGACACACAGGAATCAGTTAGATAATATTTGAAGCTACATTCTGTGTTATAGTTATTATGTCATTGGGTTTTTTTTGGATGAAGAATTTTTTAATATTTTTTGAGAACATGTTTGGCATGACTTAACATGTCCAGGCAACACAGCATAGAGTTCTACTCTACCTAATATCCTTTAGATTCAGCAAATGTAATGGTAAGATGTGAATGCAGTTTTACTATTTGAGACTGGCTTATGGAATATTGCTCCCTCCACCTAGATTTTAACACCAGAATATTTCGTAGATATTCACTGTAATCTGATTCTTCATGTCAGATGAATCTGATAATTGATATGAAAAATATGATCCTTAGAATTATATTGGCAGAAGTAGAGATCAAATTATAGAGTTTGGGAAAGAAGTAGAGATGCACAAAACCTGAACCTGAAACAAGTCTCATGCAACAAGCATTACATTACTTCGATCATTGATCCCTACCAAGGATCTTTTACAAGAGTAGATGTGGAAATTCTGAAATCTCAGCCACCATCACCAACTATAACTTCTGTTAATTCAAATTGTTTATTTTCTAAACTATGAAAAGAAGAATCACATATTCAACTGGTTGTTGTCAGATTCAATCAAAGTGAGATCAAACTTAAAGCAGAAGCTACAGATCGAACGATTAAGTATGCGGATTATTTATATATTGTTTGCGTCTCTCTTCTTTTATCTATCTCCTGTTTTTATAATTTTTCTACACAGAAATAAATTCTAGGAAAATACAAAAATTAACCTCTGTTCAAAGGCGATCGTTCATGGATAATCTTAATCGAAGTCTTCGGCTGACGGAATACCTTCATCGGACTCGGAAAATACCACCCCCTGCTCTTTACCGGTTTCGCCTCTGTTTTTACACTATCAGCGAATGAAGAGACAGTGGAAGCCGCCACCGACCTTGACTTCGTAAACGTCCTAATTTTCAAATCAACTGACTCCTGTTCCTCAACATCTACCGGAGTCTTCTCTCTCTTAAACCTACGCGGCCAGAAAAATAGCCAGAACGATGATTTCCTCTTTTCATCCGACTCTTGCGCACCTTTCCGATCGACCGATCCAGTAACGGAAAACCTCGCGGACTTAAAGATCGGTAACGCGACGGATCTAGATCGCCTAAACGAAGGCTCTGTATCGACGAAATTCGACAATCTGCGTACGGATCCGCCGACGCCGTCGCCAGGAAAGGAGATAAACGACATCGACGAGGATGAAGTAGACGAGGCGGCAGATATTGAACTGCAAGCGCATGGGCGAATCGTAGCACAATCGGGACAGAGAACGGAGAGCTTCTCCCGGAGGCAAGCAGAGCAGACACCGATGCTATGGCGTCTGGAAGGATGATTTAGGCACTTCCATACGTCCTCTTCGTCCGGGTAGAACGCCATTGATGAAGACTCTAGAAGAAGAGATTAACCTCCAAAATTGTTGATTATCAGTTTTGTTTTTCTTATCTTAATTCTTTTGTCTGTGTATTCGAAAAAGTTGTTTTGGGAGGACGTGGGAGAGGATGGCATGAATGAGCTGTTACTTATAACAAGGTAACAGTTTGGGTTGGGAAGAGAGTGAATTTTAACCATGGTTAATTGAGGTCTGGGTTACTTGGAATTTAACCATGGTTAGTTAGAATTGTCGGGTGGGTTGGTGTCAAAAGATCTTTGGTTACTGTGGACGGTTGTTGGTGGGATGAGCCAACGGCCGAGATGTCACTGTGTCGGACGGCTGCCGGCACCGGTGTTAGGAGGTTTGCGATCTGAGATTCGTTCAAACTAACCCTCCGAATTCGGAGGAATTACTACGTGTGCCACCGGGAGCGGAAACGTAGTGGTGTTTGGTGGCGTATGAATTGTTGAATTTTCTTTTGTTATATTCTCATTTGTTGAATTTGTTGACTGTTTACGGTGCTATCATAATTTACTCAAAAACTACTTGGATAAATATGGGCTATTAATTTTTTTAAAAAAAAAATTTAAGATAATTTATGCATTTAGGTATGAATGAAAATTACTTTCCGAAATACACTTTGGGTTAGGTTTGAACACGATCTCAAATTACATTTTATAATAAAATTGTGATCTATGAACTAATGAAAACACTTTTTTCCTTAGTCTTATTAATGTGCTTCACGCTTGGACTATCGTGAAGATGCAATACCGATATATTTGACACCTACAAGTCCAAAACACAGAAAAATCAAGATAGATATCAAAATATAAAAAGTGAAGCTTTTCCATATAGATATATGTGATATGAAAATGAGGATATGAAATACATTAAAACATAAGGAAAAAAGTGGTTTTTTTGACACTCAATAATACACAATAAACCTATATTTTGACAATTGGATAAGGTGATGCGTTAAACAACAAACTAAGTCACGTCAACATTTTAATTAAAATTGTATATTAATATAATATAAATTGACATTTATTTTGTAATCACGTACAAAAGGTTAGTAAATTATATACACTTTTGTACTTGACTTAAGAGTATCATACTCGTTTCTACTCCCGCAAAATATATTTTGAAAAATAATAGGATAACATTTCAATTAAAATGTATATAATATGCATAAATTATGTACATGATAATGCTAACCTATATTAATTTGGTTTACGATCATACGAGGATAACACCTTCGTGAAATTTCTCAATATGTCGTAAACATCAAATCAGGATGATCAAATGTATTTGCTATATAATACTAAAACATAAGTAAATTATGTCAGTTGTTGTTCACCTCGAATTTTGCCACATGTCATCCTACATTAAGCCACGTAAGATTTTACCATGTATCGTCTTTACGTTGCGCCACCTTCTTTTTACTTAATTTATTTTATTATTTTTATGGGGACAATATAAACTTTTCCATTTAAAAAACAAAACTGATATTATGTTATTTTGTATCAATTATAACTATATATGATTTTATTGACTTAAATAATTTCCTTTATAGAAGTACCATTTTATAACATGTCATCTTAATATTATGAAATATGATTTTAATTTTTTCACTTAATATCGATAAGATTATTATATAAACCAATCTTTATTTATACTGTAGAAAGAGTTTTAATATTTTCTATCAAATTGATTAACTATATAGAATTAAAGTATTTTAGTCAAATTATTAACAGATTAATTTACTTATTTATATGTCTATATATAATGTCGTATACTTTTTACAAATCCCGTACAAGCTACGAGTATTAAGCTAGTGACAAACTACATGTGTTTTTTTTTACGTGTGTATTAGTCTCAAATGCATGTTTTCGTTGTACAACCTAAATCATAAACCGTAAAATTAAAATGATATAATAATATCACTTTATCTTAGATCGTAATCTAAATTTTAGTAAGATATAATTATTTTACACAAAATTAGTTTGTACTACGAGTCTCGATCCTACTTGAATGAACGAAACATAATATATACACGGTATACCTTTACTTTGGCAAGTTTGTATTTTTAAAAATAAAATGGTGTTCTCTTCTTCTTCTTTTGTCCTCGTTTATTTTAATATATATATTGTTGAACAAATTAACAAATTTGTATTTTATGACCTAATTTCACCACTTTTTTTAGCTGAGTTAATATTTTTATCAAACTCTTGAAAGTTAAGCAGGGATGGGAATGAGGGCGTAGAGTTTTATGGAGATACCCATAAAAAAAAACTTAAATGAGAAAAACTAAACGGGGATGAAGACAATTTTTAACTCAAACGGGTATGGGGATGAGGAACCCATAAAATATAAATGTGCAAAATTAAACGAGGACGGGAATTTCCTGATGAGGATGAATATCTGACGAGGACGGAGATGGTGATAATTTTCAATACCCGAACGGAATGTGATGATGATAGGGCATTATACTAGACGGGGACGATGACGATGAATATGGTAAACCCTGCCTAAATACGACCCATTGACAGTGTGACACCCTACTCTCGACTCACATATTTATAATTTATTGTGATAGAGATTTGAATATGACGATTTGCTTACGCCATATGAGTTGGTAAATTTTATTGTGTTGTACTAGTTATCAGTCTTTTGTCTTTGTACAGTTTGACTTCTAATATTATATTTGTTATGTTATAATCTTTAATGTATATTTTCATGTTATTTTTAGCCATTTTTTCTAAATTTTCGGTCTTGACCTTTTCTCTTAATTTGTGAAGTGCAAGAGATAAGAGCCTTCACGTATCCATACAAAAAAAAAAAAAAAAACTTGATGTTGTTCAATGACGTAAATATATTAAAATGTTTTAAAACTTTATCATAATTTTTAGTAATTTTTGATAAGGTATAAATTTATGATGATTTTCTATATTAAATATGTATATCCATAATGATTTTCTTTGTGATTATAATGTCACTTTATCACGAGCTTAACTGAATATTTATTTTAAATAAATTTATTTTTTTTGGTTTAAATATTTTTAAAATGATTGTTGATAGATTTAATCTTCTTGATTTTAAATAATTCTAGACGATTTATGATAATTAAAGGAGCCAAGCATCTGCACAATTTTTGGAGTGATGAACTCTTCGTATGAAATAATGGATTTAATATAATTTTAATATGATAATCGTTATTTATACTATTTTTAATGTCAACTATAAATCAATTTATGGGTAAACCCTGCATCTATGTTGTACACAAATATACTTTATGAGTTTAGAATATTGAGATACAGAAATGGTCAAAATACTGAAACAAAAAGTATATTTCTTGATGTGGAATCTTCAAGGTGAAATTCTATTACTTTCAAAGGCGTAGGTGGGTTGGTCTTATGTTGGTGTTGGTTTATGTTGACAAAAGTCATATGTTGGATATCCCTTTTGAATTTAGAAACAACTGTTCATTAATAAAATATTTAATTCAAGATTAAAGACATTTAGCTAATTTTACTACTATTTTCTTAAATTTATAGAATAGCGTTTTCTATTATGACAAACAAATTTTTTTTATTTTATTTTTTTATGTGAATCCGAAATTGAATAGAAGTCTCCACGTCCCGATGGCATTAAATGTATGTTTAGGAATCAATATGTTCAATGTAAACTACAATATCGAAGTTTAAGATGTAGTATACATCTTACAAAAATAAAAGTTTTGGTAATACATCATATAATTTTGTTATTTTGACATAAAAGTTAAATTTAAATAATAAAGGAGAAGTAATTACAACAATACATTTTACATTGTTCTTTTTAGTACATCTGGTCGGACTTCCCCTATGTTTATACCCGTCCGTTTTTTCGGGGTAGACGGACTGTCCGGATATGATCAGGTCTAGATGGGAGAATGAGATGTGAACAGAAACGAAAATTTTCAAAACAGTGAGGCCCACAACTATCCACGGCAACAAAATCATAATTATTTAGAGTGGGGCTCAATGGGCCTCAATGGGCCTGAAGCCCAATTCAAGAAGCCAAACTCGCATGGTGGCATCTTTGTAAACACTTACGATAATCCTGCACAAATCCCCTGCGTAATGCGTATCGCTTAATCTTGTGACAAAATATATTATTTTACTAATTTAGAACAAAAATGTATTACATTACATATTTCATATATAAAAATATTTAGATATTTTTTTTAATTATTGTACCTTATCATGCATATTATTTGTATTTTATTTTAGACATATGAAATTTTGTGGTTCTTTTAGTCTCAATAGTTAAGCAAATTCTATAATAAAATGTAGTTTATCGTTTATACTTTAGTCAAATGAACAAGGGTTGGGTTCCTTAGAGGGAGCCTATATATAAAATTTAAATATATACTTAATTAGACCTTATAACATATGATTTTAGCTTGTATGATTTGGTTTTATAAATTATAACAGAATGTACATAAAATCTAATTATATTTTGATCGTTTTGAGTGCCGGCCAAATAATGTTTATGGTGTTAGATTACATGTTTAAATTTCTATGTAAATGTATTTTTCCTTCCACATATATCATATGCAAAAAGATAGAATTAGATTGAAAAGCATATAGTATAATAGGATAGATTTCAAACATTACTTTATATAAAACTTCCCTTTGACATTTTTTGAAATGTATAGCCGTTAGGCACTCTTCAAGGCAAAATCTTCTATACATATAAACACAAATATTCTCTAAGATTATATTCACTAGACACAAATCTACAACTAGATCAAATTTTTAAGACCGAAAGCAATATCATACAAATCTTTGTCATTCATAAGATCATGAAATCTACACGTTGTGCAGCTTGCAAGTACGTGAGGAAAAAATGCCCTACGGATTGCGTTTTCTCTCCTTATTTTCCATCCGATGATCCCGAAAAGTATGCGTGTGTTCACAAAATCTATGGAGCTAGCAATGTGGCGAGAATGCTTCAGGTATGAAACCTTGTTTCCGTGTGTATCAAACTTGTTGCCATTTGCATATTTTGGTTTTTGGATGTATAAATAAATGACCGATCAAACAGGAATTACCGGAGTATTTACGAAGAGAAGCGGCTGAGGCAATGTACATAGAAGCGCAATGTAGGATTAATGACCCGGTGTACGGTTGCGTAAAGATTATCTCTCAACTGCAACATGAAATTCATGTTGCAAGTAACGAGCTCACGAAAACACATGCTGAGATATTTCTTATTATTGCATCTTTAGGCCAAGGAATAGATGCCTCACCCAACATTTGAGCACTTTTCATGTTGATTTATAATTATGTTTTGGATGGTTGTGCGGTTTAAGTTTAGGGTTCGTTTGTAACCACTAAGAATCATTTCCGGTAACAGAATAATTTTAACTCAATAAAAGTTATGTTTGTTTAGAAGTTTTATTAACACGTTAAAGTACTCTATTAATTTTCATTTTTTTTTCCTTCTCTTCAACCGATTTTTATTTTATTTCCATTTCACCACCGCAATTAAACGGACACTTAATCTGAATTTGAGATAACGTTGAGTGTTTTTGCTTCATTTGATCTAGTCGTAGATTGAAATCATCTACCAATAATGAAAATGGGATAGACTTAAAGCATCTAACAATAAATGAAATGACATTTTAAGTAAAAATTTTCTGATATCGTATCTTGACACCGGAATCTAACATCTAAATATATTGATATAACATTAAATAAATCATCGTAGTTATACCCTGGTACATATGATATTGATAATAAAATGAGTCATAACTTCGTCTCATAAAGTGTGGATGTCGTTCCGAAAACTAGACACATTAATATCTTCTTCACATGAGATCAAAATCAGACCTTACAAGATTAGAAAAACAACAACAAAGTGTAGATGTCTAGTGTGCCTAGTGTTTTCGCCCGTTGATGTTATAATTAACATCGTGTCATTATATTTCTTTATATTGTTATGATTGTTTGTTAGGCCGGCTCTCAATATATTGTATTTGTGTAACATATCAAACTTACTTTATCTTCATAAAAATAATATAAACTTGAATTGCGCGTGTGGTCGGGTGATTTGAATAAGTAGCATCTTATCATAATTTAGTTGTAGTTATTGTCCGTCCCTTATACAAGAAATTATGAATTCACTATTTCAAAAAACAACTACAACAATCATACATTCATACCCTTAGTTTTACATACATACTTTATAAATCTTTATACAAGAAATTACAAATATTTATACAACAAAAGTTTCAATCTCATTTATCATAAATTTATACAAGACTCACAGAAAGATTTGAATGCCGACAAGAATAATTTGTAAATATAAGAACAAAATCAAATCATCTGCAAGAAATTCTTGTATATACAAAAAAATGAGTTACAAGATATACCATAAAAACCATTAAAAAAAAAACTTACAAGAAACAGCTATTCTATGCAATTTTTATATATACAAGAAAATGAGTTACAAGATATTATGGTGATGATAAGAAGATTTGCAAAAGAAATTGAGAAGAGGAATGAGAAAAGATGATAGAGTAGAAATAGGAGGATTAAGCATCCAACTTTTATATTTTGTTGGGGAGCTATTGATAAGTTATTTGTAAAAATCCTATAAATAAGGGAGTTGTGATCTCTTTTTCTCTTATTTGTAAAAATCCTATAAATAAGGGTGTTGTGATCTCCCTTTCTCTTTTAAAATTTGTTAGTTAATATATATAAAAAAAGGTACTTTAGTAAAACACGCGTGGAAGAGTGGATATCGACATGTCATTCTGAAAACAAATTCAAAATTGGGTATCACTCTTCTACTTAATCCCATTAAACGACATCACCCTCTTGCTAGTCTGGTACTGATGTGCCAAGACTTATTAAAAAGAGATTGGATTATCCAAACTCGACATGCCTACCGCGAGGCGAATATTGTTGCGGACTTTTTAGCTAGTTTTTCTTTTGAACTCTCTGGTGGCTTAAATGTATTGATTGATCCTCCCGAGGGTATAGTTGATCTTTTACTTCATGATGTAAGGGGTCAAGCTATCCCCGTTTGCGGATCACTTAGCCTTTTTCAAATATAGAAAGCGCGGGAGACCACCGACTCTCCTTCTCATCAAAAAAAAAGGTACTTTAGTAAAAGCGTGGACTCTCCCTATGCTCCCTCCACTTCCGCCGTGAATCCTCCATCGTCACCTATACTCCCGATAAACAACCCCGGTAAACAACCAGAAAACCAAAGATCCTATGTTGAAGTTGTTGGTGGCTGAAACCTTCCTCAACGCCACTGAGTTGTGATACGCTATCGAGTCGAGAGAATGTGCATATCCTTCCCGGAGGGTGTAAAGGGGCTAGCAATTGCTGATATTGACCAATACGTGGTGCCCGCCTTTTCAGAAAAATGGAAGACATAGTGATCATCAAAATTCCTGGGAGAAACGTGATTTTCAGTCTCCTCGAAAGAAGAATTTAGCAATTATGGAAACCCTCGGGCCTTGTGACCATTTTGGATCTGCCAATAGTTTTTACGTTGCTCGTTTCGAGCAAGAAGATGATTTTTTTAGGGTTCTCAATGAGAGTCCTTGGGAGATCTTTGACCATTATATCACGGTTTGCCCTTGGTCAACATAGTTTAAATCTTACACTGACTCGCTTAGGACCATTTATGCATGTATTAGATTTGAGCTTCCTATGAAGTTATATGATGAAGTGGTGCTCTATTGACTTGTCTAGGCCCTTGGGACTCCATTGAAAGTGGATCATAACACATTGTACACCACAAGAGGGAAGTTTTGCAAGAGTGCGTTGAGATCGAGTAGGATAGAACCCTCATCAGTGCAAGATCTATGGACATTCTAGAGAGATGTAATCTGACTGTTATAGATAAAGACAAGGAGGCCAACACTAAGAATAATGAGCGAGCTAGCGACATGGAGGTTCAACAACAAGATAAACAACCCATAATAACCCTCATTTGTGAAACTAAAGCTTCCGCAAACAAAGTGATGTTATCTGCAAAGAACATATGCGAGAGCGCCGGTCCACCTCTAGATAGAAAAATTGGCTTCCAGTTGCCCTCATCCACAACCTCAAGAATTAAATGGATAAGGCACTCCACACACAAAACAAAAAAGGTACGGCTCTTTCAAGAGAGAATTGATTCGTCAACTCCCCATTCCAAAGTAGCTCGAATACTCGATGTGAAAACACAATCCCTGATCATATGAATCCATTCCACAAGGAACCCTTCCGAAGTGATAGTCTCCTCCACCAAATCCCAGTGGATCCGATCATAAGCCTTCTCAAGATCAAGCTTCAGAAGCATCCACTTTCGTCCAATGCGTTTCTTACGCATAGAATGGACGATCTCATGCATGAGCACACTATTCTTCTGAATAAACCGTCCCATAATGAAGGTTCCTTGGGTCGGACCAACTAAACGCATCATGACACTCTGCATACATTGTACCATAATCTTGGAAATAACCTTATAGCTAACATTGTAGAAGGCAATGGGTCGGAATTGACTAATCAACTCAAGCTTGCCAACTTTGCAATGAGCGTCAACAAAGTGTCATTAATCCCTTCTAGAAGTTTTTGAGAGTCAAAAAAGCGGGCTGCCTCATCTAACATAGAAGTTCCCACAAGATGCCAGCCCTTCTGAAAGAAATCTTGTTGGAAACCATCAACTCGAGGTGCCTTGTAAGCACCCATACTCTGAATGGCTTGCCACACTTCTGCCATATGAATCGGAACCCATAACGGAGACCAAGAGACGTCATCAAGAACCGGAAAGGCCAAAGAATTAAGATGACATGAGGTCAACGGACGAACATTAGTAAAGCTAAAAAGATCACTAAAATAAGTAGCATCATGGGTCTCAAGAATCTCGGGATCCTCCACCCAACTAGAATTACCAATAGATAAACCCAAAACCCGGTTCCGTCTACGCCAAGCAATAGTAGCTATATGGAAAAACTTTGTGTTCCTATGCCCATGACATAACCACCGTTCTCGAGATTTTTAAAACCAAAGAAGCTCCTCTTGCTCGAGGACCGGATCCAAATCAGCTTTAAGCCGAGCTTCCCGACGCTGAAGACGCACAACAAAAGTTAAAGAAGGATTCTCCTGAAGGCTTAAGAGCTTACTCATGAGTACTTGTTTCTTGCGAGTAACATTACCAAACACCAAATGATTCCCCATTAAAAGCGAAAGTTAAATTGGAAAGAGCAACACAAACCTCAGGTTGGGTAGCCAGCATGCCTCCACCATGGGCATGAAATCCTCATGTGTCATCCACGCTGCCTCAAACCGAAACGGGCGTCTAGACACATCAAAACAAGATGGAGGATTAGAGAGCATCAACAAGGGTTGATGATCTGAAGAGAACGGAGTTAAATGACGGATTAATAGCAAAAGGAAACATGTGATTAGCTTCCGGGCTTAAGAGAATACGATCAAGACGTTGAAAAAACCTTCCTCCCTCATCTCTTCCATTATCCCACTGTGAGCCAGCCTCGTGAACCCGGGATCAATAAGCCCAAACTTCCGGACAAGATCATGAAATCAACATGAATCCGGTCTGATCCACCGTGACGCTCATGTTGATACAAAATGCAATTAAAGTACCCCCTCCCCCAATGAAGTAAGGCACCTTAATACGCTCAATCTCAACACTCACTCAACCCAAAACTGTTGATGTCTTGACAAATCAGGAGGCACATGGATCACAATTATATGAGAAACAAAAGAGCCTTCCCCAATCCGAGCATGAATAAAAGTCCTACTCGCTCCCTCAATAGTGAGCGTGATTTTATCATCATCCCAAAATAACCAAACCCCTCCCTCAAAGCCAAAAGCCTCGACACGGAAAGAAGAGTCAAAATTTCATACGGTCACAAATGCATTGAGCACGGTCACCTGAAACACGAGGCTCAAAAATAGCAAGAACATCAATGTGGTGACGGTTGCATAAATACTTTATTGCACAACGGAAACCTGCCTTTTACAGGATCCGAACACATTCCATAAAAGGATATTCGTTTTTAAAAAATAATAAATAAAAGAAAAGGATTAGAAGACACCCGTCACCGCAGGTTAATCCACTGTAACATCCGCAGCCGAGCACGCCTCAACAATCATTTCATCTCTAACAGTAGCATGGTCTGCTGTAGTTCCTAGAGTACCCTGAGAACCTAACAATAAGGGAGGATCGCGGCCCGGAACCGAACTAGTAGCTGGTGCAACAATAACAAGTTGAAGACCTTCCTCTTCTGAGCGAGATTGTTTACAAGAACTTCTCTCAATAGATTATATCTTATTAGTAGCCGGAGTAAGAGACATGTCAGTCGTAACCCGAAGGCTGAAGACAACCATCAACAGGAGCGAAATTATCATGTTTTGAGTGTCATGCACTCCTACGTGCATCATTTTTAGCATGCTGTAATTGCAGGGCTTTTTTTTATATTGCGAAGAACTCGGTTTCGAGGTCGCATGCTTAGAGTTGTTACCACTTGAAGAGGCCGTTGCATGAACAACTGCAACCGAGCACTTCGACGTAATAGTCACCGGGGCCGAAACCGGTGCTTTACCTTCCAGGAATACTTTATCTTTCTCTGTATGTGGTTGCCGACGAGCCAGAGGGAAGGAGATAATATTAAGCGGGGTACCACTGTTGCGAATAGAAGGCCCAATCCCAAAATTTACATATCGTCTATTCCCTCCAACACCATTGTTACGGACATTTCCTTTCAATTTCTCTTATTATACCATATGAACAAGTTTCACATTCGAGATCCCTCTCGTTACTCATTTGATGTTTGTTTTTCACCTAGGAAAAGTAAGCATATATTTCACCATATTTGGCTAGATTTATACGTTAGACTAATTCATATTTTCAAATAAATATGTTATGGTAATGAGTTACTCAGTAAATTAGAAGAAGATTTCAGAAGAACGTGGAAGATTTCGGAAGGATGTGAAACATTTCTAGACATGTCAGAATGCTCTGAAAGGTGACAGAACTTTCCGGAAGGAGGCGGATCTCCCGGAAAAATACGGAGACATCTAGAATTCGGTGGGATCTTGTACACTAGGGTAGAAACATAGGAAGAGTTCTAGAAATGTATAGGATAAGATTGAGCGAGAAGGCTCCGGAATGATCTAGGAAAATCGAGTTCCGGAACCTTCCCATATAGGAGGTGGCAATGACGATATATAGGGGAGGTCACCCTCATTTGTAGAAACTCCATCGAGAAGAGAGTAATAAGGCCTCTAATAGAGCTTGTTAGTGAGGTTGTATTTGCGTATGTGAGTGTGCAACAAATTACTCATTTATAAATTCTCGGAGTGAGCCGAAAACGCCGATTTTCCCCTAACACTGTAAACGATTAGTGAAATGGTCCGTAAAAAAAAGCTAAGTTGACTCAAAACTTAGTTTACTCGATTGAATACAGAACATTCTCGACTTGCCACCTTCGGAGAAACACAACATCTCTCATCACGAGATGTACGTAAGTGTATCATACCGTCAAGTTAGTAAAGACATAGACATATGATAAAAGTTCTAAATAAAGTAGTTTCATTTTGGATAATATATATAAAGTAGTTTTGTTTTTTCTAGAAGACCAACAAAAAAGAAATCAACGTTGGCAACTTGAATATTTTGGATTCGTTATGTTATTCTACATTATCTCGCAATCTCATTATGAATGTAAAAACTCAACTCAAGGGGAACATACCATGCTTATGAATTTTGATTAGAGAATAACGAACTAGATTAAATATAGAAATTACGAATAATATCTCTATAGTTTTTAATTTTTTCGAATTATACCTAACCACATTTTTTGTCTTTGAATGATGTTATGAGTTTTATATTTTTTTGGAATATATTTTCTATCAGTAAAAATAATTGTTATTTATAACTAATGGATTATTTAGTATATTTGGAGATGCAACAATTTTATGACAACATATGTAAGATAAGAATAAGAAATATCTGTTAAGAAAGTTTGAGTAGTAGGCATCCTGGAGTTGGTGGGGCCTATGAGATGTGAACAGAAGCGAAAATTTTCAACATAGTGGGGCCACGGTATCAATATCACAATTATGCAGAGTGGGGGCCCAATGGGCCTGAAGCCCAATTCAAGGAGTCAAACTCGCGTGATCATATAATAATAATATGAAAACAAAAAACATACCAACCAAACTGTAAACAAGAAAGAAGCAAGCGGAGACTTGCACACTTTGGGAATTGGTCATGGATGGTGGTGGGCCACTCTCACGACCGTGAACTTGGGGGTCGGGTCGGGTCAGGGCCCACTTCTTTTAACCTCAAAATGTAAAAATTACAATATTTTAATTAAAAAAGATTCTTCATAAAAAATACTTTTGTCAAATAAAGACTTACGATAGTTGAATACATCATCATGTATAATTTTTATACAAAAACACATTCTGATTTTCTTGTATTCATTTGACGCAATTTTGTAGTATTTGGTGTCTCGAATGTTAAGCAAATTCAATAATAAAACGCGAAGATGGATGATAGAAAGAAAAAGGCAAAGAGAGTATTATATATTGAATGATTTATTCCCCTTTTTAATTATTGTTAAATAAATAACTTTATTAAGTTGTAATCGTGTGCATCATTGTAGCTTTAGCTCGTTTATCGCCTTTCATATTGGAAGTTAAATGACACTTTTTTTTTTATTCCTCACGCTTTTGGACTAAGATAATTTGTACGTGGTGTGTTGAACAATACCCTCCATTGTTTTCTTTTTGAAATATATATATTAATTATAATTAATCTTATCCATTAGCAAGAAACTCTTATTTTCATTACTCTGAATTTAAATCGCTTTATAACTTATTTATCTATAATATAAATTAGTGAGTTAAAATTTGCTTTTTTCATTGATTAATTAACATATTTAAAAATACAAATATAAAAAAACAAAAAAATAAAATAACAAATAAATAATAAACTCAAATATACAGCTCAATATTCGTAACCCTGTCAATACAAAATGAACCATATTGAAAATTTTATCCTCTAATTTTGATTTTGGCTGTTGTTGCATTTCGATTTCACAATTTAACATATTTTTGTTATGTTGTACTTTCTTGGGTCATATTATTGGTAAGTAAGAGTCAAATTTATGGAGAAAGTGGTAAACAGAATTGAAGACTAAATTATGTAATTTTTTCATTTAGTTTTATACCCATTCACTTCAAGACAATATTATTATCGTAAAAATAAAAATAATTTTATATATATATATATTGAGATGTGTTAAATATCCCACCTCAACAATATGATATTATATGAACCTAACATGTAAGTCTTATGCCAACTACTTTTATTGTCAATTGATTTTAGAATGAAACCTCGTAGCCTTGTGTGTTTTTTTTAAAAAAAAAATTAACTTTGAAGTTATAAAAATATTGTAAATTACATCGAGTTAGAAGTTAGGCGGACAACAAGCTGTGCCGTCAACCCTTTCTGAATAGCAAATCCGATCCTCCTGAACACTACATTTGAAGACCTAGGTGACACAAAATTTCCATGCAAGACCCGTTGCACCCTCTTGAGAATCTCGACGGCATCAGGCGCAAGAAAACCAAACGTATCGAAAGCGAACGGAAGAAACACATGCTGGTTTTCAAGACAAGCTCTTTCATGCTTAGTCACCTTCAAAGAGAACACGTTGAGAGCCACCTTACCCACAACAAAAGGCCCGTTATCCAAACCGACCAAAGGGGAGATTCCTGTCAAATCAATACAAGCATGTTTCTCACCCACCCATCCAAAAACTAACACATCTGTAGACCTCAACGTAGACCTTCCTTCACGCGGATCAGTCAAGAAGGATACAGGCGCCTCTTTCTTGGCCGAAATCCCTGCTCTCTTAAACACGTCACATAAAACATCATGAACTAGATCATGCCTATATTTGAAGCTGGGTTGTTCTTTACAATGAACCGCATGCTCCCCAAAAACATCCAAAAGCCTCCCTCAATTAGGCATAGGACAAAACATATCAGACGAGAACAAAGGAATCATAAGGCGATACTTGAGGATTGTGCGATACTCAACGGGAGACATACATTGTCCAAGTCCATCAATAGGTATGGCAAGAAGGAAATCTTGGCTATGCGTTGTCTGTAGACATTGAAAAACCGCTTTTTGTCTAGCGGTGAAATCAAAAGTTGCTTCCATCGTTTGTACTTTCTTACCATAAAGAGCACTCGCCAAAGCATGTTGAACTTTCGGGGGGGGGGGGGGGGGGGAGGGGGACGGTGCTCTTTACAGTAAAACCAGAAAGATCAAAATTAGAAATAAAAGCTTGAAGATTACCCAAAACTCCAAAAAACACAGAGCCCTTATCAACAACTCCACTGTCTCGCAAAATGTGGTCTTGAAGGGTCCAAGACTGAGCTCTAGAAGCCACAAAAGCAAAAGAAGAAGTCTCCACAACTGAGTATAACCCAAGACCTCCACACCGAATCTGCAAAGAAGCAAGTCTCCACTGAAGGGAATCAAAAGTTGCTTCCATCGTTTGTACTTTCTTACCATAAAAAGCACTCGCCAAAGCATGTTGAACTTTCGGGGGGGGGGGGGGGGGGGGGGGGGGAGGGGGACGGTGCTCTTTACAGTAAAACCAGAAAGATCAAAATTAGAAATAAAAGCTTGAAGATTACCCAAAACTCCAAAAAACACAGAGCCCTTATCAACAACGTAACTCCACTGTCTCGCAAAATGTGGTCTTGAAGGGTCCAAGACTGAGCTCTAGAAGCCACAAAAGCAAAAGAAGAAGTCTCCACAACTGAGTATAACCCAAGACCTCCACACCGAATCTGCAAAGAAGCAAGTCTCCACTGAAGGTCGCCAAAATAAGCACCCCCACAAACCACAATATCCTCGACTGATCCACGGAGTCCCAAATCAAAAAAAAAATAGATGCACTCTCCCCATGTTCCGGTAGACAAGTCCTCAAGATAAACAACATCTTAGCAACACCCATGCAGGAACAAAGCAAAAGAAGCTCACTCTGCGGGTGCCTCAACTGCGGAAGAAGGTGCATCAACTCAACCGCCTTAAGAGCTCTTTTCATGACTAACTCTCTAATAAACCCATCATCTTTGATCACAACCCCACCCAACAATTTAACACCCAGAACCGGCCTAGCAATGCCATCGGGGAATAAACCTTCTCTAAGCTTCGATCCATCACACGAAGGCCAAAAGAGCTCAGTCTTGCAAACATTCAGCTCCAGGCCAAAACTCGGGCCAACTTCTCTAATGATATCAAGCACTCTAGCCACTTCCTCTGTCCGGCCAATAAAAGTACCATCATTAAGATACCAAGCATGTAGAAGAGGCTTACAACTGTCTCTGATCCGATGAAGAAGTGGGTGCAAGACAAGGGAAAAAAGAAGCAGTCCCAAAGGGTCTCCTTGTTGCACACCAATAGCCGATCAAATAATATCATCACCAACATACAGACGAGCAGCTTGACCATACAAGAAATCAACCCAAAAAGAGATAGAGGGACATCTTTTCCTTACTTCCTTAAGCAAAACAGTTCTGTCAACCAAGTTGAAGGCATTAGAAAAATCCACTGTCAACACAGACAGAGAACCATCAGAGTGATGCTCACTTAAAACCCTGTTAACACTATGTAGAATAGCCTCTGCACCACCTGAAATACCAACTCCAAATTGAAAATCTCCAAGATATTCTCTCATATCTTTACTCACTCCCTTCATGGCTACTTTGGACACCAACCGTCTCCATATAGTACCTACTGCAATGGGACGAACCCCATTGTCAGGCTTTAACAACGGCGTAAGAGACGCTGAAGCAACAAACTCAGCCAAACTCAACGGACACTTACCTCTCAACCACAAAGTGACCACTGATGAAAGCGCTCTCAAAAGACTTGTAGCAACCGCAGAGCCCTCACCACACAAAGCATCTAAAAAGTGTTGTTCTCTCAAACCATCTCTACCACAAGAGGTTCCTTTGGAAAAAGACTTGATGCATGTAAAAATCAAATCAACATCAACAGCGAGAGGTGGTTCAAGAAAAGTAGAACAAGGCTTAGAAGGAGGAGGTTTGAAGGGATGTTTTGCCTTCAACACCTTCAAAGTCTCATCATTATAAGGAGCTACTCCAAAAGAGCACAAAACTTTTACAGCAGCCGTAAATTGTTCATCTGAAACCTTACGAAGATACTGCTTGATATTTGGGTTCCTCTCCCAACCTTCTTCATACTTTGAGTCACCATCAACCCTAACAACAGGTCTATGTTCTAAACTGTCTAGCAAAGCATGCACAAGATTAGAAACACCATCAACTTCTCCCCAAGTAGACAACGCCTGCAAAATCCGATGATGTTGAATAAACTTCCTACCTCCTGATCTTCTATCTCGCCTACTCATAGGCCTGAACACCTCCAACGTACAACGAGGGAGCAAAAACAATCTAACCCAAGCAGCCACACAACTTGGCTCAACAATCCAGTAGTAATAGGAACACGCATAACCCTCTCCAGCATACCAGCATCAAGCACCATACCCCCATCAACTACAATCTGCTCAGCAACAACCAGCTTTGAGATATCCACCATTGGCCTCGAAATACTCACAATATATTCACTATTCTCACCAAAAGCAGACACAGAACCATCGGTGTGACGACATTCACGACTCAAAGCATGAAGACACATACATCGTCCACACAACCACATCTTGAGAACAGACAAAACCTCCACAAACGCCAAAAAAACATCAAGGTTACACTCAAGGATGCCCCGAATCTCATTCTTGCGCTCAACCGCAAAAAGGTGTTGCCTCTTCAAATGACCAACCAGGCAAGAGAAACCTCTACTCCCCTCCCTACCACCACCACAACCATGAAAAGAACTAAACGGACGAAAGAGAAACCCATTACTTTGCTTGACTTCCATTGGAAAACACCCAAAACAATTTTATTTTTTTTCTTACTTTTTTTTTTCCCCGAACTGTCTGGGTTAACTCACGAGTTGACTCACCAGCTGAGCCAACTCAGTGACTTGATACCGAGTTGGCTCATCTTCCCCATTGAGACCCAAATGGCAGCGAAAGAAAACAAAGGAAGAGAACAACGAGGCACTGCAAGCAGACACCGGCACGAAGAAAACAAAGGGGCGGTACGGCAGGGAGGCACGGCGAGGCAGTTGAACTCAAGCCTGTCCAGCGCAAAAGAAAACAAAGGGGCACGAAGAGAACAACAGCAACGACTCAACACGAGGAGAACAAAGGGGTTGTATGGCGGGGCGGCACAGCGAGGCGGCGCATCGGCGGCTCTTCACGAACCCTAAACTAGGGCAAGCCTTGTGTGTAGGTTCACTTTGCGTGCATCCTCTCCATGTCTTAGACCGGCCCGACGGATATAAAAGATAAATTAACATGACATCAGAGCTGAGATTCGTGTGGGTCTCCCGTTTGGCTAAGCCGCCTTTTAAGGTTTGGTGTCAAGTGTCAACTACGTCCAAGATTGTTGCACTTGAAGGGAAGTGTTGAGATGTCTCATTATCAATTGGTTTTTAGGATGGAACCCCAAACGCTTATGTGTGGGTTGACTTTGCGTGCACCGCATCCACGTCTTAAGGCTTTGTGTCAAATGTCAACTGATTTAAGATAATTGTACTTGAGGGAGTATTGAGATGTGTGAAAATGTCCCATATCGACAAAAATAAAATAAAATATATAAGTTAAGATTAATATGTTCTCTAGTGTGATGCTTTTAGTGAACTGCAACTTGTCATAATTTTTAATAACTTAATTTTATTTTATTAGAATACCGTTGAAATTGAACAAACGTAATATTATAACCACACCTTTATTCTCACAAGAGATAATGAATTTATCGCTGCAGTCATCGTCGTTATTTTTTTTGTACTTTAATTTTCATCATTCTTCTTCTACGATGGATTCGAAAAATCTCATTGCCATTGACATAATGACATCTACCATTAAAATACCGACGAGAATTGAACAAACGTAATATTCTACCCACATATTTATTCTCGCATGAAATAATGAATCTTACTGCTATTTTCAATGTCGATATTTCTTTGTGTACTTTTCATTCCTCCTCGGTAAGAATTTAAGAATTGAAAAATCTGATTGTCATTGAAATCTATTATTATATAATTTTTATATAATTTTTAAAAAAATTATAAAAGATCTCATATATTCTCCGATTTGGCATTGGAGGTGGTCGCCTCCCACATCAATCTTCATTTGTGAGAGCAATCAAATTAATTAATAAACAATAAAAAGTTAGAATGCAAGTTGGGTGATTAGTGGTTAGGTCAAAAAATTGAGCCTCCATTATAAGAAAGCGAAATTTCGTAAATATAAATAGGAATCATACATCAAACCTCCAAGCCTCCAATGAACATATTCCATTCTTATAAATGCATATACCCACTTCTACACGTGCTATCTCTACGTGTTACATTATATTATAGTGTTTTTATGACTCGGATAACCATCCTTTTCTTTTTTACGGTTTACACTCTTCTCATATATATATATATATATATATATATATATATATATATATATATATATATATATATATATAAAATGTATACAGAGATAGATAAGATCAAGTATGAATCTATTTTTGTGTATACAGTAAAAATCTATCGTAATCACGTGGTCTAATTTATTGAACGTTTCAGATTTAACACTAAATAAAGATTAATCTTAAAGAATATTGACTCAAATATTTTCTTACCTTATATATCCGTATAATATCATTATACACATAACTAAATAACGTTTTTTTTCAGCATACCATTTCATATACTTCACGTGAAATTGTTTCAATGAATTTATTTCGATTGGAATAATGAAGAATTAAAAAAAAAAACTCCTAACATGCACAATACAATCGAATAGTTTATATTTCGATCGAAATTGATTAGTACACATTCGATATTGGTAAGCAATCACATTACGATCGAAATGGTCCTATTATGCTTGAAATGACTATTGTTAAATACTTAAAAGTCAAGCAACAATTTTGATCGGATTTCTTAGATTTCGATAGACTTGCGTTAGCCGTTAGCATACAATCGAGAATTCTTTAACAGCACAATTTCGATCGGAATTATTACATTTCGATCGACTTGGTAGCTTATGTGCACGGAACTTATAACTCAAGCAACAATTTCGATCGGTTTTCTTAGATTTCGATAGACTTTCGTTAGCATACGACATTGTAAAATAATCCCATTCCGATCGAAATGTTATTATTATGCTCGAAATTACTATGATTGATCAATACTATAAAACTCTAGTAACTATGTCGATCGAAATTATTAGATTTAGATCGATTTAGGTTAGCATATTGTGCGTAGGTTCACTTGTGACGTGCATCCCCTCCACGTCTAAGACTCTTAGACCCGACGGATATAAATGATAAATTTAACATGGTATCAAAGTAGGTCCGATTCGGGTCTCGTTATTTTGTGTTTGGGTTGTGATTAGCGAATATGCTATCCGCCTTGACTAAGCCGGCCTTAAGGGGATGCACGTCAAAGTGAACATTTACACATTAACCTTCGGGTTCCATCCTTCGGGGTTCCATGTTAAATTTATCTTTTATATCCGTCGGGTCTAAGACGTGGAGGGGATGCACGTCAAAGTGAACCTTTACGCATTAACTTTCGGGGTTCCATCCTAAAACCAATTGGACATAAGAAGAGTAACTCTTGGGTTTATATGATAGGTTCACATTATTCATTTAGTCAATGTGAAACACAATAATCCACGCATCTCAACCCATACATTCGACATTTCTTAAATGATTCAATTAAATCGAACAATTTTACTATGCTCAAAATATAAAAAGACGAACAATAACCCTAGAATGTTGATCGAAGGGAACGATATTTTGTTTCATAAAGTGTGGAAGATTGCCTTTTGTTTCTTGATTATCGTCATATTCGCAGTGGCATGGAATGTACCTTCACTATGTAATTATCACTAACACTATTATTAGCATTTGTTGACTAATTATTCAGTTAATTAATTAACTATTTTTAGTTGGGAGGAAGAATATAATCCACACACAATCTAAACCAAACTCCCACCTAATAATTATTTATTTCCTAAACTCTTCAAACCGAAAATGAAAGCGACGTATTTAAATACAAAAGTATAATACTTTTAATTTTGATTCTGTTTTTGGTGTATCAGAATAGTTTAATCGTATATTAGCTTTACCAAATGCAAATATATAAAGTTGAATTGGTAATAAGCTATGTTTTTATATCTTGGTCAAAACTAATAACGGTTCATTTCATATCGAATTATCAAGACTTAATTCTATATATCTAATTAACTTTTTCGACAGTGAAGTTATGTATTAAAATAAAGTTTTAGACCACTTTTAATTTAATATGTGTCGTGTCATATACATCTTTTTTTAAAAGTATTTTATACATTGTAATATAATAATTTAATTTAAATAACTATATCAAGTATAATATCATATTTAATAACATTAGGAGTCTGTGATAAGTATACGTATTTTTAAAAGTAACTAAATGAATATTTTTAATGGAAAGTCTGATAATTTATATATTTTTTAAATTTCTTTTAGAAAAAATTTAACAACTATTTAGGCTTTATTCTCTTTAAATTGTTGATCTTTATTGTAACATACCAAATTTTAGGAACTCGAAATATTACGGGCTAAGACATCACAGTGAGTCTCAACTCTAACTTGACAACAATTTTACCGGATCTTTTAACAAGACACAAATAAAAAAAACCGAATAAAAGTTTTAAATAAGGAAAAATGATCATGAAAGAGAAACAACAAGCAACCATTCAAAATGCGTAGAATCCAAAGAAATAAAATGAGTCTCGTCACAAAAGAAATCTCCACTTCCGAACCAACACGTTCGGGAACCCGATTGACCACCTCGACTTGACAAGTTAATTATGTTTTGTAAACCTCGTTGCGACATTCTATTTTAATGTCTTTCGTTTTAAGGATATCAACGAGTATTTGTTTTCGTAAATTGTTAATTTCAAACCGAAAAAGTGAAAAGAAACTTTATATAGATTATGCTTGACTAGTCCCGTTCCATCCCGTCCCGGTCTCATCCGAGATAGAGTCCAATGATTTTTAGTAAACAAAACTCAAGGCCCGTTCCAATTCCGTCCCATATATAATGGCCGGGATAAAACGTGAAATAACTTTAATCCGTCCCGTCCCATACTATACCCTAATTTAAACTTTGTATTTCTATTTTATGACTTTACGTTTAATCATTCAATTCATTACTCATATTCCATCTATTGAATCCTAAACACGTTTTACAATGCGTGGTATATTATTTGTGAGATACAAAATTCATATTTTGGCCCTCATCAATCGCTTTGGTTAGGGAGATGGAACCCATTTTAGCCTTTATAAGTGAGACTAAATTCATTAGCCGTAAAAATGAATATAAGTAAAACAAAGAAGTAGGTAATAATCAGAAAATATCTTAGAGATTTTCTTTAATTTTAACTATTTTACTGTAGGAATTTAATTTTGACAAGAACAACTCAATATCTCTATAAATCATGATGTTTAATGTTTTAAATAGTTTTAATTTATTTTTAATAGTTTTATGAAACTTAGGTTATGAGCGTGTGGATGCTCTGGTGATAAATAGATTTATTTTGTATAACAAAAGTAATATATATATATATATATCCAAAACTATGCGCATATATCTACCTAATATTTTATTTGAAAATTATATGGTTTTAATATAACATCCCAAAAATATGTGTATATATTTTCTAAATGCTCATATTAGTTATAAAGGATTGATTCAAGTAAGGAGTGTTTTTGTAATAAGATTTACGAAGTAATTAAGGCCGTCGATTCACTTGATCCAATGACTTACAATCATCACATCATTTAATGAATTAATAAATATATGGTGGAAATTTTACAACTTTTACAAGGTACGGGAGCAATTTTGTCCATTCAAAAATCTATATTTATAGAGGGGATGCGGTGACATTTTTGTAATTTTTATGAGAAAACTATAACATCTATTATCTCAATTCATAGTTTTGTTCAATTCGTTCAAAATTATACACTGTCATTTCTAATATTTTCTAAAGTTAGTTCACACATTATTTTGTTAATTTAGTAGTTATGTTTTTATGTGTTTCTTTGGTTGAACTAATAAAATACAATGTTTGAAGTAATAATACCCAAATTTTGAACTTATATTATAAAAGTTCATATTTTTAGGGTTATGTTTTGTAGAATTGAGTGTTCCAATTAGTTCAAACATTTTATATTATTAGTTCATGCAATATTTTGAACTTATGAACAAAACTTATAGAAATGTATGAATTATTAGTACAATATAATATGAACTAACTGAACAAATAATTTGAACGAAGTCTAAAAAAAAAATTGAACGAAAAGAGTGTCTGCTAGAAAATGAAGAGAAAGGGAAAAAACTAGAATAAAAAAATTTATACTATTAATTCAAAAAAACTTGAACAAAAATGTAAACATGTTTTGAACGAAAAAAAAAGGTGTTAAAAATTAGAATTATTATAACAAACAATTTGAACTAATTGAACAAAAATATGAACCATTAAAATAAAGAGTAAGAACTAAAAGAAAGGAAGAAGAAAACAAATTGGAATATAAAAAAAAGTTCAAAACTCTCACACTATTAATACAAAAATGTTTTGGACGAAAATGTATAAAATTTTAAACGAAAAAAGTGTTAAAAATAAGAACTATTAGAACAAACAATTTGAACTAATTAAACAACAATATGAACCATTATAACATACATCTTGAACTAATAGGACAAAACAGATTGGACTAACCTTGGAGTTATTTGGAGATATGATCAAGAGCTTATTTTTTATTTTTTCTTTGATAATGTAAGGTAAGCGATTAGACTAGATCATCTCCTTGAGACTCTCCAGCCTAGTGCATCCTTCCGGATGAGATCTTCCACCATGGGGTGGTCGATGACAAACTTACGGGTAGGCGTGTCCCAATTCAACGAGCTTATCAGCAACACAATTGATTTCCCTAAAGACGTGCCGGACTTTGACCTGACGGAAACTAGCCAAAATGTTAGAAATATCTGATATAATAAGGTCAAGTTCCCATAGGGGTTTCCAAATTTGTTTAATAGCATTGATAATTGTAAGGTTATCCCCTTCAATTTCAATTTTGATAATTCCCAAAACACATGATTTGACCAAACCTTCATGTAACGCACATGCTTCAACATGAAGGACTTGTATGTTTCCACATTGTCCATAGCCAAGGGTAATGGCCGAAGCATGTTGATCTCTAAGGATTAATCCAAAGGAAGATTCTCTAGATACAAGTTTAGAGCCATCAAAATTTAGTTTAGTGAATTCATTTTCGGGTTTAATCCAATGGATATTCCTGGTTTTCCTATTGTTCTTAGGTGTGTTTGGTTTACTTTGATTCTTCCTTTTGTTCGCTTCTTGTCAATCCTTTATTTGCAAATGAACAACTAGATCAACATTTAGTGGTTTTTTATTATTAAAAATGGTTTGATTTCTGGTGACCCAAATATTCCACCAAGTCATGGCAAGTAGTACTAGTGTTTTGTCATCTAGTTTATCTCTTAAAAGAGTAAACATATTTGAAATGTTCTGGTTTTGCTACTTAGTAGTTGTAGATTGTTTTTTATTTTTTCATTAGTAATATTGTTCATCAAGAAGTGACATTTAAAGAATACATGTCTTGTTGACTCATATGGATGGTTGCATAGAGTACATTGTATAGGAACCGGAACCTTTTGTTTCTCAAGGTTTTCCTTAGTTGGGAGACCATTTATTAATAGTTTTCAAATAATTTTTTTACTTTAGGCATGACATCCATTTCCCAAATCCAAGCATTTGTATTGGGTGTTAACCTTTTATTATTATAGATAAGGTCCATGACCGATTTTGTGGAGTACGAACCTTTGTCCGAAGCTGCCCAATAAAGGCGGTCTCGAATGAAAGATTTTTGGAGTAGGTAGGACTTGATCGCGGTTATTATTTATGAGGGAAGGGAGTTTGCTATTTTGTCTTCCAATATCTGGGAATCCCATTTATTCTCAAATATGTAACTGCTTAATGTTTCCTCTTCATCAATAGCGATATTACTATATTAGTATGTAATAGTTTAATGAGTGGTTGATCCGCCACCCACTGGTTTTTCCAAAACTTTATAGTTGTGCCATCACCTACACTCCATCCGAATCCTAACTCAAAATCAGGTCTAAGGTTAATAAGTTTTTTCTATTGCCAAGATGTATTTTTTGTAGTTTCATTAAAAGGAACCATTAAGGTTTTTTTTTTCGTTTATAAGCTTAATCCAAATATTATCAAGTTCAACCATAATTTTCCATAAAAGTTTCATTTGGAGGACCTTATTCATGTCATCGGCTGATAACATAATTTATTGCCCTAGTTTAGGCATGAATTTAGGTATATTTTTCCTTTCCTTACTCATGAATAAGCCTTAGTTTGTGCCATTTATGCTTGTTTTGTTCTACTTTGCAAGAATAGATGTCTACACACTCTTTGGTGGGCTTTGTAGGTGAATTGACATTTTTCGTAACTAAAACGATGCATATGAGGATCAAGCCTCGGAGTGGAGCGAGGTGTGGAAGCCATGGAGAAACCACATGTGAGAAGGAAAGGCAAAGCATCGAGCTAAGGAGCAAACAATGGAATTTTGGAGCAATCTCGGGTGAAGCATGTTGTGACCTCGGTCGAGATTGAAGATAGAAATTAATTGAAGACGATATTTGATAAGTCGAGAGCCACTAATATCGGCATGAGGCGATTCTCGGCCCGAGATAACAAAATGTTTGGCCGAGATTATGAGCTGTTGAAGGAAGTTGAAGGCGAAGCCCAAATCTCGGCCCCAAGTGTTGGCATCTCGGCCCGAGATTTGGCCCATTTTCACCCGAGATTCCCTCTCTGATTGTGTCAGATTCGCTTTTTACCCGACCTTTACTTTTTGCAAAGGTTGATTATATAAGTAAAGTTGCAGAGCTGACCTTAGGGGGCGGGGGAACTGAACTCTGAGTCCATGGTAGATCTAGTCTTGCTTCTTAATCATATTGCACCTTAAACATGTGTTCTTCATCTCATTTTCTAGTAGATTTTAGTGGTAAAGTTGTTGTGTGTTGCTGAGTATTCCTGGAGCAAGGTTGTAACATAGATCTTACTCCATTTTGTTGGATTTGGAAGCTATAAAACAAGAGTTTGCATCATCTTTCTTTCACTTGCATTTTATTACTATGAATGCTTTGTTTTTCCAAATATAGATATGTCTTTAGTTGGCTAGAATCTTAGTGATTCTATGGTGAATGGATTGTTGTTTGTAGCATGGATGATGATAAGCTAGTTGCATGTTGGAATTAATTACAAAGTTGTGGAAACCCTAGGGTCGTTGTACTAAATCTAGCTTAGAACTCTTCTAGGCTAGCAAGCTAAGTTAGGGAAGAGACTTACCCGGTAATTTCCTAGCTTAGATAACGAAGATGACAAACCTTAGGTAGTAGAGGAGTAAAACCCCTCTATGGATTGTGGTGTGCCGGGTTACTATCTAAGTTAGGTAATTCTCGAGACTTACCCGATATGGGATTGCTTAGTCCTTAGATAGAGAATCCGGTTTGTATCGATTTTCATCCTAGCTACCTTGAGACTTACCCGGTAATAGGTAGTTAAGATTGGAATTAGATGATCTTGAGACTTACCCGGTAATAGGTCATCACTGAAGAAACACCCATCTTCATAGAAATTGTTTACCTTATTTGATTGCAACTAACTTGAATCCATTGCAATAAATAACGATATATGAAACCTTAGAATCTTTTTTCCGTTAAATTTGATAATTACTTGCTTGTGTTAGTTTTGATTCACTAGTTACTTGGTTTGATCTTTGATCAAACGTTTCTCAAAAACCAACAAAAAACATGAACCTTCTAACCTTTACTCCTTCCTTCTATTTGTTAGTCTAGACTTGTACTATATCTTTAATCAAATCGTGCAAATCGAACCGCCAACGTCTTTGTGTTTGACCTTGGAGTGCTATCGTACTACTAGACCTGACATCCCCGGACCCGGGCCAGACTCGGGCCGGGCTTGCATAAAATTTTTACCCGTTTTTGTGGGCCGGACTCAGGCCGATCCCGGACTTCGGGCCTAAGGTCTTGTCCGTACCGCCCGAAGCGGGCGGGCCGGGCCCGTTTTTTATATTTTCTTAAAATAAAAATAAAAATTATACATATTAAATATAAAATAAATAAAATTATAACACATAATTCAAAGTAGTTCAATGGTCGTGAACATTTGAACCTTATCTTGAGGTATTAGGCTTGATTTCTACTATTCGCATATATATATTTTACATATTTAAATAAAAGATAAATAAAACGGGCTTCCGGGCCGGGCTTAGCGGCCCGAACGGGCCTGCACCCTTGTCCGTATCCGCCCGCACGGGGTTGGCGGGCCTGCCTTATGCGCCATACCCGCCCGTTTTCACGGGCGGGCGGCCGGGCTTGCCCGCGTTTGCCCAGGCCTACGTACTACGTAACGATCCATACAATGTGTTCACTACTAGTCTCGGTATTTATTACGAGTTTATAAATTTAAAACTAAGCATCTTGTGTTTTGCGAGCGTACGAATATTTGACGTCTTCGTTAAGGATTTGTACGGTCTAAAATAAGCGAACATTGGCTTTCCTAATACCCACTCCACCTCTTTGTTTAGGCTTGCATATTTTATCCCAACTGATAAGAAGGTGAAAATTGGACCCTTTGTTCCGAAAGAACTTTTGATTTATTTGATCTAATTCTTTATGAATGCTTGTTGGGAGCATAAAACTTTGCATGATAAAATTTGGTTTAGCATTGATGTTTGTCTTGATTAGGGAAGTTCTTCTTTCTTGGGAAAGCATGAAAGCCTTTCCATTTAGTTAATTGTTGTCTAAACAATTTGTAGCGGTTATTCCGGTATTTAATTGTATTTGTCTTTTCACATTAGGCTCAACGTTTTTAGTAGTTTGGAAGGACGTTTTGTGCAAGTTAACTTTTTGTCCTAAGATATGACAATAGTCCCACCCCTAGTTATTGAGAAACCAATTAAGTGTTTATTCTGGTTACTTTGTTTTTGTATATTTCGTTCAAAGATTTCCGCACCTAAGTTGAATAACATAGGTGAAATTGGATCACTCTGAGGTAACCCTCTTTTGGGAATATCATATCCGTGGGTTTATCATTGATTAGGATATAATAGAAAACTGTAGATATAAAAGGCCATTCCACCCTATCATAAGCTTATTGTCATGTCGAGTTTGATGGTCATATATCCCTCTTCTTCTTTTTTTCCTTTTTTTAGTTTTAAAACCAGGAAAAAATTCATTCGCAATAAGAGCATTATCATGGATCGACCTCTTCTCTGTAAAGGCACTTTGAAGAGGATGAATCAATTTTGGTAAAATTATCTTATGTTTAGATGCTAACATTTTTGCAATAATTTTATATGTTTTTGAGCATGGACTAGTAGGTCTATTATAATTAGTTGAAGTTAGGTTATCAGTCTTTGGGATTAGATAATCAAGGCCTTATTAAGTGTGCTATGGTTACCAAAATAGACACTCTTTGGATCCACCCATGGAAGAGCTTATCGGTCCCATGGAAGAACTTATTGATATTACTTCTCTTTTAAGCTCTTTTGATCATTGCTCTTTTTCATTATGTGAATCGGTATTGCAACAAAATAGTTGCTATTCTCTGGTTAGACTTTTGCCCATTGTGAGATCCGCAAGTTTTTTACATTAACTTTTCTCTAAATTTAATTGAGCTTACTCTCCTTGATATTAACTAATAATTAACTAATAATAGTTGCTATTTATTTTTAAAAAAAAGATAAATACATAAAAAAATATATATATGCACCCAATATTTAACTAGTGTATATATACATTTATAGTTGCATATCCGAATGTTAATGAATTAGTTTACTTGAAGAATTATTTAATTTATATGTTTCTTTATCTCGTGCACAAATCGTACATTGAAAATGTCAATTAATTAGGCAACACCCCACTCTACACCCCTCCCTAGTGTTACATGTACGTTTTTTTTTTAATTTTCAAATAACCCCATAAATTTTAGCTGATATCATCTGGCAGATATTTTCGAAAATTTCCAATTAAAAAAGTTGTCAATTAAAATTTTCCATAAAAATATTCATTTGATAATTTAATGATTTGTATTAGATGAATTGAGCGACTCTGAACAGGGACAAAATTTATAAATAAAAAAAATATTATGTGGCAAAATTATATAAATAAAATTGAAAAAGAAAGTTAGGTTCCTTGCACAAAACGTATCTGGCACTTTGAAAGAGAGAGGGGATAAGCACAAACCTTTTCTCTATGTAAACCAAAACAAATGCTTCTCTATTACAATACAAACCCTAAATATATATATTTATACCAAACTGCCCTTAGGTACTACTGTATCTTGACTATGTTCACAAAAATACAGCACAAATATTGTCGAAATTGTACAATTTTAATTCATCAGTACACATATCGAAGTCAATCTAACAAGTGATTTTTTTACTATAATTGTCGAGAATAATCTTATATTTTTCTATAAATATTTTAATATGTTAATCAATGTTATTTATCTAATGTATCAGGGAAACCAACTATTTAAAAAAAAAAAAGCTTCAAAGGGAGCATTATGAACCCATATGAAATGACAAATAAGGTTATTTAGTGTAAATGTGTAATATTTAGAAGGAAAAAAAAACCCATAAATTTTTAGTAAAAATCAAGTCTAAAATACATGACATTTTCATGTTTACATAAAATATGTTGAAAATGTCAAATTATTATTATATTTTAATATTTTTGTAAAAAACAATGTATATTGGTGGCTCAAAAACTATTTTACGGATTACTTTAGGATATTCCCAAATTTGTAGGGTTTTATTTTAAAAATTCGCCAAATTTAAGGGTATTTTTGTGTAATTTATGAATAATATAATCCTACGCCATCTTCGCACCTTGAACGATTAATATTATTACACCTCCCAATATATATCTCTCTCTCACCGCCTCCCACTCGCTTAAAGTTGCCCTCTTTTTCTTCTTGCTTTCTGCACAATAACAGAGCTCTCTGTATTCATCTTCACTCCCTCAAACTGGCGATCGATAATCAAGAAACTCTTCTCAACCCCAAGAACACTCGATTCATGGTACATACACAAATTGCTTCTCATTTCAATTGTTTTACACTTTTTCAATTTTGGTCTAATTTTGAGTTTATTCGAAAAACAGGGTGCAGATGAAGGTGATAACCAGTGGCCGCCATGGCTAAAGCCTCTTTTGAAAGAGAGGTTCTTCGTACAATGCCGATTACATCCTGATTTTCACAAGAGTGAATGTAATATGTATTGCTTGGATTGTATCAATGGCGCTCACTGCTCATTTTGCCTTGCTCATCACAAAGACCACCGTATCATTCAGGTTTTCTGCACTTCTTTTTACCTTGAATGAGTTGTCTTATCATAATCGGTTTAATTTCATAAAAGTGGAAACTTTTTTTCTTACCCAATAATCTCCATTGATGTTTCTCAAAAGCTTTTCCATCTACATTTGCTTTTTCCTACTTTTGTGCTTTGTTTCTCCTAACCACATTCCTAACTCTTTCTGCAAATTAGGTTAAACGAATTTGAACATCCTGCAAATCACTCAACATTTAATTCATAGGATTTGTTTTTTTGGAGTCAAGTCAAACACGGATTACCTGCCAATTAACCCAACCCTTTTCTTCATCTGTAAGCATTGATATTAGTACTACTTTATCCAACTTTTGACTTTCTAAAGATTGAATCTTTTTTGTGTTTACAGATCAGAAGGTCAAGTTACCATGATGTGATTAGGGTTAATGAGATACAAAAAGTTCTGGACATTACTGGTGTTCAAACCTACATTATAAACAGCGCAAAGGTTGTTTTTCTTAATGAACGGCCGCAACCTAGGCCCGGCAAAGGCGTTACCTACACGTGCGAAGTATGTGATCGCAGCCTTGTTGATTCTTGCCGTTTTTGCTCTCTTGGTTGCAAGGTAAACTTTATTATTATCAACTATGCATCCAAACAAGCCCTAAAAGTTTGGATCTTGTTCTAATAGTTGCATATTTGGTTGGTGAAATGGGTTTTCATAGTTGTTTTCAGACTTGACAATCTTGAGTTTTCTGTGCGTTTGAATAGTGTACATATGTGGGGTCAAATGTGTAATTATTTCTTTGATGACCAATTCAATTACCAAAATGTGAAAATTTGATACATAGGTTGACTTTGTCAGTCAACTGTAATGACTCTTTACAATGTACTGATTTGAATGTATGTTCTCTTGTACAGATTGCTGGAACATCAAGCAACTTTGAGAAGAAGGCGAAGAGGAATCCAAGCTTGTTCGCCATGGAATCCGATGACTCGTATAGCAGCGGAAGCTCAATCAGCCATGGAAAACAACATTACAAGAACAAAGATCGGAGCTTTAGCCCTTCGACACCACCTCCAACCGCGACGAGTTTCAAGACTACTCACAAGAGAAGAAAGGGCATTCCTCATAGATCTCCTCTAACTTCATCAAGCTTGGACTACTAAAAAAACATGTCACAACTCACAATATATATTGGTATAGTATTTGAAGTATATTTTGTTTTGCTGCTAAGAAAGTTTACCATATAGACTCTGTTGTTAGCTTGTAATTACCTGCAATGCCATCTGGTGAGTCTAAGAAGGAGATTTGATGCAATTAGTGAATGATTATGTACAAGTTTAGTGATAATAATGAAGAAATGTGTACAGAAGCTTTGGTTTTTTCCCCTACTGTAATTTTCTGTATCTGTGATAAGTAATAATAAAAGTGTAATGTAGTTCATACCACTTCAATCTCTTTATACCCTTTTTATTCTTACAAGATATTTATCTGAAAGAATTATTTCAAGTATCTTTTGTATATATTATATATGTCAATATCTTTATACAATAATGTAAACTTGAATGTGAGGATAACAATTTCATTTTGGGCTGTTTCACTGATTGAAATTCTTAAGAAAATGATAAATATTCCAAAAAACAAAATATTACTGAATCAATAAAAAATCGTAGACTAAAATAAAATGTAATCACTTCCATTTGATTCCCCATATATATATATATATATATATATATATATATTTATATATATATATAAATTAATTAGGATAAGATTGTGATATTTGAAAGTGCAGAAAGTAGTGTTTTGTTGCAGTTAACATGGTAACAAATATCTGTTTTGAGGAACATAGAGCCAAAGATAGACAAACAAAGCTGTCATTTGTTTTGGTACCAAAAAAATAGGAATTGAGGACCTTCTTGCAAGGTACAGTTAGATTCTCGCCTTCTCGGAATTTTCCCAGTTCTTGTCTGCAAAGTATGTTTCTACAGAGGAGTGGTCTGCAAATTTTCTGGAAATTGTCGCTTTCAAAGTGGACCCCATAATGGTGGGCCGAATCTAGTGGCTCGTGTGCATCATCTCAGAGGCGGCCTAAACGTGTCGAAATATGATTGGATGGTTTCTGAATGAAGAAAGCCGCCTTCAGCTACGAATTAACCCGAGTTTAGCTTTTTTTTTTTTGACCCATTGGGCCTGCTTAATTCTAACTTGGGCCCTGCACTTGCTTACCTACCTTTTCCTATTTATTCATTTTCAATTCCTTTATTTAAGGTAAATGTCCTTGTATTATTCAAAATCTCTTAGGGTACGTTTGGTATCATTTCTAGATATCAGAGATATGGGTATCGATGTTACAAAAATTCATACCTTGTATTTTGTATACAGGTATATAAATATCAATCCGATTAATACCCATTTTCTTTTCTTTTCTTTAATATACTTAAAAAAACTAGTGGTATTACATATATGTTTCTCTTCTTTTATTCCTCCTCTCCGAAACACTTTTTCTACGTAATATAAATATAATATAAATATATGCTCTTTGTGTTGTCGTTTTTATAATAAAATTAAAAAAAAGATATCAGATATCAATCTTATATTCATTATCTTGATATTTTATACCAATATCTGAATACCGATATCAAAATCTTGATATTTTATACCAATATCTGAATACCGATATCAAAATCAATATTTGATATAAGATATTTTGATATAAATAGCAAGCAAACCCTTAATACATCACTATATATGAAAACCCATCCGACCCCACCTTATGATCTAAACTAATATTGTATGAGAACAAAAGAGTATAAATTATGGGAATCCGATTCACAAACTTAACTTTACATAACTACCAATGTATATATACATATAAAAATATATATTAAGAAGTAATATAATAAGGAGAGGGAGTTGGAATGGCCTTATTTCATGGCGACAGATGACGTAACATCACATGCTAAAGTTGATAAAATCGACATATCTATGTGGGAATGATCGAGCCCATTAGGGTTTTGTCGAGCTCTGATTGGTGGGTTGGTTGAGTGTGTGTCATCAGCATGACGTATGTATACAATTATTGGTTATGAGGAAAATTAATTATGTAAGTAAATACAGGCATTATAGAAATACGTCATTATCCATTTGGAAAGGAGAGAAAGAGTAGTGTCGTTATCTGAGATCGTACGTGTTTATACTTCATTATGTACATTAAAGAACGACCTACTTTAAACCAAAACCGAATGACAAGAGTATGCAACAAAAATTTAATTCAGGGTTTGATTGATTTATAATTTCGATGCAGGTTCGACTTTGGAGCTTCGATTGCTTCTGGTGACATCGCAGCAACAAAACTTAAGGATGTCTATGTTGACTGAGTCTAATGTGAAAAGGTTTCAAGTGAAAGATTAGGGAAAATACAAAATAGACATACTTTGAATTATTTATACAATTATACGTAATAATTGGATAATTAGATTCCAGGGTTCAATTGGCTTTTCTAAATAATATCGTTTTGACTTTATACTTATAATTCTTTTTTTTCTCTTTTTTTTTGTTGGAAATGAGAGGTACTCTCTTCACGCCAAGAAGTGTTCATTGATAAGTATACTTATACTTTTATTCAATAACAATTATAATACTTAGTTTATTGTGATTTTCGATAAAAAAAATAAAAATATTTATGGTTATAATTGCTTATGAAATAGTTTTTTTAGTTATATGATTTAATAGGGAAAAAAATAGTTTCAAAGTTAAATTATTACCGATATAAGTTCAATACAAAGTGATATTATTATTATTATTGATTCTTACGCATTTAATATCATCACCCTCTCAACAAATTAAAATAAAGTTAAAACAAATACAAACGTTGATTCAAAATTAAAACAAAAAACTCTTAGCGTATATACAAGCCAAGCCAAGAAGAAGACAATTATTATGTTTATTAAATATGGGTCAGATACACAGCGGATATGAAACCTTCTTTATCGGCTTTTTTTTTATGTCGAGAGAAAAATCCCTTAAAACCTCTCTTACCCCAATTAACAATGACTAACATTAGGTTCGACCCTCAAGGCAATTAAAAGAAAATAGTTATTTCGATCATATATATTTTTGTCATAAGATATACCCATGTACCCAATACAATATCACATAGTAGTAACTAGCTTTGTTTCGGAGTTTGCCACGGTACAATCACCATATCTTGATGATGGACAATTTACGAAAACAATTCATGTCTGTTTTGCACTTTCTCTCCGTTATTTGTCAAATAACTAAACTGAAAAACCCCATTATCACCCATATGGTGTCGGCAGTGATGTCGACATCCGATGAGATTTAGTTGCTAGAAGAAAACCTCTTTCAATAGATATATCTCAACAATTCTTTTTTATTTGTAATGAATTGTTGTCTCCGGATACCAACAAAAACTAGTAAATTTGAAATAAAGTATTTACCGGAAAATTATATAACATTATATTTTGCTTTCGATTGCCATATCACATATAAAAAAAGGTAAAAAAAGAGTAACCAAAAACATAAACAAAGGGTTAATTGATTGATATAGATTCGTTGAACAACTTATCAAAATCCAAGTCCTACAAAATAAAACAATAACTTTTTGTAATTCATTTACATTTTGGATTTCATTTCCTTGTTGTGTTTTTCCTAAGGTCCATTAACAACTTTTGGAATGTTGAATCACAAAGTATCACCACCTTGATTGAAAATATATATATAAAAAAAAGAAGTAAAACAACAACAATATTAACAACAAACCAATTTATTGTAATAGATTCCGAAATTCCTAATCATCGAGCTATTTTTATTACCAACCATTGGAGAAACAATAAAAAAAAACTATATGTAATAGTTTTACTTTCCCATCTAACAAAAATAAGATTTGACAAATTTCAACATTTTGTTAGATTTTGTTGTTTGACTTTTCGTAATCCATTTGTTTTTGGGCACGTTTTGGTGTTTTGAGCATCGAGTGGATGAAGGGTTGAACTTGTTTGTAGGAAGGAGTCGTGGTGAACGAAATATGTAGGCTCGAGAGAGAATCCAAGTCCGAGACTTCCTCATGTGATTCTTGAGAGTTTTACTTTGCACAACTTCAATTGCCATGTTCTCGTTACTCTTCCTCAATTTGATTGACTAGCAATTTTTCATGTACTTCTAATTGATCGGCTTGTTGTGATCCAATGCCTCGTCTTTTGATACGTTTTGTTTGTTTTTAGTTTCTACATGACGGTTTGTCCATCTGTTGATTTTTTTTGGCCTTACGATCCATTAGATAATGTGTCGTCTAGTGCATCAAATTGTTTTTCTTTATCAAAAAATGAAGTTTAATAAAAGTATAAACTAATAGTTGTTCTCATAACTCATAATCTAAAAAAAATAAAATAACACAGTTTATACTTGATGAAAAATTAAAATGAAAAATAACCCAAAATAATACCAACAATTCACATTGAATTCAAAATAAAATCAACTTTAAAAATTAATGGAAAAGATATAAAATACACATGCATGTACCAAAAGTAACTCTACTTGTTTTAAAAACCTAGCTCCAACGATTGTGTGCAACCAATTGCTTACGTATCATACAAAAATAAATTAGCTATGTATCATACAAAAATAAATTAGCTATGTGACGCTGGTTATATATTTTATTTTAAAATAACGTCATTGAATATGTTAAATAATCTTAATTAAGTTAAATTTAATTCAAATATTTATTACAAAATTGATTTGTTTTGCAAAAGAGTTTTTCATACTTTTAACTAATATTATTAAAACTATTTTATGAATAATCAATGAAAATAATTTTCATTATATTAATTAGGAGATAAATTAAAAGATAAATAGTAATTATGAAAAAAAAATATGAAAAAACTTCATGATTTTTTTCCCTAATAAATTTCGAAAAACATCAATATTTTAAAAAAAAGTTAAAAAATTCAAAATATACAAATCATTTTCTAGACCTTACATGAAACGGTGTGGATCAAACTGTCTTCGTGCAAGCTAGGCAATGTCCTTATCTCGTGCAGTCAAACAGGTACTTACGTTTGTTGTGCAAGTCAATCCTCTAAATACTTGCACTACACGATGGTTGATGAGTGTCAGGAACATGATGAGTTTGAATGACACGTTTTTGAATTTTCTTCCTGGTGGCATGACAATCAATCTCAATGTGCTTAGTGCGTTTATGGAAGACTGAATTGTTGGCAATGAGGGTGACAGCTTAATTATTATTGTATAGGCGCATAGGGGCCTTGAGCGAAAATCCAAGGGAGTTAATTAAGCAGGGAGCGAAGCCAAAGGAGCTCACATGTGGTGGCTACCATGGCTCTATATTCGGCTTCAACTGAAGATCTAGATACAGTAGCCTGGTTCTTGGTCTTCTAAGGGATAGGAGAAGATCCAAGCAAGATAAAATAACCCGTAGTGGATCTGCGAGTTAAGGGGCTAGCCGCATAATCGGAGTCGCAATATGCACGGACACAAAGATCACTGGAACGGGAGAGAAAAATGCCTTAAGCGGGGACATATTTCAAATAACGAAGAACCTTAAGGGCAGTAGCCCAATGACCAAGGCGAGGGTTGGCCATGAATTGTGATAAGATGTGAACACTATAGGCAAGTTCATGTCATGTGATGGACAAATAGATGAGGCGTTCAACCAAGCGACGATATTTCTCAAGATCATGCAATAGGGCAGTGGAGTTTGTTGAGAGGTTGTGATCAACAAACATAGGGAAAGAGACAGGTTTGAAATCGAGGATACCAGATTCAACAAGAATGTCAAGAGTGTTTTTCCGTTGGTTGATCCATAGACCAGATGGAGTGCGAACAATCTCAATGCCCAAGAAGAAGCGAAGGGGTCCGAGATCCTTCATATGAAAGCACGTGTGTAGATATTCCTTAAATCTACGAATAGTAACAGGATTATTGTCAACGATAATCAAATTGTCCACATAAATCAAAATCTGAAGAATGATGCCAAATCGATGAAACGTGAAAAGGGAGTAATTAGCGAGTGACTTACTAAAACCGCATTTCAGAATGGCAGATGTGAATTAGTGGAACCAATTTCGTGGTGCCTGACGAAGCCCGTATAACATCTTAAGCAAACAAACCTGGGAGGATGTGTGAAATTCAGGTCGTGGTGGCATATAGACTTCTTCATGGAGATCACCGTGAAGAAAGACATTATAAAATCCAGGTGGTGGTTGCCAAGGACGACCAAATGCGCCTTATAAGGCTCAATTTGAGCATCATACTTGTATTTAATTCGGAAGATCCATTTGATCCGATATGATTGCACCGTAGGGAAGATATTTCATCTTATATAGCCTTTTGCCAATGAATAGTAACCTAGCACTTATATGATAGGTTCACGTATTTAATATTGTCAATGTGGGACACAATTTCACACTCAACAACTTATGACGTACGTTTGTTGTGCAAGTCATTCCTCTAAATACTGAGATGAATAAAAAAAAAACATTGGCTATGTTGGCTAACAATGTTGGAGGATTTTACAAGACCTATCTAGCTTATTGTCTTGTTTCTTGAAGGAAAGATACTTCTCATCCTCGGCGTTTATGAAGACATTTATGGATTTTAATCTTAGCTTTATTTGGTGGAGTATAACGAAGGGACTGAGATACGCTCCAACTATATTGGCAAGTTAGCAGCGGTCTATATTGGCAAGATAGGCTTGGGTGAGAATCCAAGTTCGAGACTTCCTTATGTGATTCTTGAGAGTTACACTTTGCACAATTTCAATTGACATGTTCTCGTTACTCTTCCTCAAATTGATTGACTAGCAATTTTTCATGTAATCATTGATCGGCTTGTTGAGATCCAATGCCTCGTCTTTTGGTATGTTTTGTTTGTTTTTGTTTTCTATGTGACGGTTTGTTCATATGCTGATTTTTTTTGCCCTACGATCAATTAGATAGTATGTCGTCTAGTGCAACAGATTGCTTTCCTTTATCAAAAATAAAGTTTAATACAAAAATATAAATTAATATTTTTTTTTCTTATAACTCATCATCCAAAAAAATAACACAGTTTATACTTGATCAAAACTTAAAATGAAAAATAACCAAAAATTATACCTACTATTCACATTAAATTCAAAATAAAACTAACTTTGAAAATTAATGGGAGTGATAAAAATTACACATGCATTTACCAAAAACAACTCTACTTATTTTCCCCGCGAAAAACATAGCTCCAACGATTGTTGTGACAACCAGGTGCTTATATATCATACAAAAATAAATTAATTGTGTGACGTGAATTTATATTTTATTTAAAAAAATAACATCATTAAATATCTTAAAAAATCTAAATTAAGTTTAGTTTAATTTAGATATTTATTACAGAATTGATTTGTTTTGCAAAAGTTTTTTTTCATACTTTTAAACTAATATTATTAAAACTTTTTTTTTATGAATAATCAATGAAAATAATTTTCTTTATTTTAATTAGGAGATAACTTAAAAGATAAAAAAGTAATTATTTTAAAAAAGCATAATTATGAAAAAGCTTCAAGATTTTTAATTCCTAATAAATTTCGGAAAAAATTCAATTTTTTAAAAAAAAGTTCAAAAATTCAAAATATACCCATCATTTTCAAGACATTACGTGAAAGGGTTTGGATCAAACTGTCTTCGTGGCAGCTAGCTAGGCAATGTCCTTATCTCGTGCAGTCAAACAGGTACTTACGTTTCTTGTGCAAGTCAATCCTCTAAATACTTGCACTACACGATGGTTTGTGTACTGAGATTGAACGTACAATTAATATGTAAGTTTTGGTGGGATGATACTGAAATGAATAAAAAAACATTTGGCTATTTTTAACAATGCTGGAGGATTTTACAAAACCTATCTAGCTTATCGCCTTATTGTCTTGTCTCTTTAAGGCTAGATACTTATCCGTTTTAATCTTAGCTTTGTTTGACGCAGTATAACTAAGGGCGGACGAGATACGCTTCAACTTGGTCTATATTGGCAAGTTGGCAGCGGTGCTAATGTTAAAGTATTGACGGATATATGGATCACACACCCTCTAATTTCAAACACCTTTCACCGCCAATGGGATTGGACACAATGAAAAATACAATAGTAAGGGATTTGATCAACCGTGATATTACGACTTGGATACTATGAGACTTACTAGAATTTGTTGTTAGATTATGTGCATTCAAAGTCTACTTAAAATTGTCACATTTCGTAAGTTCAGACTTCATACCCTAGTTCCCAAGTCCCAGCATACATATACATGAGATGCCAAGCATGTCACTCAAAAGCCCAAACTTTAACAAAGCAAGGGGATATCACTGAAAAAGCCCAAACTAACAAAACAAGAGCATAATATAGCTGATGCACAGAGGCCTTCACTGCAAATTTGGTTTGAACAAAATTTCGGCATTTGGCGAAGCCCGATCATACCTACCCAATTCAGCCATTACGCCCGACCATACCTCATCAGAAAGTCTATACGAACGATCAAGGCTCATAATCTCAAGCACCGACGAACTTCTAAGCAAGAACTTGACGAATCCCATCTCAGTACACATATTCTGCACATCTTTCATCATCACAACTCTCAGCTTCTCAAATGATGCGTTTCCGGAGTCCCATAGAGATTCACCAGAACCTCCTACTAACACACCACCTATATAGTGACATCGCCATGACGTCTTCACCAACAATACAATACATTGTTTTAGATCATTATTCAGAACAATTAGTTCATTGCTATATATATATATATATATATATATATCAACACTTACCGAGATTTCAAGCTTTTGTAGATTAGGCGAACCGCTGATGAGAAGAAACAAAACTGATCTCTCATCTTTATCTTGAAAACTCACTCTATATAGTTGAATAACCTTTAGGTGATTAAACACCGTGGAACTGTGATATGCTTCGAGGCCAATGCTCAAATACTAGCAACAAAACAAAGAAACATAACTCAAATACTAGCAACAAGAAGCATGAAGGGATATTTTATTTGATTTTTACCTTTGAGAAGTAGAGATCTCCTCTTAAGTTCTCAAGATTAGACAAGCCACCAAGGAGCTTAGTATAATTACATACTGAATAATTAGCTTGTTGTAGATTTTCACCTGGGAAATCATCCGTACGCAGTAGTATCGAAAATTTGACCAGAAGTGAAGCACACAAGTGTATTTCTACATAGTCACCACTTAGAAAAAAAACTTGAGATTTGGAGCACTGATCTTCAAATCTGAATTTCCATACTGTGTTAACCTTAAGTTCTCAAGAAGAGGAGAATTAGCAACAAGACTTTCGATTAAGTCAGACGGCGCATGAACCTCAAGAGAAAGATGCTTCAAGCACAAGAACCCAGTGAAGTTCGAAGGTGGTGAATCCAATACACATTGATAGAGTCTCAAATGGGTAAGCTTTTGACACAAATATAGATTAGAGTGCACCGAAAACCAATCACCAACATTACTAACCGAATGCAGTACATTTAGGCAAAGCTCTTTGATATCTTTCCTAGATAAGCAAAGTAGCCAATGATCAGTAACAGGGCAGCTGTCCATCCATAAGACAGAAATTTCGAACTTATGGATGGGTCCTTCATGGAGTTGAAGAGCACGGTTTACGAATTTTTTGAAGCGATCTCCAGATTGGAATGGGTCAAATGGCCAACTTCCGTATGAAGAACTTGCACATCTATCATCAAAGGTAAGATGAGGGAGACTAGTCCATATGTATCTCCACTGGCTCGACATGATGCCAGTTCGGACAGCATCTCTAATTGGAACAAGAGCTAGGATACCATGAATGATACTCAAGGGAAGCTCAGTTAGGAAATCATGACGTGACTGATGATGCATCCTTTTGGGGGAAATTGACTGATTATCCATCTTCATTACAAAAACCCTAGAAGAAAGTTCTCATTCAAAAGAAATAATGAGCAAAATCCATCAGAGAGTAAACACATGCACTATTTGCTTTAATTAGTAACCATATAGAAGCATATGAAACATTAATTTTGTGGAAGAAGGCAGATCACTTCAGTTTACTCAACAATCACAAACCCTAAACCTTAAAATTCTAGGAAAACTACATTCGATCTGATCGGAGACAAAATATGTGAAATTAACCTCGAAATCAAATCAGAAACCGCTAGAAATCATCCGAGTAAAGAACGATAGTCTAAGATTCAAATTGAAAAAACGCTAAATACAGAGAAAACTAAACCAAACAACAATAAATTGGAATCCAACTAAGAAAGAAGATTGAAGAGGAGTGAGAGTACGAACCGTGAAGAGCAGCGAACTAGGGAAGCAGAGGAGATAGATGCGTTTTAAATGAACAAGGATGTTGTGATGAGAAGGGGAAAGAGTAGCCATGGAAATAGAGATGATGCAGAGGGGAGAGAGCCGCATGGATGACAAGTGTCATGCAGGGGGGTCCACAATTCACACGATGATATTTCCGTATCACAACTCAAACAAAATTGGGGTTTTCTTCGATCAAAATAGGCTCGGTTTTATAAAATAGAACGAACCCAACAATTTTGATCTAAATTAAAGTTAAAAGGGCGCTGTTATATATACGCATCATGAACCGCACACTGCTATTGTGCAAATTCAGAGTTTATAATCAGCAAGCATACCTTAATGTACCCTATATTTCAACTCCATAAGTATCCGAACATGCCGCATATGTTTTAGCATGTCGTTTGTTTATCAATTTCCTATAGACATTCCTTTACGTTGTTATGCTTTGAATGGTCACTCTAGGTGGATTTAACGAACATGAGATCAATTTGTTGACACATAGTGATGGGGTTCCTATCTTGTTTTAGGTCGGTCTTTAAAAACACATCAAGCTAGTTCTTCATTTCAAACAAAAGTCATTATCAAAATCCATCAAGATCCAAGCCGAATCAACTTCTTCTCATCCTATCAATCAATCAATGAAGTCCGTAATCTGAGCAAGAACTTGCTTAGACTCCTTGAGCAACTCGACGCTTCGCGTAAGCTTGTCTCGCTTATTCGCAATCGACGGCGCCTCATCCAACATCCTCCCGATCCCACCTCCACCAGGCTCAACAGCTCCTCCACCACAACCCTCTCAAGTTCCTCATTCACTAAATTCTTCACACTAAACAACAAATACAACGCAATCGAATCCACAACTCTCCTCAACACGACCTTCCAATAAGCAATGATCCTCATCTTCATATCAAACGCTTGTTGCGCGACACTCTTGTGTGCCCTCATGTGCAAGATGTTAAACGTCCCTAACCCGTCTATATTCAATAACGTTGCACGACTCAGGTCCTCCAAAATCGCCATTAAATCATGCTGACTGGTCATGAGTTTGTTCCAATTAGACATATACTCGGGATTGCACGTGTAATCCGCCATTTTCTCCATCTCGAGCATCTCCTTCATCCTATCCATCCCTTGTTTCTTCATCTTCGAAACCACACTCTCGGCTGACCTCCTCATCATCGAGTGTAGTTGTGGATAGTTCGCGCAATGCTTCATCATAACCCTCACAACAACTCCCTCCAAATACTCCCAAACCTCGTCGATGAATGAAGCTGGAGTCGGGTTTATCGCATTCACCTTCCTATGTATAAAGGTGAGAAAAACGCTCCTCGGAAAGAAATTCGGCAGCCATAGTCCCTTGGAGTCTTCAAGAACATTTACCTCTTCCATCAAGAACAAATTACCCTCCGCATTGTTTGAATTTGAATAGAGATTGTCCGAGTAGCCATTTAGCATCTCGGCGATCTGAGCAGTACAACGCATCTTGCCCTCATCAGGAAACTCGTCGAATTCTCCGGTGATCATAATCTTCCTTAATGAATCCTTGACACACCCCAAAATCCTCATAAACGCAGTCATGGCATCCGCAACGGAGCTAAAGCTTCTTGGCATCAAATTCAGCTCGCTAACATTGGAACTTAGCTTGTCGTTGATCTGCTTGACTATATTTGGAAGACACTTTGCGATAATCGAAGCTTGAATCCGAACCAATCTCCGAGCTAAATTGGGTATTCCGACGATCGACTTGTCGATTTTGGAAAGCATGGGATCAGTTTCGAAAAGTTGAGATTCTGCTACACGAGCTTCCTCAAACGACTCGTCGCGGATCCTATTACGAACGCAGACGTAGCCGAGGCCGATACCAACGTCATCGGCGGTGACCTTCTCGAGAAGTCCCTCCGGTGATCTATCGGCTTTAGTGACGACGGCGAGCGTCCTCAACCCTGTTTTATCGACCATTTGGGACATCCGAATCGACTCAGAAGTAGAGAAGTCGACTTGAGCGGAGATGACGTTGAGGATGATGCTCTCCTCCGGCGTGATGTATTCCATTATTATGTCACGAACCTGCTCATAGATGTTGTCAGGCTGGCCATGAACGGCGACTCGGGTTATTCCGGGGAGATCGACCATAGTGAGATCTGGAACTCCAGGTTTCTTCACGATTAACGTTAGAGGAGTGTTTGAGATGCCCTTGGAGTCACCGGCGAGTTCGCGAGTGGCCTCATCGATAGCTTCGGCAACGAATGATTCATGGGTTGTGACCGAATTCCCTGGGTATTCGAGGGTGAGGGAGGCAGGGGAACCGGCTTGGAGGCTGAGGATGAGGGGGACACGTGTACAGATTCCCTGCCCACGTGGAAGGCTGATTCCGGCGAGGGATTCGAGAACGGATGATTTACCGGAGGACTGATCGCCGACGACAACGATGGTGGGTAGCTGGATGCCTTCTTTGGTGACCTTGAGGGATCGGAGACGATCGACGGCATCGAGAAGAGGTCGTATTTGTTCGTTGAAGGAGGAGAGGAGAGGCTGTGAAGGAAGAGATTGAATAGGATTGTCGTCGGAGATAACTGGTACAAGGGATCCCAATGGAGAAGACGACTGAAAAGGGAGGAGTTTGTTGTTTGATAGTGAGCTCAGTTCAAACTTGTGTGTAGAGAGAAGTAGACAATCGAGCGTTATTTATAGTAGAACTGAGGTGCAGCTATAGAAATGAGAATCTGGCAATAGTAAAGATTCTTTTCTTCGTGGTGAAATTTTCTCCAAGCACAATTATTAACTCCAATATATTTTTTTTGCATTTACAAAAAGTTGCCCATCTTTCTTTTTCCATCCCTAATCGAGTCATGAGCTGAGGACATTCATAATATATATATATATATATATATATATATATATATATATATATATATATATATATATATATATATATATATATATATATTGTGATACACAATGTTGTCAATGCATATTTATTATCTTCTCCTTTAAGAAAACTCGTCACTTTCGAACTCAAAACAAATTTATCTTTCCGATTTTGCCGTTTAAGTAAATGATAAAGTGTTTGGTTTAAGATTTATAGTTAGATTAAGGGGTGATGTTTTCACAAGATACCACTTTTATGGGTTATTTGAACCAATTTCTATTTTAAGGTGGTTTTGTGCAAATATTCATATTTTAAGGTAATTAGGGTAAAAGGATGAGAGAAAAAGGTTTGTTTTTAGTGAGTGGGCTTTTTACATGTTGCTTTTCTTGTTGCCAAAGTACTATCAAATAATTTAAATTGACAAATTGAGTCGTAAGTGTTAAAGCAAAACCCACTAGACGAAGGTAACCGGAAATTGATGAGGAAAAACCGGAAAAGGACGAATTGAATTCTCGGAACACGATAGCCAATTAGCCATAGGAGGATTCAAAAGGATGATTAGCTCGTACAGAGGACTTCGTAGTTCGTAGTTGTGCGTTGTTAAGGACTTTTAATTATAGTTAATACATTCATAAGCGTCATTAGTGTAATAATCTTTGCAGAGGAACCAAACAAGAAAAAGGACGATTCAAAATCGTATGTAAAAACTAATGGATCTGTCCTTCATATTTGGACTTTTTTTCCTCTTATATTTAATCTTGATATTTTTATAATTTAATTTTTTTTTCTTTATATTTATTTTTAATATATTACGTTAAAATTTTATTATAAAATTTTAAAAACTGATTATCACTTCATTAAAATTTAAACTAACTAATTTATTATAGTGGTATTTTTTATCATGTCTTTTAATTAAAAAATCTAGAAAAGTAATTTCAATATAATTTTTTGATTAAAATAAATATTTACTTCTTATTTATTTTAAAATTAAAATAAGATATAAAAAATTAAATTCAAAACTAAGAATGCGTTAGGAAATAAATTAAATCATGAGGGTAAGAAGAGAAAACTTTAAAACTTGTCGATACCAAGAGGAATAGTTCAAATTTGAAGGACACCAAGTAGGATGATAATCTCACCCACATCCGATGGATAATTCGAAACCCACCAAAAACTGGATGAAAACCCGTTAACATGCGGGTGAAACTGGGGTGACGGGTATTGGATCGGATCGGATATGGGTGAGCATCCCATGACCCATCACCCGCACTCATCACCTCCCATTCTATTATAATTTTTCATTATAGATATTAATGATATATAAGATTTTAATATAATTTTGTAATATACATAATACTTAAATAATACTCCTATGTTTACATTTAAATTTTATGAACTCTAGAGTTCATAATCTTTTGTTATTTTATTTGTCTTTATGACCTTGTCGACTCTACTTATTTTCATGTTTCATAAATTTTAAGGGTAAATTTATTTTTTCTAACATAAAAAAAATATTTTTACTAAAGAAGTCAATTCAAATAGAGTGTGTCAACTTTGAGATTATGACGAGAGTTGAAGACAACTTTGTGTAATGCTACTTATTTTAATGATTTTGATGTTTTTTTATTTTGGTTCATTCTATGTTTTGGAGGTATGTAAGATATTTCGGATTTATATTTTTGTATCAACCATGTTAATTGTTAGGGCTTAATCAGGATTAAATCGTATATGTGATTTTAGCTTGCACAATTTCTCATTGTTTTAAATTTTGGTTGAATACTATTTTAAGAAAACGGGTTAAATTTCACCAGAAAAAAGACGATCCACCCGTTCACCCGACGGGTACGAAAATGGGCGACAAAATTACGGGCCAGATTAACGGGTCGTGTTAAGATTTTAGGTGACGGGTTGGGTGACTGAAGTGTTACATCCACCTATCACCCGACTTATTGCCATCCCTAGCACCAAGAAGAAAAATCCAAAATTATTTAATTTCTCTTTTTTTTGAGGAAAAGATAGGAGACTCGATCACCATGAGAAAAACGCGGTGAAACGAGAAACCGAAATAAATTAGCACACGGAAACAAACATCAATAGAACAAAATAAACAAACGAAAAACCAACAAGAAAAAACCCAAAAAAGGAAAGAAGACGAAAGAGGACAACAATAGGTCACTTGGGGGTAAGAACGAAGATCCCAAGAAGACGAAGAAGGTAAGAAGACGAGTTAAGCACTGCCGAAATAGCACCGTCGGAGGCAAGTACAATAAGAAACGAACTCCTAGGAAGCATTTTCCATCAAAAGAAAAAGTCAGAAAACATACAACCACGACCGCGATTCAAACAAGACTCAAACAATCACCAACGTCAATCAAGGATACGGATGCTTCTAGATAATTACTCACGGAGTACTAATCTAAGGGTTTATAAATTGAGAAAAAAACCAACAAAGCTCAAGTTCATAAAAACACAATACCCTAAAAAAATCAACCCAGCAAAAGTACCCTAAAAAAATCAACCCAGCAAAAGTAGAGAATCTCATTTTCACAACCTAAGATTCTACTTACTTTTTTTATGGCGTATTCTTAGATCTAGTTCAAACCAGAGTCGGAACTAAACACAAATGCATTCCAGCTCCAGCAGTAAGGATAGACATTCAAGTAAAACACAAGTTTCAGTTTGTTGCAAAGTTTCTTCGTGGTGAAATTTTCTCCCAACATAATTATTAACTCCAAATTTTTTATATTTACAAAAAGTTTTATTCTTCCATCCTAATGGAGTCATGAACCGAGGACAGTCGTAATATATATATATATATATATATATATATATATATATATATATATATATATATATATATATATATATATATATATATATATATATATATATATGAAAAAATAGTACAAAATAATATCAACTATTAACATTGAACCGAAAATAATATCAACTTTGAAAATTATTAGGAGCGATACAAACTATCAATATATTTACCAAAAATAATACGTCATACTTTTTCGGTAAAAATCCTAGCTCCGGCGATGACGTGACAACCGTAATATTACATGTCATCAAATAAATTGATTAAATGTGTGATGTGAATTTTATTTTTAAAAAATCAATTTAATAATAATTAAAACATAATTAGTTAAGTAACAAAAATAACATATACTACAAGAAAAAGGACGATTGAAGATTGTATGTAAAATTAATCGATTCTTATTATAAGACAGTACTCCCTCTTGTTGAATTAATTTTATATTTTAAGATTATTGGGCTAATATACACTAGTGGGTAGATTAATATCTTAAGGCCAAAAAATTAGCTTAGTGGAGACCCATCATGACTTCACCCAATTTATGAGCTGTAATATGGAAGAGCAGAAAGTTAGATTTTTTTTTATTATGGTCAATTTTATTAAAAAAATTATTTATTTTTTTTAAACATATAAAATCACCTCTACATTAAATATTCTTTCAAAAACCTCCCATATTATTATATGGGTGAAATGAAAGACTAGACTCCTTTTAAAATAACGAGTAGACTCCTTTTCATATCAATGGACAAATTAGGCCTCATTTACTTATCTTTAAAGACTAAATAAAAGGATAAATTAAGAATATGAAATTATTTAAGGCCAAGTCCAATTAGTTTAATGAAAGCCCAATCTCAATTACTTTAATAAAGACCCAAATGTTTTAATAAAAGCCCAAACCCAATTACTTTAATGAAGATCCAAGTGTTTTAATAAAAGCCCAAACCCAATTGTTTTAATGAAAGCTCAAGTATTTTAATAAAAGCCCAATTATTTTAATAAAGGTTACGCCCAATACACAAGCTTCGGACAGGGCCCGATACACAAGCTTCGGACAGGGTCCGATACACAAGTAGGGATGACAATTTCACCCGTATCCGACGGACATCCGGCCACCCGATCCAACGAAAAGGGTGAAAACCCGATAATAGACGGGTGAAAACGGGTGGTGGATGAAGCGGGTGGTGGATCGGGTGGGATGCGGGTGAAGGTTTCATCCACCCATCACCTGATCCATCATCCACCCATCCATCCGACCCGTATCCACCTGCTTAAAATTATATAATTTTTTAATATTTGTAGTTTTTATATTATAAATATTTTACCTTTACTATATAAACTATATTAAAGTAAAGCATACATTTTCTTTTCTAATATATTTCGGTTATTATTGGTTCGTTATAATTTGTTTAATTTAGATCTTCTTTGATTATAGTGTTGTACTTTATATTATGTAAAATATTATGTCAATTTTAGTTAAATTTAAGTATTATCCTGATTTTCAATAAAATATTTAATTTTTTTACAAATTTATAAATAAGGTGTAGAACACCCGAAATCACACTCGATCCACCCGCTTAATCCGGTGGATGCGGATGGATTGGATGCGGGTGAGATCCTTAGCGGGTGGTGGATCGGGTGGGGTGGGCAATTTTTGGTGATGGATCGGGTGGCGGTCAAGGTCATCCACCCGTCACCCGATCCATTGCCATCCCTATACACAAGCTTCGGGCAGGACCCGATACACAAGCTTCCATCCGGGCCCGATACACAAGCTTCCGTCCGGGCCCGATACACAAGCATACGTCCGGGCCCGATACACAAGCATACGTCCGGGCCCGATACACAAGCATCCGTACGGGCCCGATACACAAGCATACGTCCGGGCCCGATACACAAGCTTACGTCCGGGCCCGATACACAAACATACGTCCGGGACCGATACACAAGTATACGTCCGGGCCCGATACACAAGCATAAGACAAAACCTAATACACAAGCCTACGCTCGGGTCCAATACAAAAGCCTACGCCTGGGCTCAATACACAAGCCTACACCCGGGCCCAATACAAAATATTAATAAATCCTATAGTTATTGGGTTTTGAACTCTGGATGAGAGACCCACCCTTATACCAATTGGACTAGTTTAACTTGTGTATTCAATTATTGTTTTTGTAATGTTATACTTAAAACCGAATGTTAATACACAATATTGATACACAATTTGAAATACACACTTCCCTCGTTTACAAAAGCCCGTCGTTTACACAAGGTCAAATTACACAAGTCTAAGCTCAATCGAGTTACACAAGCCCATTCGAGTTACACAAGTTCAAGCACAATCGAGATACACAACTTCAAGCGCAATTGAGATTTACATTCCCCTCTATAAAAAGTATTTGTAAAGAAAGGAAAATAATTCTCGCAAATGACTAGTTACAAATGGTATCATTCCTCCAACAAGAACAATTCCAGTCAGAACAGTAGCCCCAAACAACAACATGTAAAAGAAATCAACAGTTCTCCCCCTGAAAGAATTCTCTTCGAGAAGCTTACAGTATCGAGCTAGGAAGAACATGTGGAAAAGGAAGTCCAAGTCTGGCATAGAAGAATGTAATAGCATTAGGCAGCACATCATCAATATTGTTCCCCATTAATACATCCTAAACAAATCTAAGACAGATTCCAACTTTGTAGAGTGACTCTTCTCCAAGAAACCAAAGCAATTACAGCAACATCCTTTGATATAAATTTATTTTAGTCTGTGACATGCTCAAACATGGATATTAGGTTTCCTGTTAGACTGACCGACAAAACTGAATGGGAATTGCCGCCATGCCAACTTTTTTTGGCAGGGAGACCGAAAAATGTAATAACACAAATTTTCTCTAACATTTTCTGAGCAAAATTGAACTACTTTTGCCCTACTTTTCCAAATTACCAAAGGTAAAAGATATGATTTGTACAGGTTAAATAACTTGAGCTTTGGTTCTTATTCAATTACCACTACCCGTTCTTAACTTTTGTCAATCAATGGGTTTAGATACACATAAAAATCACAACAACTTTTTGAAGGTCAATATGTTGTGTTAGTGAAAGATAAACAATTCTCAGTTGAGTAAAAAGTTTAGTTACAAGCAAAATAACCAACCACCATAGTTTGATTAGTTTGAAATCTTTTTTCCAACTGCACTTAATCTTGGTGGCTCCTCAACTAGTACGCTGCGTACGTCTCCAAGACGAGCCACCACCACCTGCTCCTCTGTAAACAAAGCTTGTATGAAGGAGGGAGTCCTCAGAGGCCTACGACCAGTAATCCTTGGGTAGACATCCTCGAGGAAGTAGTATGCATGCCCAACAATCATTCCCTACTCACCCAAGAACAACATATTCTGGTATTAGTTTCAATGAAAGAAAATGAGGAAAGGGCAGTTGGAATTTATTTATTTTTTTTTAAAAAAAAAGGGCAGATGGAGCTTTCCATTTTACAAGATAATCATATTGTTTTGCAAAAAAAGAGTATTATAATCTTTCATTGCCCAAATGACTAATCATGGGTAATTTATACCTGCACTAACAATGGTTTACCCTTGCATAGCAAGATGCAGACTTTAGGAGTATATGCACAACTGCTTTCAACGAGTTACTTCAGAGATAGAGAGAGAAGAGAGACAAGACGCTTTGTGATTTTGCTACACAAACCTTGCAGCTAGGGTTTTCAATATACTTTGGTGGATAATGAATATAACCCTAAACCTATCTATTTATAACCATAAATAGATAGAATCCTCTATAAAAAGATAGAGTCCTATAAAAAGATAGAATTCTATAAATAGATAGAATTCCTTATAAATAGATTGGATTCTATAAATAGATAGAATCCTCCGCGGGGAGCTCCGCCCCCCGCACCCCTGTCGCCCCGGGCCCATTAATCCATGGGCCCAAAATATGTTTCCCCTGGCCCATTGTATCAGTATAGCTAGATTTATTGTCTTATTATAACAATTTTCACCTAGACAACATAATCTAATACAAAATTTGGAAACACATATACAACTCCAAGATCTTGTCGCCAGATCCTCCTTGTTTCTCTTGACAGGGGCTTTCTCATGGCCCCTGTGGCTCCTGGCGCCTCCTGGTACCGCCTGGCGCATCCTGGCGTCGCCCTTGCGGCTCTTGGTGCCGTCTGGCGCCTCCTGGTGCCGCCTCTGCGGTTCCTGGCGCCTCATGGCGCCGCCCCTGCGGTTCCTGGCACCTCCTGGTGCCGCCTGGCGCCGCCCCTGCGGTTCCTGGCGCCGCCCTTGCGGTTCCTGGCGCCTCCTGGTGCCGCCCTGCGGTTCCCGGCGCCTCCTGCGGCTCCTGGCGCCTCCTGGTGACGCCCTTGCGGCTCATGGCGCCTCCTGGTGCCGCCCCTGCGGTTCCTGGCGCCGCCCCTGCGGCTCCCGGCGGCTCCTGGTGCCGCCCCTGCGGCTCCCGGCGCCTCCTGGTGCCGCCCCTGCGGTTTCCTGGATCCGCACCCGCGGCTCTGTTGATCTACCCCCGCGGTCATGCTGCAAAAGCTCGTCTTCTTCGTCTTCAACATCCCCTGTTGCGTTAGCAGATCCTTAACTCGTTGCTGTCAAAGACCGAAGTTGCCAATTCCGTTGAATCGCGGAACCTCAAATGTTGCAACGGAACTCATCGACAACCTTGCTCTTGATACCAATTGTTGTGATCTTTCAACGAGTTACTTCAGAAATAGAGAGAAGAAGAAAAGACAAGACGCTTTGTGGTTTTGCTTCACAAACCTTGCAGCCAGGGTTTTCAATATACTTTGGTTGAGAATGAATACAACCCTAAACCTATCTATTTATAACCATAAATAGATAGAATCCTCTATAAAAAGATAGAGTCCTATAAAAAGATAGAATTCTATAAATAGATAGAATTTTCCGCCTACGGCCCCCGCACCCCCTGTCGCCCCGGGTCCATCCCCTAGCCCATTGTATTAGTATACCTAGATTTATTGTCTTATTACAACAACAACAATACGACTATACGAGTAGTTTGTCATTCATCCAAGTCTTCATTTCAGTAGTACTACACAGAACATGGTTTGGAAAGGTTAAAAAGAAAATTACCAGTAGGTCAACCCATGGACTAGCTCCAACAAGGACGGAAAATTCCAAAAGAACCTGAAATAGGAAGAGATAAAACATTATGTTGATATATTATGATGTTTCATGAACATACGCTAGTGTTATATAACCAAAAGTAAGCGTGTTCGGGTAATGTTTGCATTCCAGGAATGAATTGTTAGCCACTTGCTGCGTTTTTATTTAAGCTTTGTGGGCCATGTCTTTGTTAAAGACAAACACTAGGATCAAGAACATAGTATTATCCATATTAGATATGTCCACAATCTACTAAATTGTCTAAGGTGTTTTGCGTGAAAGGATATGGAAGCTTTTAAATTTCTCCATGAGAAACAATCCTTGCAGAATAGATAAAGAGTATAAGACAACTACAACATCACTGATTAAAACAGCATGAAGAAGTAACTTTCAAGAATTGATTGCTTACCCAAGGAAGATAAGCTGCAGTGAATGTGAAGAGGGCCAAGAGGCCCAAGAAACTCATATGAATATATGGGTTTTGTTTGCTCCACATGTAGACCTAATAAGTGGTCATTGTATAAGCACAAATCATATAAACAAGACTTTTTTTAAAGTAACTTGCGCAATCCACTAAAAGCAGAGTGGTTTAATAAAATGAATATCACTTTTTAAAATTTGTAAGTAAAATATATTTTTACCTTTGCTCATATCTTCATATTTCCTTTGTGTGACATTCAAAACAATCTAGTTGAATCCATAATGTACATAAAATCAGAGACAATAGATTATCTCAGTAAGTATGATATAGCACATTAATAATCAATAGAGGAAACCAACCATTGGATGTAGTATTTTTTCACATACTTGATGAACTTGAGCAATCCAACATTAGCACACAAGCCATAATTAAACCAGCCAATGCTGTCAATATCTATCTATACAACTTTAACACCAGTATCACCCACAAAGATAGCAGCATGATAACATAACCATTTTTTCATATTTCTTTCAATTACCACTTGTTGCAGACTAGCAATCTCCGGTACAACTTGTGGTTCTTCCACTAATCTTGCAATAGGACCTCCAATATAAGCAATAACAGCAACAACTACCAAATGGAGTTTAATTTACATTTACCTATTGTACTGAAAACAGAAGGTGTTGCAGAAGGTGCAAATATGACAGGACCAGGAGGCGGCAAAAGAGTTCCTCTAGCTGTAACCGTGAGTTCAATAAAAAAAAACTCTTAAAACACAAAAATACCAAACCTCTTATTGATAATCTGAAGAAAATTTGAACCTGCACACTGGACAGGAACTCCTGGACTGTTACAGAAGCTCGGGAGAAAGATAATGAGAGCTTGGTTTATAACACCAGTAGTCGGTAAAGGCACATTAGCTGTAAGGATTAGACAAGCACAATCAATGCTCACGACTATGATCATTTACCGTTGGTTAATTTCAACAAGAGAAAGATAGAATGAGAAGTAATTTTGATTTCTGGAAAGGAAAAGTAGTCCAAGTTCGTTACATTGAGTGTATTTATATTCTCAATCCATCTGCTAACAACATCTCACAACCAGAGAGGATATTGTTTTATTTACAAAATATAACCCTATATTTTTGCATAAACCTATACACTCCCTATATCCCCTCCTCAAGTTGGAGTTGGGAGAACAAGTCCAAGCTTGCGAGTAAGAAAGGAGTGTTGGTGTTCACCCAAGGCTTTGGTGAAGATGTCAGCAAGTTGCAATGAAGAGTTGACATAAACAGTAGAAATAAAACCTTTCTGCACTTCATCCCTTACGTAATGACAATCCATACGTAAATGCTTAGTTCTTTCATGAAAAACAGGATTAACAACAAGGTGTTGGGCAGCCTTGTTATCACAATGCATGAGAATGGGAAGAGGAACAAGAATCTGAAGATCACGAAGGAGACCTTCAAGTCAAACAACCTCACTGGCGGTGGAAGACATAGCCCGATATTCACTCTCGGCAGAAGATTTGGATACAGTCTTCTGCTTTTTACTCTTCCAAGACACAAGGGATGAGCCAAAGAAAATGCAAAAGCCTGTGATAGATCGGCAAGTATAGGCACAAGAGCCCCAATCAGCATCACTGTAAGCGGTCAAGGAGCTGGGAGACTGAGAAGAGTAAGATAATCCGAGATCTATCGTAATCTTGCAATAGGACCTCCAATATAAGCAATAACAGCAACAACTACCAAATGGAGTTTAATTTACATTTACCTATTGTACTGAAAACAGAAGGTGTTGCAGAAGGTGCAAATATGACAGGACCAGGAGGCGGCAAAAGAGTTCCTCTAGCTGTAACCGTGAGTTCAATAAAAAAAACTCTTAAAACACAAAAATACCAAACCTCTTATTGATAATCTGAAGAAAATTTGAACCTGCACACTGGACAGGAACTCCTGGACTGTTACAGAAGCTCGGGAGAAAGATAATGAGAGCTTGGTTTATAACACCAGTAGTCGGTAAAGGCACATTAGCTGTAAGGATTAGACAAGCACAATCAATGCTCACGGACTATGATCATTTACCGTTGGTTAATTTCAACAAGAGAAAGATAGAATGAGAAGTAATTTTGATTTCTGGAAAGGAAAAGTAGTCCAAGTTCGTTACATTGAGTGTATTTATATTCTCAATCCATCTGCTAACAACATCTCACAACCAGAGAGGATATTGTTTTATTTACAAAATATAACCCTATATTTTTGCATAAACCTATACACTCCCTATATCCCCTCCTCAAGTTGGAGTTGGGAGAACAAGTCCAAGCTTGCGAGTAAGAAAGGAGTGTTGGTGTTCACCCAAGGCTTTGGTGAAGATGTCAGCAAGTTGCAATGAAGAGTTGACATGAACAGTAGAAATAAAACCTTTCTGCACTTCATCCCTTACGTAATGACAATCCATACGTAAATGCTTAGTTCTTTCATGAAAAACAGGATTAACAACAAGGTGTTGGGCAGCCTTGTTATCACAATGCATGAGAATGGGAAGAGGAACAAGAATCTGAAGATCACGAAGGAGACCTTCAAGTCAAACAACCTCACTGGCGGTGGAAGACATAGCCCGATATTCACTCTCGGCAGAAGATTTGGATACAGTCTTCTGCTTTTTACTCTTCCAAGACACAAGGGATGAGCCAAAGAAAATGCAAAAGCCTGTGATAGATCGGCAAGTATAGGCACAAGAGCCCCAATCAGCATCACTGTAAGCGGTCAAGGAGCTGGGAGACTGAGAAGAGTAAGATAATCCGAGATCTATCGTACCCTTGAGATATCTGAGTAGATATAGACCGGCTTGCCAATGTGGGAGACATGGAGAAGCCAAAAATTGGCTCAATTGTTGGACATAATAGGTTATGTCCGGCCGAGTAAGAGTAAGGTAGAGAAGGCGTCCTATTAGCCGACGATACATCTCTGGGTCAGGGAAAGGATCACCGCAGTCAGGAAGAAGCTTAGTATTGCGTTGCATTGGGAAAGATGTACTCTTACAATCGATCATATGATTATCTTGAAGAATGTCCAGAATATACTTGCGTTGGTTTAGTAAAATCCCTTCACGAGTCCTTGCAATTTCCATGCCAAGGAAGAATCGTGCAGGGCCTAAATCCTTGATGGTAAAAGCTGAGTCAAGAGCAGCTTTAACTTGTGAAATCTCTGTGGGATTGTCGCCTGTGAGTAACATGTCATCTACGTAGACAAGAGCAACAGTGATCCCATGAGAAGAAGTTTTAATAAAAAGAGAATAGTCCTGTTTGGACCGTGTGAAACCAAGGTGAATAAGAAGCTTAGTAAGCTCAATGTTCTACTGGCGACTGGCTTGTTTAAGCCCATAAAGAGAACGCTTTAGATGGCATACTTGACCAGGTAGGGCTTTAGTATACCCTTGAGGAGGAAGCATATATACTTCTTCATCCAAAAAGCCATGTAGAAACGCAGTATTAATGTCGAGTTGGTGTAAAGGCCAAGATCTAGCAGCGGCCAAAGCAATGAGCAACCGAACAAAAGTAAATTTGACAACTGGTGAGAACGTGTGCTTGTAATCTTTCTCTTTCACTTGGTTGTATCCTTTTGCTACCAACCGAGCTTTGCATCTCTCAATAGACCCATCAGCCTTGTATTTAATCTTATAAACCCATTTAGAGCCTATTGTTTTGTGTCCAGAAGGGAGAGCAGTCAATTCCCATGTTTGGTTAGATTCCAAGGCTTGAATCTCCTTGGCCATAGCATCCTGCCAAACAGGCTGATCCTTAGCTTAGCCATAATGGGTAGGTTCAAAAGTGGATAAAACATTACAGTGAGCGACTCTGTAGTCTGAGGAAAAATGACCAATGGAAAGGTAGGAAAGTATAGAAGGTTTAGTTGCAATGGATGTACAGACAAAGTCCTTAAAACGCGAAGGTTTAGTAATTGTTCTAGAGGGTCGAGGAATAATGGCTGGTGGAGATATGATTGGAGAGGAAGTAGAAGGTGAGGATGAAGAAGTGGGATGAGGTGAAGGAGAAGTAGAATCAGAGGGTGAGGAGGAGGTAGGAGGTAAGGGACGTGAATAATTATAATAATTAGAAGTATCAAGATCAGGAGCCGGAGAAACTAGAGGGAGTGAAGAGGGTGGCTTGGGTAAAGCAGATGGTAAAAGATCCTTGAAAGGGAATCTCTCTTCATGAAAGGTGACATGTCGAGCAACAAAGATCTTGTGATTCTGGAGATTAAGAAGCTTATACCCCTTCTGCCCTGTAGGATAGCCAATGAAAGCACAAGGAATACTCACAACATCAAACTTATCTTTGGATGGGAGAAGAGAATAACATAGACATCCAAAGACCCTTAGATGTTCATAGGAAGCGGGTTGTTTATGGAGAATTTCAAAAGGAATTTGCCACTGCAAAACAGAAGATGGCATGATGTTAATGAGGTAAGTGGCAACAAGAATACACTCACCCCAAAATTGGATAGGAAGTTGAGCATGGAGCCTTAAAGCTCGAGCAGTTTCTACAAGATGTATGTGCTTCCTTTCAACACGCGCATTTTGTTGGGGAACATAGGCAATAGATCTATGATGAAGAATGCCTTTGGAAAGAAATAAACTCTGCAGCTTGTTTTGAAGAAATTCAGCTCCATTGTCTGTTCGAAAAATTTGAACTGTAGTTTAAAATTGGTTCCGTACATAGGCCAGAAATGAAACAACAATGTGATGAACTTGTTGCTTGTCAGCCATGAGGTATGTTCAAGTACATCTTGAGTGATCATCCACTAAAGTCAAAAAATATCTTGCACCACATTGAGAAGCTGTATGATAAGGACCCCAAATATTCATGTGGACTAAAGCAAAAATCCTTTTAGCATAAGAAGTGCTATTTGAAAAAGGAATCTTGTGTTGTTTAGCAACAGTGCAAGTATCACAGTTGAAATCAACAATGTTAGGTAATTTACTACATGACATGTGTTGCAGTTTAGAAATAGAGGAATGGTCTAGGCGTTCATGAAACAATTGAACTATTTTGGGTGTAATAGGTAAAACAGAGTTAACAAGAGTATCATGTGCAGTAGGCTTATTATTCAATGAACAAGTAATCTTGTAAAGTCCTCCATCCAAGTGACCAGTTGCTACGATGATTTTACTGGAAAAGTCTTGAAACACGCAAGAAGAAGCATGAAAGTGAGACTGGATATTAGGATTCTGTAATATCCTTGGCACAAACAAAAGGTTATGCTTGAACCCGGGCATAAACAACACATTGTATAATGTCAAGTGTCCAGTCAGCACAATGGTTCCATGATGTGTGACTGGCTTGACTGAACCATCAGGAAGCCCTATCAGAATAGGCTTAGAAATAGGTTGTAGATCAGTAAACAACTTGCTACAGATGGAGATATGATCTGTAGCACCTGAATCAATTATCCAGGTGCAAGAGTTTGTACTGGTAATAGATGATAATGCATTCAAGTTACCTGCAAAATTGATCGAGCCTGAATATGCTGGAATGTTCTGTCTTTGTTGTTGCATCATCTTCATCACTTCTTGGAAAACGGAATTAACCAAAGATGGATATGCACCAGCTCTATCTAGAATTCCAAGTGAGATATCCAAGGGACAATTTCCCACTGGTGTGTCTTGGACATTAGCATTAGCAGCAAAGTGACCTGAGTCTTTGACTCCTACAACACTGTCATGTGTTTTTCCTTTTGTGCCTTTATACCAATCTGGTATGCCTGTCAACTTAAAGCATGATTCCTTAAGGTGACCTTTCTCCTTACAATATGCACATTGCCTGTCCATTTTCTGTTTTTTGTAATTTCTTCTGCTTTCTCCAACCTGTCTATACGGAACAGATCTATCCACAGCAAGAGCATCATGTGTGATGTTAAGTTCTGTGATCTGTTTCTGCTTCTCTACTTGCATAATCATATGATAGACCCTGTTAATTGTTGGTAGAACCTCAAGAGCAAGGATATTACCACATATGTGGTCGAACTGATCTCGCAGTCCCATCAAGAATTGGATAATCCTGATCTTGGAATCTCTTTCTGAAAGTTGTTTAAGTATCTCACATCTGCACCCAACAATTCCAGGATTATCTGAGGAGGATAGATACAATGGATCGTTGTTGTTCGCTCCATAGCTTCGCTCCTTCGCCTGGATTTCATCGTCTCTATTATCTCCCATGATCGATTCAATTAGGAAGAGTAAAGAATATGAGTAGAATGTCCTAGATCAATTTGATTGAGAACGAGGAAGAGCAAGAAACCTGCTCTGATACCATTTCAACAAGAGAAAGATAGAATGAGAAGTAATTTTGATTTCTGGAAAGGAAAAGTAGTCCAAGTACGTTACATTGAGTGTATTTATATTCTCAATCCATCTGCTAACAACCTCTAACAACCAGAGAGGATATTGTTTTATTTACAAAATATAACCCTATATTTTTGCATAAACCTATACACTCCCTATAATTAAGATAACAATATCATCCAAGTAATGACTTTTGCGTTCAGAAAATGCGGGAGCTTTGACAGCAACAACCTTCAAAAAAACCCTTAAGCTCCAAACACGAACCAATCAAGATCAGATTCGCCCCAATCAAACACCTCTTTCACCATTCTCGCAATTCGAATCGCCGATCGACGGCCTTACCGGAAGGTATAAGGGAACCTGGAAGTTTCACCGAAAACGACGATCGGTGAGGAGGGATGAAATTTGGGGATATTTGTCGATGAAGATGATTGCGCGAGTGGAATTAGATTACGCCAAGAACAAAGATAGGATATTCGATGTGGGAAGAAAACATGAATCGGAAGCTGTTTTCATTTTGGATCGGTGGGTGTTTATTTTCCCAGTTTACCCTTTATATTAATTATGTTTTGAATTAAAAGTTTCTCAAAATATAGTAAGGGCCTATTTTGTATAGGTTATACAAAAAAGGCCTTCCTACCTTATTTTTCTCTTATTATTTCTATACATAACGAATTATGTAGTAAATGTTAGTTATCACTTTATTCTTAAATATTTTAGCTATTTTATTTAAAATATAATTATAAGAATGATTGTAAAGTTTAAATTTTGAAAAATAAAAATTGGTTAAAAGAGCCATGTTTGGTTACGTTCTTACAAAATTTTGGTATAAAATAAGATCCATTTTAAAAAATTTAAAATATGAAATAGATTTTTTTTCATAAATTTACCTCAAATATATTAATTTTAAATTTTAAATTAATTAAAATTTCCAATAAGTGATATATTCTTGAGAAAAATGGGGTTGTAGGGCTTTTTTAGTTTTGTGAAAACTAACTAGGCCTCCCTTAATTTGTTACTAGTGTATTACCCCGTGCATTGCACGGGACGTGCTTTAATATTTATTCTAAATATTTGAATAAAAATGATTTTTTTAGAGTATAATATTACTTATTAACTATAAATTTAATTATCTTTTTATTATACATATAATATGGTAACTAATTCAAGTTATATTTATATAATATAAAACATATCTTGCCAAAAATTATAATTATAATTAAAATAGTGATGAAAAAGATTATCAGATTTTATTTACGGATTAACAAACTATTAAATGTGAATATCAAAATTATTGATCTTTGAAATATCATGTTTTATTTACTGATTAACAAATTATTAAGATTTGAGTATGTAAATATCAAAATTATTAATTTTAAAAAATAACTTTTTAATATATTTTTAGGAGCTGCGTGAATTGTGGCATTGACACGTGACAAATAAGGTCTATCCTTTAATACATACTAGTTTTAATACCCGTGCCCTGCACGGGTTAGACGATAATTGTGTGTCAAAAAAATGTTTGATAATTCATTATGTTGAGAATTGTCTTAATTGTTACGTGATACTTGTTGTAAGACTTTAATTTTCACATTATGAATGGAAAGCAAGAAAAGAATTCAAATCCTGCAATAACAATCGAGAATGAGGATTTCGGGACAATATCATTTGAGATACTCGAATGTCAAAGTTAATATCAATTCAAGAAAGAATTAGGGTTTATTAAATTAAATGTTAGAGTATGTGATTTGAGTTAACGAATAGACGACATTGTAAAATTGATGAGGTGACCGCATAAAATTTCGTCAAGTATTGGTTCAGAGTTTGTTTTATTATATAAGATAGATACGAAGTCAGTGTAAAACATATACTAAAAAAAGGGTCAAATCATAAAATTTAAATTAACAATATTAAAAATAATATATTAAAATATAAATGAAAGAGATTTATATAATATAAGTAGCAGAGTCAAAAATTACAATATCAAATAGTTAAATTCAAATAGTGAATAACCTAACAATTAGTAAGAGTAATAGCATATGTCAAGTTATTAAAATAATAAATATTACTCAAAAGTTTTTTTAAAAAAAAAATTCAAAATAAAAATAACTATAAATTAAACTCAAAATAATACGAACTTTGAAAATTATTGAAAATTGAAAATGATACATACTATCAACGTATTTATAAAAAAAAATATAACTTATTTTCTGAAAAAAAAATTCTAACTCCGGTGAAGATTTGACAACTATTTTTTTACATGTCATTAAAAAATTTAGGTTTATTTGTGTAATATGGATTTTATTTTATAAATAAAATATTATGGTAAAAGTCATAAATTAGTTAAAATATTTTTAATTTTTTTATTATAAAAAAATCAAAACATTTGTGATTTTTTTGGGAGTTTTTTCCTCTTGATTTTTTACATACTTTTGTGTAAATGACAAATAAAATGATTAAAAGTATTTGATTTATATTTAAAAAGTTAATATATATATTTTGTTAAATCGAAATTATTTTTTGGGGGAAGTTTTTATCGGATTTTTTTAATATATTTTAAATATTAAATTTATGAGTTTTTATATAAAATCATTTAAAATATATGAATTTTTTTCAAAAATTATTAAAATCGAATTTTTTAAAATGATAAAACAGTTATTATAAAAAAAATGAATTTTTCATTATTAAAATATTTATTCTAAAAAATTGAATAAATATTTTTGTTAATCATTTGAAAAAAAACTGATTTTAGAAAAAAAAAGTTTATAAGTTTCTGGAAAAAAAAGTTCAACTTAAAATTAAAAATATAAATAAAATTATTAAGATCGTAAAAAATTTAAATAAATAATAAAGTTCCTAAGTTGTGAAAAAAGCAAGGTTGAGTTGAAAAATATATGTAAACAAAATAAGATTAAATTTAAAATAAAGTTTATAAGTTATAGAAGTTATAAGTTCAGTTGAAAATTAAAAAATATAAGTTGAAAAAATTAAGATCTTTAAAATTTGATTGCAAATTTTAAGTGTTTAGATTTTTTAATTACAAATAATTAAAGTTTAATTAATAATATGAGAGACTAAAAAAAATATTTAGTAAAATATTTAAAATAAATTCGTAAATTTAATATTTAAAATAATTTGTGTTAACATGGTGGGACTTGAATTAACAAAGAATTGACACGTGTAAATTTAATGACGTGGATTCATAAGACTGTGCCACGTGTAAATTTAATGACGTGGATTCACCAGACTGTGCCACGTGTAAGTGTCACGGGCTGAGTTTTCCCTAACTCCAAACCGTGCGGCTCTTAGCTTGTCTTGACCCCTTGTCGTGCTAAGATCAGCCTATTCCCGATGTTGCCAACGAAAGAACTTAAGATTGATGGCTAAGAGAACTTTGAAGGCTTTGTGTGGGAAAGAAAGCTTTGTATTATGAGAGAGCTTTACAATACTTGGATGAGAGCTTGGAACTTGGATGATGCAAATGAGGGGGTGACACTCCCTATTTATAGCCCAAGGCCACCCCTCCTAGGAAGGTTCCGGATTTGGACAAGTCTTGGACAATCCGGATCCTTCTTGGCTAGAACTCCTTACAAGCTTCTCTACTTATCTAGAATATTCCGCAAGGCTCTAGCCATGCCTAGATGGTTCCGCATTTCTCTAGGGTCTTCCGGCCATGTCCGGAGACTCCTACGAGCGTCCCGAACGTTCCGGATGCTTCCGGATTGGTTGAGAAGCGCGGTCCGTGTCATCCTCCCCCACTGAATCCCGCGACGTCCTCGTCGCGTTGGCCTCGTATGCCTCGATCTTGTCCTTGAATTGCCACAAGGACTCGGCCGGTTCCCATGTCATCTCCGCCTCAGGAAGTCCCTTCCATCGCACTAAGTATTCGAGTCTTGGCCGCCGATACTTCTCGCGGACGACCCGATCTGACGTGATCTCCTCGACTTCCTTATCGAAAGAAGTCCGAACTCCCATTGGCGCCCTTTGAGCGTCTCCCCGTGTTGGGTCTTCCATGTCTTGGTGGTAAGGCTTGAGCATACTCACATGGAAGACGGGGTGTATCTTGAATTTGGACGGCAACTCGAGCTTGTAGGCGGTATGCCCGATTCTCTTAAGAACTCTGAAAGGTCCCTCGTACCGCCGTATCAATGCCTTGTGTAGTCCGGTGTGCCGCATGATGAAGTGGAGCTTGACCATGACTAAGTCCCCAACTTGGTACTCAATGTCTCTCCTGTGTTGGTCAGCCCATTTCTTCGTCCTCTTGTTGGCTTTGACAAGGCAAGCCTGCGTCAAGTCCAACTCCTCTTGCCAACCCTTGGCAAATTTGTACGCCGCTGGTGTTGGTCCAGTGTATCCCGTTGCGATGGTACTTGGCGTACTTGGTTGGAAGCCCATGATAATCTCGAACGGACTCTTTCCCGTAGACTCGCTCCGTTGTAAATTGTATGAGAACTGAGCGACGTCTAATAACTTCGGCCAATCCTTTTGTGATGCGCTGACATAGTGCCGAAGGTAGACCTCGAGCAAGCAGTTAGCCCTCTCGGTTTGTCCGTCCGTCTGAGGATGGAAGGCGGTGGTGAACTTCAAGTCTGACCCGAGCATCTTGAACAACTCTGTCCAAAACCTCCCTGTGAACCTTCCGTCTCTATCACTGATGATGGATTGTGGCAAGCCCCAGTACTTGACCACGTTCTTTATGAACAGCTTGGCCGCCTCTTCTGCGGGGCATTCCTTTGTCGCCGGTATGAAGGTTGCGTATTTTGAGATTCGGTCTACCACCACCATGATACTCCCGAATCCGTCCGTCTTGGGTAGACCAACTATGAAGTCCATGCTAACGCTTTGCCAAGGATGGTCCGGTATTGGTAAAGGTTCCAAGAGTCCCGCAGGTTGTCGTTGCTCAACCTTGTCTTGTTGGCAAACAAGACAAGTCTTGACATATATCTCGACGTCGTCCCTCATTTGCGGCCAATAATATTTTTCTTCTACAAGAGCTAAGGTACGATGCATACCTGGGTGTCCAGCCCACTTGGAGTCATGGCAATCTTTGATGACTTCACGTCTTAATCCTCCAAAGTGGGGCACATATAGCCGTTGGCCCTTGGTGAAGATCAAGTCCCGTTCGACCCAAAACCGCCTTGTTTTGCCCTCCTTGACGTATTCCCTTAGGTTCTTGGCGGTTGGGTCATGATCAAGGCCCTCCTTGATGCGGTCTTCCAAAGTCCCTATCGGTCGGCTGATGGAAGCTAACTCCGCTTTACGACTAAGAGCGTCGGAGACTAGGTTGGCTTTGCCCGGCTTGTATTCCAACTCATAGTCGAACTCGGCAAGATAGTCTTGCCACCTGGCTTGCTTGGGTGTTAGCTTCTTCTGGCTTTGGAAGTAGCTCGTGGCCACATTGTCTGTCTTGACCACGAATTTGGACCCTAGGAGATAATGACGCCAAGTCCTTAGGCAATGGACGATGGCCGTCATCTCCTTCTCTTGTACTGTGTAGCGCCGCTCGGTGTCATTAAGCTTTCGGCTCTCAAAAGCTATCGGATGTCCCTCTTGCATCAAGACTCCCCCTATGGCATAGTCTGATGCGTCGGTGTGTATTTCGAACGGCTTCCCATAGTCGGGCAGGGCTAGCACTGGCTCTTCGGTCATCGCCTTCTTAAGCCGATCGAACGCCTCTTGACTCTCCTTGTTCCAAGCCCAAGATATCCCCTTCTTGAGCATGTTTGTCAAGGGCGTCGTGATGTGCGAATACCCATGGATGAAGCGGCGATAATAGTTGGCTAGCCCCAAGAAAGAGCGAAGCTCGGTTACTTTAGTCGGCGGTTCCCAATCCATGATTGCCTTGATCTTGGCGGAGTCCATCCGTATGCGTCCCTTGCCGACGATGTGTCCCAAAAATGGCACCTCTTGTTGAGCGAACGAGCATTTTTCTCTCTTGACATAAAGCTCGTGCTCACGTAGTACTTGGAAGACTTGCCGTAGGTGTCCCACGTGCTCCTCTAATGTGCGGCTATAGATAACAATGTCGTCCAAGTAAACTACGACAAAGTGATCAAGGAAGGGTTGGAGTACCTTGTTCATGAGAGTGCAGAATGTTGCCGGTGCATTTGTCAAGCCGAAAGGCATGACTAAGAACTCGTATGACCCATATCTCGTGACACACGCGGTCTTCTCCTCATCTCCTTCCGCGATCCTGACTTGGTAGTATCCCGATCTTAAGTCAAGCTTGGTGAACCACCGAGCTTCCCCAAGTCTATCGAACAGGTCTGCGATGAGCGGGATCGGGTACTTGTTCTTGATGGTTAGCTTGTTGAGCGCCCTATAGTCGATGCACATGCGTAGGCTCCCGTCGTGCTTCCGCTGGAATAACACTGGTGCTCCATATGGTGCCTTGGACGGTCTGATGTAACCGGCTTCCAATAATTCCTTAAGTTGTCTCCTTAGCTCCTCTAGCTCCAGCGGAGACATGCGATACGGTGCTCGGGCGGGTGGTCGAGCATCGGATACGAGCTCGATCTTGTGATCCACCTCCCTCTTAGGTGGGAGCTTCTTTGGAAGTTCGGGCGGCATAACATCCTTGAAGTCTTCCAAGACATGGCAGACTTCAGCTGGTGTCGGGTCTTCCCCGGATGGTGTCTCGTCCATCTTGAGAGTTGCCAAGAATGTTGGTTCCTCCCGCTTTAGTCCCTTGGAAAGTTGAATTGCCGAGACTACCTTAGCACTTAGCCCCTTTTCCCGATATACCGGCACGATGCAACGGTGATGGGGGTCCAAGATGCATATACAGTTGGCAAATGGCACAAGGAGAGCATTGATACGATCGAGGAATGCTAAACCAATGACTAAGTCGTAGTCGTCTAGAGGGATTACCTCAATCGTGGCCTTGCCCGACCAATCTCCCAATGATAGCTCTACTCCTTGTGCTACCCCGAGTGTCGGGACCTCCTTGGAGTTCACCGTCTTGATCCATCCATGACTCTTGGTGACCTCGAGCCCCAACTTCTTTGATGTTTCCTCAGACATGAATATGTCGGAGGCCCCGGTGTCTACCAACGCGCTTACTTTAGTGCCGCCTACCATGGCGTCTACGAACATAAGTCCCCTTTTGTTGGTGAACCGCTTAGTCTTGATGGAGCTAAGCATCATGGCCCCGAGTCGCAGCTTATCGTCCTCGGGCGGGTCCTCCCGTGTTATGATGGCGCTCAACTTGTTTCTTGAAGGGCAGTCGCGCATCAAGTGCTTCTCCCCGCATAGGAAGCAACTCAAGGGTTGCCTCTCGGCTGGTCTCTTGCCCTTGTCGGTCTTGGTGTACCGCTCCTTGTCTTTTGGCTTGGACGAGTCCTTGGATGAATCCTTGGATGACTCGTCGTTGTCCCGTCTTGGTGGCCTTCCCCGTCCTTGGTCTCCCCCACTTTTTCCTTTGTCACGGGAGAAGTTACTTCGGTCTAGGCTTTTGAATTCAATGAGGTTGTCCGCCTCGGTCATGGCCTCGGTAAGGGTCTGAACCTTCTGTCGGTGAAGCTCTTGTCTTACCCAAGGCTTAAGCCCGTCCATGAATTGGAAGAAGGCTTCCTTCTCGTTCATGTCTGAGATCTGCAACATTAACTCCGAGAACTCCTTCACGTACTCTCGGGCGGTCCCTCTTTGAGTGAGCCTGTGAAGCTTGGCCCGGGCTTCGTCGTCGGCATAGATGGGATAGAATTGTTTCTTGAGCTCTGCCGAGAATTCGGCCCAGGTGGTGATTGGGGTCCCTCCGGTCCTCTCGCAGGTCCTTCTACGCCACCATAATAAAGCTATATCACCGAGATATAGAGAAGCGGTACTTACCTCCTTTTCCTCGTCCGCGATCCCCGTGACGCGGAAGTATTGTTCCATGCCCCACAAGAAGTTCTCTACATCTTTGGCGGAACGACTTCCCTTGAACGTCGTTGGTTTGGGTGCGTCCACTTTCTGCAGTGGGGCAACTCCGACAAGGCCAGCCCCCATAGCTGTCTTGCATGCCGCCAACTCCCTTATGACCGTCTCCAGCTTGTCGGTCAGCGCCTCAAACTTGGCCTTGAGAACTTCATGTTCTGCGGCAAGGGTCTTGTGGGACACGTTCATGGCCCCTTGGAACTCCCCCTTGAGTTCCTCAATAGAGGACTCCATCGTGGATTCGACGTCATCAACCCGCTTGTTGGCGTCGAAGATGGAGTCCCGCATCTCGCCCACGGCCAACTCGACTTTTTCCAGCCTAGCCTCCGTGCTTGACACCACGTCCCTTGATGCATCCCTTGCGGCCTTCTTGCCTTTCTTGCTCACATCAACGACTTCCGACACACCTCCTTGGCTAGCCATCGAAACCTCCCTTTGGAACGTTGTTGGCTCTGATACCACTTGTCACGGGCTGAGTTTTCCCTAACTCCAAACCGTGCGGCTCTTAGCTTGTCTCGACCCCTTGTTGTGCTAAGATCAGCCTATTCCCGATGTTGCCAACGAAAGAACTTAAGATTGATGGCTATGAGAACTTTGAAGGCTTTGTGTGGGAAAGAAAGCTTTGTATTATGAGAGAGCTTTACAATACTTGGATGAGAGCTTGGAACTTGGATGATGCAAATGAGGGGGTGACACTCCCTATTTATAGCCCAAGGCCACCCCTCCTAGGAAGGTTCCGGATTTGGACAAGTCTTGGACAATCCGGATCCTTCTTGGCTAGAACTCCTTACAAGCTTCTCTACTTATTTAGAATATTCCGCAAGGCTCTAGCCATGCCTAGATGGTTCCGCATTTCTCTAGGGTCTTCCGGCCATGTCCGGAGACTCCTACGAGCGTCCCGAACGTTCCGGATGCTTCCGGATTGGTTGAGAAGCGCGGTCCGTGTCATAAGTTCACTGGCTGATTTAATATATAGATAGATATTAGATATAAGATTAATTTTTAATTTTAAAAACGGTTAATAAAAAGGGTATAAGCGGAAATTGAAAAAAAGAAAAAGCCCTACAGTTTCTGTTCTCTGCTGCCGCTATTTCAGATCTGAAGAATATCGATGGGGAACATCGTCATCACCGTCTCCGGCCACCTACAAAAAAGACCGACACACAAAAGTCGATGGCCAGAGCAGGAGGGTCCGGATGCCGGCGTTGTGCGCTCTAGAGTCTTCCAACTCACTCGCGAGCTCGGCCACAAGACTGACGGCGAGAAGGTGAGGTTTTTGTACCCAATCACCAAGCATGATAGTCTAGGAGGGTATTTGTTTAACATTGCTATGGTGAAGGCTTTGTTCTCGCCTGATTATTGTCTCCATTGGGTTAAGCAGGTAAAATTAGGGTTTATTCTGTATTTAGCACGATAGTGAGATCAATATGCAATTGGAATGAATCAGATGAGATTGGAGATCAATATGTAATTGGAATCGATCGGCCACTTCCGGTTTTGGCTAGGAAGACAGATCACCAGTTGGTCTTCCACGCATTCAATAACTCGATGTTTTACTAGAGGCATTGACTTGCATCTAACTCTCCTTTTTGCCTTCTGTTAATTATTTAATTACACTCGCTTTCAAGCTTGGCCACCCTTTTAATACTCTCCAAGTGCTGCTTGCTAACTGTTTCAGCAGCCTTGGTGCTCAGATCTCTCTCTATGGACCTAACATTAAGCTCTTCGGATTGAATTACGAGTTCATGCTCAAGTTTTTGATTTTATCTTTCTAAAAACTCAAGCTTGAGGTGGATCTTAGGATCAACCTACATAGGAGAGCTTGTAGTAGAAGCCTCCACGTGAGCTTGAAGCTCAACAATGAAATTTCCTTGCTTTTCTCAACTAAAGCTTCACTAATCTGTTACATTGCTTACTCTTTGGGTGGTGGATCTAAAAATTATATTATAGTATAGTATAGTATTTAATTGTTTGTTGTGTTGGGAGCCTGATTTTTCTTCCTCGCTCAGTTTATGAAATTTTAATTCATGAAATCATTAAATTAGTTTGTTTTCTGATTCATGAAATCCCTAAATAATTGTAAATTCAATTTGGTAAGGATTCAAGCTTCAATCTTTTCTTGGTCAGCTTATGATATTATCTTGGCTTAAACAAATTTGTATGTGCATAAAATCTGTTACATAGCTTACTCTTCATAGAAATTGGTGGAATCTACTATTGTATGAATAATTTTCAGCTTTTATTTTGTTTGGTAATTTGAATAATAGTTTATGATACCGATTAGAACACCTAAATCTTCTGTTGTATGAATAACTTTTGACTACTTCAAACTACAAGCAATGTTCTTAGTAGAAGCTTATATCCCGTATAGTCATCCTGCAAGCAATGCTCTAAGTAGAATCTTCTAGTGTATGAATTAATCTCAGGGGTACCCTGTGTTGTTAATTTTGATTCTATTGGTTTTATAATTGGATTTGGTAGGAGTTCCTCTACGTCTGCTATGCATAGTTACACGGATTTTGATCTTAGATTACATATGCTTATATTTCAGTCACCTAATGTTAGACGTAGGAGTGTGGGTGAGGAGAATGTGTTATGTTCTTTGGATTGGTCTCTTTGGCAAGATCTCCACCAGAATTTGAAGCTCTACAATGAAATTCCTTGCTTTTCTCAACTAGAGCTTCACTGATCTTTCGGTCTTGTTCTTTTTTAGCGAGTTTGGGCTGCCTTATACATTCCTTGAGAGCTTGGTGAACATGGCTGAATCGTGCTTCAAGAGATGCGTTTTGCTGCACTGCAGTGTCAAGTTGCTGCTTCAGAACAACTTGATTGTTACTGATCTCTGCACTAATTCCTGGATTGTGTCTCTCATTGACAAATGGCATCTCCACTATTTGTTGATGAGGCTTGCCCTTAACGATATAATTGGATTATTATAAAGGAAGAGATATAACCATAGTCATGAATAGCTAGATATGTTGACGAGGGGGCATGGTTATGACTAGAAGTATTGTATTTGTGTTTCATTATTTGTATGGATATAACAGATTATATATTTTATTTTATTATGACCACACTTAATTGACTGTTTTACGATTACTTGTCATTGTTATAAATTATCTTCCATTATGTTTGTATTTATGTATAAATTTATACGATGTTTTTGCATTCAATAGTTGTAGTTACTTAGCTTAAGTATATAACCCTTTGTTCTCGTGTACTTACTTATTTAAGTTTTCAATTTATGTACCTAAACTTTGATATTATTAGTAACTTTGATTTTAAGCCCTTACATAACGCGTACGAGTTTGATCGAATTTCGGAACCCAACCTCTAACTTTGAAATGTTAACGATTTTAATACATTATCACTTTAGGATAAGCTTCAAGCAAGGGGAGGTAACTGGCATTCAAGCAAGGGGAGGTAACTGGCAGTACGAGGCAACACGATTGCGATTGAACTTGTGTATCTCGATTGTCCTTGAACTTGTGTAACTCGATCAAGCTTAGACTTATGTAATTTGACCTTGTGTAAATGACGGGCTTTTGTAAACGACGGAAGTGTGTATTTGAAGCTTAGACTTGTGTAACAGACTGTAACACCCCAAATCCGTAGGACTCGGAGTGCTACTGGGCTAGGATCTCACAATGGATCCTGACCCTAGCCTGACAACAATTTCACTCATCTTACAACAAGGCACAGATAGATTAAAATAAAATATGAAATTGATATATATATATATATATATATATATATATATATATATATATATATATATATATATATATATATATATATATATATATATTAAAAGGTAATATAATGTACCGCTGAGTACAAACAAAACCACATTGTACATCAAAAGAACCCATATCCCCGATAACGCCCCAGTGTACGGAGCCCTCAGCGGATCACCCACTCTGGATCACTCTGCAACTCTCCTATCCTGCAAAGTATCTACAACACGGTATAAAACCGTTAGCTAACCATACACATATATAAGAAGATGCTAGAGCACAAACACACATCAGAAATCTTAACACATCACCATGCTTTCACACATTTACCCGGTTTATTATCTTTATAAAGTCCAGCAATTAACTCATATATAAATATCCATATAAACATATGTGACACGAGGAATATAGCCCTCGCCTCTAGGTCCAATAGCCAGCTGGAATGGTGCCTGGAACACCACCCCGTGTACCCTAAGGGAATGGGGAGTGCCCGAACCGTTTACCAGGTCTGGCCTGCCTACAAAGAACCTCCTAGATTCCCGGCGGGATGAAAGGCAAGTTATCACGGCCCTACAATGGGCAAGCAATATACCATAGGTCGGTGACCATCATAACGCATGCTATAAAGCATAAAACAAACACCACTCATGCACACATCCAATATAGGAATGACAACTAAGTAAGTCCCACGGACTTACCTCAACCTCGTAGTCGTCTCAACTCGATAAATCCTCAAACTGGTCCACCCCAAACTGGAGGACAACACGGCCTATACAAGGCATACATATATATATATCAAACTCCTATCACACAAAGGGTCACACCTAGACCCAAGGGATCCATTAGGATCATATCCAACTCGTAAACCTCAAAGCCGTAACCGGCATATCTATATCATACTCATCAACATCCGATACATATCATGCTACTACCGCTCATACTAGGAAAGGAAAGGATCTACCTAACTCTAGGTAGATCCGGGACAAGACGCACCTGCGTAAAACAAGGGACGCAAGGGTGGAGCAAGCAACCCGCAGGCGCGGCAAAACTCAGCCGCGGCGCGGTGACAAGGCTGCAGGAAAACGCAGGCATGGCGCAGGCGCTGGCGCGGGCGCTGCGGCACGGCTTTCGCAGGGGCGGCGGCTTCCAGGCGCGGGGGCGGCGTCTGTGTAGAACGTGAACCTGCGATTTCTCTTCGGCTCTTCTCGTGATCAAATCACGTCCTTATCATTCCAGATTCACACACATGCATAAACATACACATTCCAACATCACCCTATGATCAATACATCTAATCCTAAGCTAAGGAAGGAAGAAACAAAGGAAGAAGGAAGAGAAGAAGGAGAAGAAGACTTACCACTGATGTGGCCTAACCAGAAACATCTCACACAAGCACCTCAGCTAGCTTCCAAGCTCAGCCATGCACAAAGCTCATCAACAACCACAAAACCACACAACACTCTTCCAACTCAAGGGAAAACCAAAAACAAGCTCAAGAAGGATGAAGGAGAAGCAAGAAGGACGTGAAGACTGGATTGGAAAGTGAAGAAGTAACCCTTGATCAGCCAAGGGAAAGAAAGAATAAGGCAAAGGTAAAGCACGAGTCAAAGGAGTCAACAAAACCGGCTGCAGCCGCCGGAAACCGCAGGGGCGGTTCCCCGAGCCGCAGGGGCGGTTCCCCGAGCCGCAGGGGCGGCAGACATGCCCGCGGGTGCGGAAAGGCCAATCTCGGTCAAAGCCAATCTCGGCTAAGGTCCAATCTCGGTCCGAAAGACTAGGGCTATCACACTGACCTTGTGTAAACGACATACTTTTGTAAATGACGGAAGTGTGTATTTGAAATTGTGTATCAATATTGTGTATTAACCTTCGGTTTTAAATATAACATTACAAAAAACAGTAATGGAATATACAAGTTCAACTAGTCAAATTGGTATAAGGGTGGGAGGGGGGTCTCTCACCCAGTGTTTGAAACCCATCAATTACAAAATTTATTAAGCTTGTGTATTGGGCCCTGTCCGAAACTTGTGTATTGGGCTCTGTCCGAAGCTTGTGTATTGGGCCTTGTCTGAAGCTTGTGTATTGGGCGTAACCTTTATTAAAACAATTGGGATTTCATTAAACCAATTGGGCTTGAGCTTTTATTAAAACACTTGTGCCTTCATTAAAACAATTGGGCTTGGGTTTTCATTAAACTAATTGGGTTTGGGCTTAAATAATTTCATATTCCTAATTTGCCCTTTCATTTAATCTTTAAAGATAAGTAAATGGGGTCTAATTTGTCCATTAATATGAAAAGGAGCCTACTTAGTGCTCATCACTACAAAAGAGCCTAGTCTTCCATTTCATCCTATATTTTTTCATTAAGTTTTACCCCCAAATATTGATTTTTTATTTTTTTTGATAACGGAAAGCGGTTAGGTTAAGCTACCTTCTAGAGGTAGTCCAACCTAAAGCATCCTTACGGATGAGAACACGAAGTTCAGGATCATTAGAAAAATTGGTGTTGGCGGTCGAGATTCCCAGGTGGGTCAATCGATCAGCAACACAGTTGATTTCTCTGAAAACATGCTTGATCTGGATTTCGTCAAAAAAAACAAAGATCCAGTCTGGAGTCGGAAATAATCATCTCGACATCCCACGGGCAGCTCCACAAACCTTGGAGTGCCCTGATAACACATAGATTGTCACCTTCGATTTCAATCTTTTTTATCTGCAATCTGATTGCCTCTTGTAAACCAGCTTTAAGGGCGAAAGCTTCAGCTTTTATGACTGAATTGAAGTTATTTTTCTTTGCATCAAGGCTAATAACATCTCCATTATGATTTCGAATCACAAAACCAATGGATGTTACACCCGAATCCAGTTTTGATCCGTCAAAATTAAGTTTATGGAATCCCGGCTTTGGTTTTTCCCATTTAATATTATGATTTTTCCTTGTAGTTGTGTTGGTATCCTTTTTTTGTCTTTTAATATCGCAGTCATCTTCGTCAAAGATTTTAGTTTTCCAGTTCTGGGTTTGGTTTTTAATGAATGCAATTACCTTATTATCAGTATCGATTGGTTCATTATTAAAATAATTTTGTTCCTAAAAAACCATATGCTCCACCAAATATTTGCTAGACACACGAACTTGCTCGTTCCAATTTTGTTTTTTAATTCCTGTAGGATTTCATGAGCTTTTTTATTTTGGGTTTTTATTTTGTTAATTTCATTCAAACTTGTTTTGTCGAATTTGGTAATAATTTGTTTAGTGAAAGGGCATTCGATTATCAGGTGGGGCAAGTCTTCCACGTGATGGTTGCAAAATTCACAGTGCCTTTTTACGGCAATTTTCCTTTCATCTAGTTTTGCTTTTGTGGGAATTCCGTTTATAGACACTTTCCAAATAAAGTTTTTAATTTTGGGTTGGGTATCGAGTTTCCAAATCCATTCACAAGAATTATTAGTTAGGAAGCTAGCTTCCACCTCAAGCATATCGGAAGCAGATTTTGTAGAGAATCAACCGTTCTTATTGCATCTCCAGTAGAGTCTGTCCTGAATTTCGTTTTTGGGTATGATTGTTTCTTTTATCTTTTCTCTAATATCCGGATTGATAATATGTTGAAGTTCGTTGTCAATTTATTGGTATCCCAACTTCTTTAGTTGTTAATAAAGTGGCTAACTTTTATATTTGTGTTAATTAGATTGGTATTTTGAACCATTTTTATTAGTGGTGTCGTTGTTACGCAACTGTCGTGCTAGAAATTGATTGTTTTACCATCACCGACTTGCCACATAATACCTTTTTTAAATTCAGATTTAAGTTTCATAAGGTTGTTCCATTGCCATGAAGTTGACCCTTTCTTTTGGTAGTGGAGAATATTCTGATTTTTCAAGTATTTTTCATTTATAATTTTAACCCATATATTGGTCGGTTTTACTAGAATTTTCCATAAGAGTTTCATTTGAAGGGCTTTGTTTGTGATTATAGATTTTCTTAAACCCAGACCACCGCTCTTTTTCGACTTACAGATTGTGTCCCAACTTATGATAGGTCTATGTTGGTCTCCTTTGTTCCAGAAGAATTTTTTGTAGGTTTTATCAAGCTCCTTCAAGTTATGATTAGGGAGCATGAAACTTTGCATAACAAAAGTCGGTTTGGTTGTCAAATTATGTTTTATGAGTGTCTTTCTACCTTCTTGAGATAAAGAGTTTGCTTTCCATTTTAGAAATTGTTGTTTTGATTTAATGTTTAATTCACTAAAGGTTTCTTTTGTCACTCTTCCATTTATAATTGGACATCCAAGATATTTTTCGAGGGTTGTAGTATGACACATTCCTAACACATTTTTTAGTTGGGTGACACTATTATCACAAGTGTTTCTAGTTGTTTGGAAAGCCGATTTTTCAAAGTTAATTTTTTGTCCTGAGATGGAGCAATACATTTGAAGGATTTGCTTTGTTCTTTGACAAGAATCCACGTTAGCTTTTGCAAAAATGATCATATCATCAGCGAACGAGAGGAAAGGGATTGGTGTTGCTTGTCTACATACGGAGAAACCAATATGGTTATCGTAATTGTTACAGTCATCTTGTAGCATTTGTGTAAGGACTTCAGCACCCAAAATGAAGAGATATGGGGATAAGGGGTCCCCTTGTCTGAGTCCTTTTTCAAGGAAGAATTGATTAGTTGGTCCATTGTTAACCAAAACAGAGAAAGAGACTGTAGTGATACATTCCTTGATCCAACCAACAAATTTGTCATTAAAACCAATTTTTTTAAGAATATTAATGATGAAATCCCAGTTAACTTGGTCGTATGCTTTTTCCATGTCAAGTTTAATGGCAGCCCAACCTTCTTTGCTCTTGTTGGACCGAAAAGAGTAGAATATTTCGTGTGCAATAAGGATGTTGTCATGGATAGATCTGTTTACCCCCAAATATTGATTATTTTTCCTCAAACTACCCAAAAAACAATAAAGAGATCAAACATGGCTCTATTAACCAATACTTTATTTTTAAAATTTTTTATTTTTTTAATGAATAAACTACCTAAGAATAAATTGATGACTAACCTTTATTACATAATTAGTTCAGTATATAAAAATAGCATGGGTAATTTCTGAAAGAAAAATAAATATAGGGGTTATTTTGTGTGATTGAAAAATGTATAGGCGGTTTATATAATAAAATTTGGCCACATTTTCACCCCGTATCGAAAATGACTTAATGTGAAATAATTGTTATACCAAATAGTAATTTCTAAAATCTGTGTTATTTTTTGTTCAAATCTCATAGTTGTATTTTTATGGCCTCATATTTGTCACCTACCGGTCATATAAATTGCGTTAATAAAACAAGGAAAAATTGTAGAAAATAAGATCGAAACTATATTGTTAGTTATACGATAAGCGGAGTCAAGAGAAACCTCTTTGTCCTTAACTCTTAAAACGACCCGTATTACGACGGGGTATGACGTTTAAGAAAACCGCAAATGGATCCGAGCCGCGTAATCTCTCAGAAACCTACGAACCGAACTGTGTTTGTATTTGGTTTAAGAAAAAACAGAAAGCAAAAGGAGAGGAGGGAAGTTGTATTTCGGATCATATTAGAATGAGCCACAACTCAGGCATTTTATAGGCACAAATAAAATCGGAGAATTAAATGGCTCGTTATGAGATTGAGCCCAAAATGATAGTCTTGGGTGGCCGGCCCCAACACTGTCAGTCTCGAGCCCGAGCCCAAGACCGACTCGGCTCGGCGCGCGTGTGGTGGTTTAGCCACGCCTCATCCCATTGAAAATGGGTAGTGACCCAAAGGCCACGGTCTTTACTGGTATTTTCCTCCTTATATCTTGTAGGATATTTCTCGTTTTGGTTGATGTGGGATACCCACGTTTTGACAGTTTTCCCAAGTTTTGCCTATCGAGCAACCAACTTCGTGTCTCCATTTCTCATTCAAACGGAACTCAAATTTGACGTATGAATATACCCTGAGCATGAGCTCGCGGGGAGGAAGTCAAAGCTTCCACTTTCCGGTGTTGGCAATAGCCGGAGCACACCGAAAATGTGTCCGGAAAGTGCCCGGCGCACCATATATTAAATACATGTCTTATTCATATAAATTAGTTCCAACAGTATTATTTTTGGTCACTTTTCTTTTCTTTTTTTAAACAAACTTGTATTGAACATCAAGTAAGTTTACAATACTCCAAGGGCAATTTCAACAAAGAAATGAACAACACCTTGCGTAGGCACAACTTAGCAAGATGATTGGAAACCTAAGCATCAAAGATGTAGTTTGAATAAAGTCAATATCCGATTTTATCACCACAAAACAGCATCCATGATCAATAGCATAAGGGAGAGCCCACCGAATTGAAAAGCTTAACAAGAAGAGGATCAATGGAGCCATCCAATCTGGACGAGGAAGCAGATATCAAAGTTACAAAATGGTTTCTGATGACAAAACCTAGGCCATGCAAAGAGTTTCGTAAGGCAGCATCAATGTTGATTTTTAGGACGCCAAAGGAAGGTTTAGCCCATCTACCAACTAACACTGCAGAAGATCAATGGAGCCATGGATGTAGATTTATTTATTTTTTTAAATTATCTCGTCGGAACCACAGCAGCAAAATCCAATTTCAATTCTAATTCTTTCTTAAATAACCGAATATCGAATCTTTCTAAACTAATTTTGTAGAAGATTCAATTCAAATTTTTCCTAAACTAACAGAATGTTCCTAAACTTGTGAACTTTCAAGCCTAAAAATCAACGAAATTACAAAATCTAAAAAAAGTTGAAAACTTACCTGAAACCGTTGTTTGAGTGTTCTTTCAACCCTAATGGGAGAATTCGAATCCGCCATGTATGATGATACAGGATAAGAAGAAACCGGAGACGAAATCGACCGGAGGAACCGGAGACGAACGGGAGGAAGAAAATCGCCGGCGGAAATCGGTAGAGAGAAGATGAGGCGGAAGAAGAAACTGCTTCCGCCTCAAGCCCTATTTAGGGCTTGGGCGGATGCGCATTCTGAATGTGCCCCAGCTTAGTCTTGGCAGAGTCGGAATGCGCATGCGCCATGTCATGTTGACGATTTTTGTCCCTCCAGTTAACTACGTTAACAAAAAATGTCAAAAATTTATCAGAATTTGATTTGAAACATTTATATTTAAAAAATGTAAATTTTTAAAGTGACGTTTTTATCGAGTTTAAAAAAAGATATAATATCTAACAATCTTATCTTATAAGTATTAAAGGAGATTTTTTCTTTGCCACGTGTCAGCATCAAGTTTAACGCAACTCAAAAAAATATTTTAAAAAGTTAATTATTTTAAGTTGTTAATATAAATTATTATCGAAGTCCAACAAAATCTTTTTACTAAAGTCATTTATCTAGATTATTAAAAAATTGAGTGTACATAATCGGATGTTTGTGTAAATAAACCTGATAGTAAAAAATAACCTCCATTAACAAACGATTCATACTCCAAAGAGAAAGAGAAGAATTCTGGGTATATTTGGCGTTGTTTTCGTTTGATTGGCATTCCTCCTACCACTTAACTATAAGTTCCTTTGATTTCAGAATTATGTTTTTAGTTCCTTTAATTTATCAATTCTGAAAGTTGTATATATATTTAATTATTAATCCTGAAAGTTATATATATATATATATATATATATATATATATATATATATATATATATATATATATATATATATATATATATATATGTTGAATTAATATCTCAAGACCTATGGATTGTATATTACTCAAATCTTGATTCTTGAGTTCTTGACGATTTTATTTTCTAAATGTATGTGGTGTCTATTATGTATAATTTTTCAAAATTTATCTTCATTGTTGACAAAGGACATACTCGCTTCGAATAGAAATAGGATAACTTCTTCTAAAGCTCGATCAAGCAACAAATAAAATTGGGGAGACTAACGTGGTTAGAATAGAAATAGCATGAACCCGTATTTCCAAAATAATACCTATTTGTTTGTTATGGTTTATTGAATTAATTATCTTAAGTCACTTCGAAATATTAATTTGTCTTTAAAATCATTGTTGAATGTATGCTTATATTGCTTTAAATTAAAGGTATGATCCGTGTTTCTTTTATTAATATTTAAGATTAATACAAGTTACGAAACAAACTATTCTTAGGATTGACTAGATAAGTTCTTTTTCCTATTTCTTTTTCACAAATAATTTTATTAATTTGAACTTATTTAAATTGATTAAATCCAAACTTATAAATCTAAATATTGAGCTCCTATTAATATGAGATATGATTTTTAACCTAAAATATATCACCATATTATCAACAGTATTTTTGCGTAATCGAATTAGTAATCGAATTAATATGTATATTTTTAATTCCGAATTTTTTAAATTTAGACTCGAAAACTATTTTCTAAAATTATTTAAATCATAATTATAAATGTTACAAAGAATTAGGATTGAAATAAGATTATTTTTTTAATACAAAAATTTCAACCTTTAAATATTTTCCTTTTCTTAGTAACATTGTTACAAATAATTAGTTAGTCCATTTTTTAATTAGTTTTAAAATATGACTACATAAATAAACTAGACCGTTGTACTCAACCAATTATTTATAATTTTAACAATTTTCGTATTATCTACTATTATAATTTTTAAATCAAATTTAAAATCTAGATTAATTCAAAATTGAAAATATGAGAATAATTTTTTAAAATCATACTTATAGATTGTCTGGAACAAAGTTTTTATTCTCCCCCAAATTATAACAAAGAATAAGTTTTTTTAATTAAAAAAATTAGATGGTTGATCTCAAATAAATGACTTACTAATTTAATTATTTTTTGCTACATTAAAGATTTTTAACGCTATTTTTTTAAAAAAAAATAATTTGTAATTAATTTAGTTCATAATTAAATATTTTAAAAAAAAGTTCAAAGATGAAATACTAAAAAAAAAATTATAATTTATTAAAACTAAACCCGCACAAGTGCGGGTATTACACTAGTTAGAATTATTTGAAACAATGACCTTGAGTCCGGATCACCATCTTTTACCTATTGTTATTCCAATTTATTAACCTTAAATAAATTTAATTAAATATAAAACGAAGTTTAATTTAACAAGTAACGATTTACTTTTACGGGGCGTTTCATTATCATCTAAAAATAAATACGAAGAAATTATAACGGCTAATAGGACGGAAAAAATTATGTTCAAAATTACCTCCTTTTTTTTTTACCAAACAGTACTTTATTTATGAAATGCATCATACGGTAAAATTATACAACAAAATACGTCACTTTCTTCAGAAGATGATTCTTTTTGTATTGTGTTAGACCTCTCGACTGTGTATAATTTTGCGGATTTGTTGTGTTTTTAACCGAATAGTGCATCTTTTGGCTTCAGTTGACTCTAATAATAATCAGTCTATTGAGTTGTGTAAGATGAAAACACATAACGAGACAGTAAACGCAAACAGTCCATACTGCTATCAGTTTCAACCAACCTACAAAAACCAAAACATTTCACGGTCGGATCTTCCCCAAACAGATAGCATATACTACATCCTGTAAACCCAGTTCACCCAAAACATTACTAACTTCCCCAAAGACCCCGATAACTTCCTTCGTACGCAATCAATCAATGTAATCCATGATCTGGGCAAGGACATGCTTCGACTCTTTAAGCAACTCGATGGTTCGGGTTAACTTCTCGCGCTTATTAGCCACGGACGGAGCCTCATCAAGCATCCTCTCATTCCCGCCGCCACCCGGCCTCATAATCTCCCCGACAACAATCCCCTCAAGCTCTCTATTAACCAAATTCTGCAAACTAAACAACAAATGTAAAGCAACCGAATCAACAATCCTCCTTAACACCACCTTCCAGTACGCAGTCAGCCTCATCTTCATATCAAACGCCTGCTGCGCAACGCTCTTGTAAACCCTCATGTGCGCCACGTCAACCTCCCAAAACCCGTCAATCTTCAGAACCGGGTCACAGTTCTCGTCCTCGATAATACACATGAACTGATTTTGATGAGTCATTAGTTTGTTCCAAGTCGAAATTGTTAGACTAATTCATATTTCAAATATAAATACTATGATAACGAGTCACTCTAGAAGGTAGAAGAAGATTCCGGAAGAAGAGAGAAGATTCCGGAAGAAGGCGGAAGATTCCGAAAGGTAGTGGAACCTTCTAGAAGGATGCGGAATATTCCGGAAGGTGACCTTCCTTCCGGAACGATGCGGATCTACCCGGAAGATGCCGGAGACATCTAGAACTCGACGGAACTTTGTAGACTAGACTAGAAATCTAGGGAGAGTTCCAGACTTGTATAGGATTGAGTGAGAAGGCTCCGGAATGATCTAGGAGAATCGAGTTCCGGAACCTTCCCGTAGAGGAGGTGGAGATGACTATAAATAGGGGTGACCACCCCTCATTTGTGTAACTCCATCAAGAAGAGAGTAATAAGGCTTCTAAGAGAGCTTGTAAGTGAGGTTGTTGTACGAGTGTGAGTGCACAATAAATTACCCGTTTATATATACTCGGTGTGAGTCGGGAAAGCGTGGATTTTCCCCAACAACTGGTATCAGAGCCGAGGTTACGGTGGTGGTGTTCGGGTAAACTTTGTTGCTTAAGAATCTCGTGATTGGCGTGATGGCGGCCGAGGCGATGAAAGCGTTCGAGATTCCACTCTTAGATGGGAAGATCAAATTCACTTTGTGGCAGAGTACGATTCAAGACTTCTTGGTGCATCAGGGTCTTGACCAAGCTCTGGAGGAGGAGAAGCCTGGATCGATGAGCGAGAAGTGGAGAAGCATCCAGAGGAAGGCGATAAGTACAATACGGTTGGCGTTGGCTCCCGAGATTAAGTACGGTGTGTTGAAGGAGACCACACCGAAGGCGTTGTGGGAGAAGCTCGAGAGCATCTACGCGTCGAAGTCGTTGACCAACCGTTTGTGCTTAAAGATGGAGCTTTACTCGCTCAAGATGGAGGAAGGAGGTAATCTTCATGACTACATTAACTCGTTTAATCAACTAGTATGCCAGTTATTGAATGTAGATGACAAAATCGGGGAAGAGGAGCAGGCGTTGTTGTTGCTAGCATCACTGCCAAAGTCCTACAAGTCCTTGGTGCAGACGTTACTTGTAGGAAGGAAGTCTCTCACGCTGGATGAGGTGACCGCTGCTTTGCGGGAAAGTGAGAGAATGATGCTACCGACAAAGGTGAAGACCACATACTAGTTGCAGGGGAGCGAGAACGAGGGAGGAGTCAATGGAGGAGGCATGATGACTCGAGACAAAGAGGCTCACGACGAGATATGAGTGAGGTCGAGTGCTTCTACTGCGGGGAGAAGGGTCACATGCAAGCCCGGTGTCCTCAGATGAGGGAGGACCTGAGGAGTTGAGAGAGATGTCGCTGGGAAAGAAGAGAGGAGACTCCAGCACCAATGTGGTTAGTGAAGTCGGTGAAGTTGATTATGGTGTGTTTACTTGGCGACAGGAGAGGAGACCGCCAAGTCAGAGTGGGTGATGGATAGTGCTGCCTCGATGCATATGTGTTGGGACCAAGCAATGTTTGACACCTTAAAAGTTGGTGGAGTGTTTGGTCACTTCAACTCAATGAGTGGTGATAAGTTGAAGGTTGAAGGTACCGGAAGCGTGACGATAAGGCTTCACAATGGTACAAGTCATACTCTACACAATGTGAGGTACGTGCCATCGGCGAACGTTAATGTCATCTCGTTGGGTGCGATGGCGATGGAGGGGTACAAGTTCGTCGGCACGAGGAGATGGTGCAAGGTGTTCAAGGGGAGACGCTTGGTGATGCGAGGCCGCAAGGATGAGAAGAATATATGCTTCTTAGATGGAAGGGCGGTGCAAAAGGGATGCAGTGACACCAGAGCTAAGAAGCAGATGAAGGTGAGATTTTCAGATGATGTGAAGATATTTGAAAATATGAATTAAAGGAGGAATTGTTAGACTAAATCATATTTCAAATATAAATACTATGATAATGGGTCACTCTAGAAGGTAGAAGAAGATTCCGGAAGAAGGCGGATGATTCCGAAAGGTAGTGGAACCTTCTAGAAGGATGCTGAATATTCCGGAAGGTGACGGAACCTTCCTTCCGGAACGATGCGGATCTACCCGGAAGATGCCGGAGACATCTAGAACTCGACGGAACTTTGTAGACTAGACTAAAAATCTAGGGAGAGTTTCAGACTTGTATAGGATTGAGTGAGAAGGCTCCGGAATGATCTAGGAGAATCGAGTTCCGGAACCTTCCCGTAGAGGATGTGGAGATGACTATAAATAGGGGTGACCACCCCTCATTTGTGTAACTCCATCAAGAAGAGAGTAATAAGGCTTCTAAGAGAGCTTGTAAGTAAGGTTGTTGTACGAGTTTGAGTGCGCAATAAATTACCCGTTTATATATACTCGGTGTGAGTCGGGAAAGCGCAGATTTTCCGCTGCTTCTTCATCCTCAAAACCACGCTTTCCGCTGCTCTCCTCATCATCGAATGTAACTGCGGATAATTTACGGAATGCTGCATCATAATCCTCACAACAACTGACTCCAAGTACTCCCAAACCTCGTCGATAAAGACAGCCGGTGTCGGGTTTATCTCTCTCACCTTCTTATGTAAAAATGTGAGAAACACGCTACGAGGCAGGAAGTTTGGCAACCAAATTCCCTTGGAACCTTCTAGAACATTCACTTCATCCATCAAGAAGAAACCAACTTCTTTATTGTCGGACTGCAGTTTCTCCGAGTAGGCATTTAGCATCTCAGCAAGTCTAGCGGTGCAATGCATTTTGGCATCGTCGGGAAACTCGTCGTACTCGCCGCTGATCAGAATCTTTCTAAATGAATCCTTAGCCGACCCCAGAATCCTCATGAATGCAGTCATTGCATCCGCAACAGAATTAAAGCTTATCGGCATCGAGTTCAGCTCGGTGATATTAGAGTTCAGCTTATCATTGATCTGCCGGATTATATTCGGCAGACACTTAGTAATTATCGTTGCTTGAATACTAACCAATTTCCGGGCAAGATTTGGTATCCCGACGATAGACTTATCGATTTTCAAGAGAAGAGGGTGAGTATCGAATAGTTCAGATTCAACCTTGCGTGCCTCCTCAAACGACTCGTCGCCGATTCTGATACGGACGCAAACATAGCCAAGGCATATGCCGACGTCATCTGCGATCACCTTCTCGAGAAGTCCGTCGGGGCATCTGTCAGATTTTGTAACGACGGCGAGCGTTCTCACCCCGGTTTTGTCAACCATCTGTGACATCCGAATCGACTCGGAAGTGGAGAAGTCAACAGAAGCGGAGATGACGTTGAGGATGATGCTCTCCTCCGGGGAAATATACTCCATTATTATGTCCCGTACCTGCTCATATATGTTTTCCGGCTGGCCGTGGACAGGGACTCGAGTAATCCCAGGAAGGTCGACCATGGTGAGATCAGGAACACCAGGCTTCTTCACAATGAGTGTGAGAGGAGCATTAGAGATGCCTTTAGAGTCTCCGGCGAGTTCACATGTAGCCTCTTCAATGGCGTCGGCAACGGAGGAATCGTCGGTTTGGACGGATTTCCCGGAGTATTCAAGTGTTAGGGAAGCCGGGGAGCCTGCCTGAAGGCTTAGAATGAGCGGGACACGTGTACATATTCCGACGCCACGTGGAAGGCTAATAGAGGCAAGGGATTCGAGGACAGAGGACTTGCCGGAGGATTGATCGCCGACTACAGCGATGGTGGGTAGCTGAATACCTTCTTTCGCCACCTTTAGGATTCTCAGACGGTCGACAGCATCGAGAAGGGGACGAATACGATCGTTGAAGGATGAGAGGAGGGGTTGGGGAGGGATGGATTGCAGAGGCTGGGCGTCGACGACGACTGGTACAATGGAACCCATCAGGAATGCTAAACGACGGCGTTTTGTGTTTTGGGAGAGTAAGAGATGAATTTGTGGTACTGTGCAAGGAACAATCCGGGGTCGAGGGATATAAAAAGAGGGGTTCTGCTCAGGAATCAATGTCTATCATCATGGAGGGATTCAACTTTCAAAGCGTTTAATCACTGCAGAAGCCGAACAGTTTTCGACCTTTCAATAGTGCAACCCAAGTTCAAATAAAGAACCCTAACTTTGGGCGTATGTGGAAAATAATCTAAACTTTTAAACTTTTGCTTGATGGAGATAAGGCATGTGGGGTAGAGTGGGATGCAAATATTATTATGCAAGTATATATCAGAAAATTATGCTTCCTGTACAATAAAAATTTATAGATAAAAGAAGCTTGTCGCTGTGTAGTTTATTTGTACCGAGAGTATACATGTCTGATGAGTATACGTTATACAAGGTAAAAAAAATAAAAATATTGTACTATGTAGTAATAATCAACAATAAATTTTTTTATCATTTTTTTAATAGTAACGTATGCATGTAATAACTCATTTTATGGTCGAATATGGGCTTTATTTTTTAAAATAATTAATTAATTTATTGATTAATTATAACATTTAATTAAGTTGAATCTTTTAAAATAAATATAAAATTTTGAAATTACATTACATGTAAAAAAAGAACAATTTAAAATTCTAAGTTACGTCGGACATTTCGTCATCTATCCAAATTCAATGAGCGGATGGGTTCCACGGTAATATGTTGAATTCGGTCGAATGGACGATTGACCCCAATATTCTATAATATGCCGAACCTAAAATATCGGTTCGATTTGTACGGAAATCAATCTGTTAGGTTTGGACCATACTTAACATGCTCTACCCTATATTTGTTATGCTAAATGTGATCGAAAATTAAAAGGAAAAATCGAAATCAAAACCGAAACTGATGAATATGATTTTAAATATTTGTCTCTTGGTAGTTAAAATATTAAAAAGAAATAATCATTACGATTATATATATTAGCGATATTAAGTGTGATTATTTAAACATTACGATTTACTAAACTTGATTAGTTATACCGAAATCTAAATCATTGAGTATATACATAATCATGTATGTGCATATTAGAGTAACTGTATCAAAATGATCGGGTGTATGCATAGCTTGTTACGTTAGTTTATTTCGTTTAAGCTTGTTATATTTGTTTATTATTGTTCAACTAATTATTCACTTAACTTGATATATTAATTTATTTCGTTTAAACTTGTGATATTTATTTATTATTGTTTAACTAAGTGCTCTGTGTTAACTTATCTTGTTACATTTGTTTATTTCGTTTAACTTATTACATTCACCTTGTTATATTTCGTTTAACTTTGAAATCTAAAAAATAAAAATAATTCAAAATAATAACAACTATCAACATTGATATATTTACCAAAAATAATGCAATAAAAATACTAACAAATAGCTTCTTACACGTCTTCAAAAAATAAAAATTGTTGTATTATGTGAATTTTTTGTAAAAATAAATGTAATATTTAATATGATAAAAATACTAAAATTTAAGTAAAATATTTTTTAATATTTCTAAAAACACTGAATTTCTTTTTTTTTCTGATTTTTTTTATGCCTGAATTAATTTGTCTTACTTTGTTAAACAGATCTTTTTTTCTCTATAGTTTTTTTTAGAAAACGATTTTTAACGTTTTATATTTTTATTTAATCCCTAATTATAATAAATAATTTTTCTGAATATTTTTAATGAAAAAATCGAATATTATTTCAGATATTTCAAAATAATTATTTTATCATAAAATTTGATTAAAATTGATTAAAATTATCTATAAAAGTTTCCAAATCCTACACCGGCCTTTTTTTTTTTATTGGGAGTTGCTACTTTGCTAGTTTCTAGAATTGATGGAGAAGTTGACAGGGGTGATGCAAACTAGAGAATCCTGAATCCTTACGGCTAATTCGAAAACAGTAGTACTGTGTTTTAGCAGTGTTTTTGGGAGTGTTTGTGATAAACACCGGTATTTAAGTATTTTAAGACGTTAGATTGTTTGGTAGAGAAGCAGATTAACACTCGTGTAATATATTACTTTCGTAAAAGGAAAGTAGAAACATGTGTTCTTAAGTGATCATACATGCAAGTATCAACTACATAACTCAATTAGTCAATACTTGAATGCTACATTTTATTTTATTTTTAAATAGCAATCAGTCTAGTTCCGGTTTCAACTAATCAATAGCCTCAAACAACAGATTATTCACAAACAAATCTATGCCCTTTCGATGGGGAATTTTGAAGGGAAAAAGAGGCGAATTTTGAAACAACGGATTATTCACAAAGAAATCAGTAGCCTCAAATTGGCTATGGCGAGAGAAAGAAGACGACAATCTAGCGGCACAAGTTACGGGAAGGAAGACAACCAACAAGAATGAAACAAGAGGGAGCAAGGGTGTGAACGCTCTTCTCTTGATAATATGAGCTTCCATAACCTCATTTTATATTTCGATATATTTCATCACCAAAAGACCTGGTAATGGACTGTAATCGCGAAGATGAAAAAGGGGAGAGCAAATGCTTGGGGCAAAGAGAATGATATAGATGATTAGGAGTTCATATCGAGACTAAAATTGAAAGAAGAATAAAGGACCTGATAATGGCATGTAAACCGTGAGAAGAGGGAGATCGAGAGACGAAAACACTTGCTTTGATTCAACGAAAAAGATGTTGATTCAACGAAGAAGAGAACTTAGGTGAGAAAAATTTATTTTTATACCTGGTAATGGTTTGTAAAAACCAAATAAATATAGGGGCTATATGATAGCTTTGTACTACAAAACACTAGTGTTTTGCTAGAAACCCTTGATTTGAGGTGAATTTCAAAAATCATCCGATAAAAACTAATGACAAACACCCGTTAACCAAAGAAACGCTCTCAAACACTCCCAAACTCTAGTGTTTGCTCCTTGCCAAACATAATACTTTAGGATTTTACTAGATTACTACCCGTGTCTTATACAGAATTTGTAAAATATTTGAATCAAACAAATTAATTACGGTTATAATGAATTGATATCACACGACTTCTTAAATATTAATCAGAATGTAGAAAATGTATCTAAAATTGAGAGTTCGAAATGAAATAATAACATAATTCTATAATAAAAAAATACAATTTTGATAAATCAAATTATTTTGGTATTATAACAATATACTAAAGTCAAGTACATCGAAAAAGATAAAATTTGATAAAGCTTATTTATATCCGTATGTGTATTTTTGACTAAAATAGTTTGTTTTTAGTCACAGTAAAAACAACAAAGATTTATAAGAGATGCTTATAATCTACTCTCTCTGTTCCCAAATAACTGTTGTTTTACACTTATTAATAATGTTCTTCATAAAAAAAAACTTATTAATAATGCTATGAAATATATCATTACTTTGATCATTCCATTACTTTTTATTTTATTGAAAATTACAAATAACCAAGTATTAATGATTAGAAGGATACATGTGTAAAGTAAATGTCAAAATAGCTAGAATGACAATTATTCTTGAATCAAAGCATACAACTAAAACAAGCATACAACTAAAACGACAATTATTTGTGAACGGAGCGAGTATCTAAGAATACTTATATTAAATGTCTAATTTCTAGTAAGAATATCATATAATATATGTTTTTCGTAAACAAATATTATATACAAGTTTTTTTTTTGTTTTAACTCATCATATAAAAAATTATTTACTTATTAAACCATATAAAAAAAAGGACATGATCTTTTATAACAAAAATCTCAATAAATATATAAATAAAAGAAATTTTAATTTATAGCTTAGTTGCTTACTAATTTATCTACCAATATAAATTTAGAAAATCAATATTATATAAGTAAAAAAGTCCAAATCTGAAACCCGAACCTAAACCCTAACCCAAAACTAAAGACATGATTAAATTGGAAACAATCTCCATACATCTTTTTATAAAAGTAAATAAATCAAAGATCGAAATAATCTAATAAGATCTAATTTTGTCAAAACTCAAGAGAAGAAAAATAAAAATTATATCCCGTAGTAGTAAGATAACATGCAGTAAAAATGATAGGTCCAAAAGAAATTGTTAAACCAATAAATTCATACATAGTTACAATTGGTACAAAATATTATAAGATCATTTTTATTTTTTAAAAATAAAATAAGTTTATTATCATCTCAATAATTTTTTAAAAAAATATGTAAAAATGAGGTGACACAATCTAGAGATGATATGTGACAAAATCTGAGTTGGCTTAACGTGAGAATGATAAGTAGAAAATCCGAGGTGGTGAGAGGTCTCCGGCGAGGTGTGCAAGCGATAGAAAGTATCGAGCGACGTCTTGCTCTCTGGAGAGTTGAAAATTTTGCGAAGGAGAGGAATCAATACAAAAGAGAAACAAAGAGTTAATGATATCTTTCAGTTTATTTTTATAACTTTCAGTTTATTAAGTGTCCATTTGATTGGAGTGGTAGAATTGAATCGGTTAAGGGGAAATAAAGGAAATGGAAATAATTGGATCAATTTCATGTGTTAAAAATCTCTAAACAAACATAACATTCCAGGCCAATCAATTATGGAGGCCCTGTGTAAAAATTTAATATTAAAAAAATTTTAAATTAATTTTAAAAATATATTAATACTTTAATCCTTATCATTTATCAAATATTTAAAACTACTAAATTAATCATTTATATGTATATTATATTAGTTAAAAGTTATTGACGTAAGTTTGATGTGATAACTGAAAATTTTAATTTCCGATACCGGTAGTGTTACCGGATTTTAATCGATTTAAAAATCGATTAATTTGGGTTTAACTAATTTAGATAGGGTTGGGGCCATTTTGGGCTGGGTTGTGACTTCAGCCGGGCTTGGCTCTCTTCCTTTTTCCTTTCCAAGCTAAAGGGCTGGCCAATCTGTGGCCTTGCTTCTTCTTCCTTCCTTGGGCCAATCCAGCCTTTGGTCAAACAGATGGAAACCATCTCCCTTTCCTGCTCTTCTTTCCATCGTGGCAACATCACGCCCGACGACTTCAGATCACAAGTGATCTTTATAGCGCAACTACCCCGATTTCTCGCTTAGCGGCTATAACAACCTCCCCTCTTGTTCGTCTCTTTCATCGCAAGAAACCGATTATGCACGTGTCTTCCCGGAGTAGAGATCGCGCTGTAACCAGAACAAGCGGTGACCTCCCTTCCTTGTCGGCAGCAGCAGTCGGTTGAGCCCAGATTTTGCCGGCATAAGCGTGCCAAGTACGGGTCCTCTCTGTCATCGAGTTAACCAGACTGGTGAGGAGCTTTCTTCTCTGGTTCTCTTTCTTGTCTTCTTCTTTGGGTTGCTCTACCGCCCTCCCTCCTCTCGGCCTTTCTTTCATCCTGCTTAACTCGTTTTTCGATCGTTAATTGCTGAATCTTGAACATGTATGTCTCTCGGATGTCTTATAGCGTCGAACTCTTGGATCAAGGGCGTGATGTTGGGCTATAACCGGGAGAAGAGAGATCTCAATTGGGTTTGTTCCCTTCTCTCCCTTCCTCAATTCCTGAAGTCTCGAGTTCTTGAAACCAAGAATTTATCTTGAACACTTTGGACTGCATAGAGGGAACCACTGGTGGTGCAAGACGAACCGCCCCTTCTCCTTGCTAGAAACTGAGGTAAGATTGATCTTGCCTCTATTGATCAGTGTAGTGTATACGTGAAGGAATAGAGTAGGAAGAGGAAGGCTAGAAGTTTGATCGTGCAATGTAGGTGCATATTAGAGTTAAATGTTTTGCTGCCCAGGTGTAGAACTTTTTGGTTCAGAAAGTGTAGGTTTCGGGATTCGAACCTTGAACCTAGTTGTGCTTGGAAGTACGTCAGGAAATCTGGGTTTGATAATCGACTTTGGAGTTGAATTTCGATAACCTAGAATAATATTTTACCGTTGAATTTTTGATATGTTATAGATGGGTATACCTAGTTTGTTGTATTAAAAGTTGGGAAAGATCCAACGGTCGGATCTGGAGTTATAAGTCTTCAAAGTTGACTAGAAACCTAGTTTTGGAAGTTAAGTGTGTCGGAAGGCGACTTTGGGATTTCATGTAGAACTGTTAGAACGTTTTTTTTATGGGTTTCGTTTGTTCTAGCCAAGAGTAGGTATGACCTAGTGTGTATAAATATTTTCTTTGGAATTTTCGGAGTTTAGTACGAGGTACTTCCGATGGGCCAAAGTAGGTTACTCAGTTTAATTTTGGAAAGCGGGTTTGGACTTAGAATGTAAGTTTGAGCAAACCTCGAACTTGCTTTCGAGTTTTGAGGTTTAGTAAGTGTTGACGGGATATAGAGTAGACTTGGAACCAGTTTGGGTACTTTTCGGTTTTTCCAAAAAGTGAGGGGCGTTTTGGTAATTTCCACTAAAGTTAGGTTTTCTCGTTCTTTTGAATCTGAGAGCGTTCTCATTAGTATATAATCCTTCTATAAATTCTGTAAGACTTGGAAAGATGATTCTAAGTCGATCTTTCTTGATCAGGTAGTGGATAGTGTTTGCACGAGCGGACATTAGTTGGTGATGGCTAGTAGACGTACTAATAAGGTAAGTCTTATGGACATGCTTAGCTAATGATGCTATATGAGTGTATGCTATGTGGTGGTGTGTGTTTATTGTTTTAATGGAAATTGAGTATAACGACGATATAATTTAATTAAGACCCAAGTGTTTGATAATGGGTCGTGGCATCGCTGCCCAACATTGTGAGATGTTGGGAGGTTCTCTGCGACCAGTCCATACGTATACGGTAGATATGCATTGAAACCATTCCGGTTGGTTTACGGGGACAGAGGCGAGGTCGATGGGATTCTCGTGCCACAAATGAAGTTGAACTAATAAAAGTGAATCACTTAATGAAAAGATAAGAATCGGTTTATGTGTGTTTTATGTGATGTGTTTATTATCCTTGATGTGTGTTTGTGCTACATAGATATGTTGATATAGTGATTGTTAGCTCACGGTGAAAACCGATGTTGTATACCTTGCAGGTTAACCGCTGTTGAGGGAGCCGGAGAGTGTGGTCTGCCGGGGTTTTCATATTTGTTCTTTTGAGTTTCATTTGAGATGTGTATGGGATCTTTCCTTTCTTTTCTTAGTTGTTTGTTCCTTTTGGACGGCTGATGATGTTCTCCCTTTTTGAGTCATGCATAATAAAATATCTTTCAGTTTTATCGGTTTCTTTATGTGCCTTGTTGTAAGGTTCTAGTTACGTTGTTGTTCAGCTAAGGTCGAGACCCATTGTGAGGTCCTAACCAGTAGCATTCCGGGTTCTCAAAATTCGGGGTGTTACATTTGACGTGTTGACCTCATGTTGATTTCACTTGTTGTGTAGCGAATAAATGTGCAAAATCGATTTAATTTATTTTTCTAAACCTTTCACAAAGTCTTCAAAAATAGAGATATAAATGTAGGTGTTAAAGATAAAGTCGTTATAAAATTTTTATAAATTTTTTTAAGAAGTCTTATGTTAAATTGTTAAAATTTAAAATAGATGTTAATAAAAAAAAATTTAACATCTACATTTTATACATTTGATCGTATTAAAAGAATAAATTGTTTAATTTGTAGACATTTAATAAATATTATAAAATCTATCCAAATAAACTTTTAACAAAAATTTGATGTATTAGAGCTACAACTATATGCATGAAAATTATTTTTTTTTTATAAATAATTTAACATTTGATATATAAATAATTATATCTACGAACATAAACAGTTTATGACTTTTTTTTATAAATTAAATCATTAATTTATAGATTTTTATGATAAATGCATTAATAGTATATAAATAATTATATATATGTATATATATATATATAAACCTAATTTTTTTATTCTAAAATTATTTTTAACTAGCAAAAAAATTTTAATTCAAACTCAAACCCCAATCTGTAAAATTGAAGTTAAGTTACCGTAACAAAAAATTGAAATGACTTTGGGTATTAAAAAACCAAAATGGTAAATGATAAATAATGGGCCCCCATTAATCACTTCAGAAAGAGATGTAATCCGATGTTGCTGGCGAGTCGAACCCGCAACCACCAAAAAATCTGAAATTTCTGGCAGCCCATTCTACCACTGAGCTATACTTTATTTGTTTTACATTAAACCAAACTTAAATATGTATTATATAAATAGTAATACGGCTGAGACCCTTCGTAAATTCGAGGCCTTATGCGGTGGCTCACCTCGCACACCCTCAGGGCCGGCCCTGATTCATTCCATTATCGAAAATGATTTGTAGGGCTTCCAACTATCCCTTAGAGGTAGCTGTATATTTTTGGATTCATTCCATTACCTAAAAACTCAAAATACCTTCATTCACCAAGAAAGGAAAAGGAAATGATAATGAAAATAGATTCATTATGTCGTAAATATGGATAAACTTCGTTTCTTATTCTTTTGTGGAGCATAAACAAATGGGCCCTGTTAACATCACTAATGAATCTATTTTCCTTGACAGTGAACGTTACTCCATGCCTGATGATGACGATAACGGAACCACAAAGTCTTTAGTTGACCGACCGCAATTTTCCGTCCATCTTTACACTTTTTAAATCCGATATTTTTGGACGTTAGAAACAAAATCATCACATCCTATATTATCTGTTAGTAAAAAACGACAAAATCCAAAATGTGTCGTCTAATATGCGAAACTAGTCGTTGTGCATGACCAACAAAAGTACATGATATATAGTAACTAAACAAAAGTTCATGATACATTATAGTTTCCTCTCGTGAAGTTGCGCTTATCTCTTGGGACGTCGTGCATTCGGGCTCTTCGGATGCTACAACAACATCCAAATAGATACATCGATACTAAACCAACGAAAGCTACGAAGAGGATGAAGTCGACAGTCCTCCATTGCTTCCTTAGACTCGCGAGGAAACCGGCTCTACAAACGCTGCATTGGTAGCATAGCTCCGTTTGGTTGTTGCTCCATAACAAGCAGTCAATTCCCCCGGCCGTGTTTGCCGGATCATTCCAATATGTCGGGTTTATGAAGGTGTATCCGCATTCCTTTGGTGGCTTACAACATCCTGCCTATCGTACACCACAACAAAACTAAAATCAACGGATTGATCGACTATAATAAAAAAATTTAGACATAAATTATCACAAATTTCGCAAATTAGCACACCAAAATATTTATTGTTTATTTTTCTTTGAAATGACAAAGTAAATTTAATTTATAAAAGTTTTTTTTTTTCCTTAAGCAAATTATATTTTATATATTTAAAATTTTATAATAAAATAACCTTATAAGAACTATTTCTTTGAATTAACCCCCTATATTATATTTTGTCAGATAAAAAAAACCTTATTATACTTATTTATTTTAATTTACACACTTTGATATAATTATTTTTTACAAAAATGAAAAAACCTATTCTTCAATTTGTTAACTGCATCTTTTAATTGTTTTTAGCATATTAAAATACAAAATTTAGGTATAGCACAGAAAATGCGGTAGAAAACGTATTACCATAAGATGATTTAATTTTTAAAAATAAATTATGTTTTATTTTTCAAAAATATTATTATAAAGGTACTATTTTTCTCCAAAAATAGCTTCAAAGTTGCAAAGAAAATTACCTCTATAGGACTGAGCTCAGCGTTGAGGAAATCCTGAGACATTCGATACCGTTGATTCAACTCAGCACAAATTCCGGTCGAACTCAAACAAACCCGAACGGCATCCCACCTTCTAACACCCTCAACCCTCCTCCGAAACCACCCTGACGAGAAATCGTCGAGGCGATAATCCGACGACTGATAAGTGTCAACGCCACCAAAATCACCATCATCAGAATTCTTAACATTCGTAGCCACGTAGACGAAACCAACCAAGAAGCCAAGCGCAACAATAGCGAGTGACATGGCAAGGAAGTAGATCAACACAAGCCACGTCAGCCGCCAGATGGATCCAACAAGGCCGAGGAGAGCGATGACGGAGACAGAAGCTCCGAGAAGAATGACTGGCCATTGAAGGATCTTGAGACACGAATTTTCTGGTTGGTAGAAGGCGAGCCAAAGGCCGGAAAGAATGATGGGAATTGAAAGAAGGATTGAGAATATGGCTGTGACTGTTACTCTAATAGGGTTTGTTGAGTGATTTTTATTGGGTTCCGCCATTTTTGGTTGATGAAGGTATTCTGAGTTTTCTTCTCCTATGGGTTCTAATTGTGTTCTCATTTGTCAACAATGAAGATGCTTGTTTTGAAATAGTTGCTGAGTTGTCGGGAGACTCGAGAGTGAGATTGTTTATATTTTCTGGCATGTCTCGAGATGATCATCATAAAAAGGGAGCTTTTGCTCATTTTTTCTTGCATTATGGACCCTCCTCCCTCATTGCTGCTACAGCATTTACACGACAAGGATCCTAAGTTCAGTTTTGTACCTCCTTTTTCCTAGGGTTCCAAAATTTTATATTTAAAAAATTACATTGTTGATTATATTAGAAATTTCAAAAATATGACCCAACGTGAAAATAAACTTTTTCACGCCTTCTATTACTCCATTCTATCTGACCCACATCCGAACTTTGTAGTGGTATATATTAACTTTATAAAACCGTATAATTATTGATTATATTAATAAGATCGGTAATTTACTCTCATTTTTATCATAAATTGATTTTATGAAGTAAAAATTATCACACTTATGTGTCAAAGAAGTGTTGTATAATTTTGAAATTTAGACTACTCAATGATGTTTAGGTTTTGTAGTTGTTCATACTAGATAATGTAAACCCACCACTTTTCAAGTAAATTATTATGCCATTGATCACAAGCAATGTCTGAGGATAGAGACGGGTGTCATCTTATCTTATTACATGTCACGATTATATTGCCATTTTGTCACCCACTCTTGATTGACATGTTATGTTTAATCGACCAAAATAATCTTGATTCATTTAACATAATTATGTAATAAATCCAGACAATCATGTAACGTTATGATAAGAAAATAAAAAGGATTTATCCGGGTCATATGTATGTACATTTACTCCGTTTGGTTACATTTCCGAAAATGGAATAAAAACTAATGTAGTGCATACATGTGTATTCTTGTTCATGAAAAGTTTTATAATCATTTTATATGGTTTAAAATAGTTGTATTAAATTTGATTAATTTGGATATCATATATGAAAACAAAATAGCGGGAATGAAACATTTTTTACATTGAGAAAACATTCACTTATAAGTTATTTTTACGAATTAAAACTGACATTTAAGTGGATTAGATTTGTTTTTATTCCGTTTTTCGGGTTGGAACCAAATGACCCCTAATTGTAATATTGTGTTAATTGTATTGTTTGATCAGTAGGACTGTAGGAGGAGCAGGGCGTTTTAAACTTTTTTTAGCACGAACAAGTCAATTGGGCCTCGTTGTGTGGCTTAAATTGGATTTAGAAGTTGGTCTGGCCCAAAAAGCCCAACTAAAAACTCGGGAGTATTTTATTATCTTTCCCATTCCCAATGCCATTTTTTCTTTGTCGCTTGTCGTCGAAGCACCTCCGATCTCTCTCCCTGTCGCCTCTGCCTCCGTCCCACCTCTCGAACTGCGATCAGACCTAGGTATGCGAATCCTTCAGCTTTTATCTTGCAATCAATTTCTTTGTATCAATTTCATTTCTTAAGGTTTTTTATTTTACTCGTTAATGGATATCAATTATTAATGCCGATGGCAGAAGGACGGAGGAAAGATCGACATTCGACAATCCTGAGTTGCATTGATTTTTCCTCATCCTTCTAGGCGTTCGTAAGTATTACCGTTTCTTCTATCTTCGTTGGTGTATGTATTTCATTTTTAGTTCTTGTAATCATTTTAATTTTATTTGATATGGATAATGCTGCCGCGTGACTATCGATTCGGTTCTCATTCACTAGTTTCTGCTAAACCTGACTAGTCATTCATTTCACCCGCCTTAGACAATTGATTGTTATTGATGGAAAATGCAGGCACTTTATATTATCTTCATCATTAGACTTTATATGCTTAGTTTATCAGATTCTTCTCGGGTAAGAGACTTTTTTTTCCTTTTCTTTCTGGGAAACTAAATCGAATTAATTTTGAGATACAAGCAGATATTTTTACTGTTTGACATTGGAAAATGTACATGTAAGAAATACATATATCAAGAAGTCTTACCAAATCTATCGAGCTAAATCCTGTTGAGATGTGTGGATTATCGTGTCCCACATCGACAAAATGAATAATGTGAACCTAGCATATAAACCCAAGGGTTACTCCTTCGATGGAACCCCGAAGGCTAGTGTGCTTAAGTTCACTTGTGACGTGCATCCCCTCCACGTCCGGATATAAAAGATAAATTTAACATGGTATCAGAGCAGGTCCGATCCGGGTCTCGTTATCATGTGTTTGGGTTGTGATTAGCGAATATGCTATCCGCCCGTGTTTGGCTAGGCTGCTTTGTGGGTTGTGATTAGCGAATATGCTATCCGCCCGTTGTGTCAAGTGCAACTAGTCCAGGATAGTTGCACTTGAGGGGGAGTGTTGAGATGTGTGGATTATTGTGTCCCACATCGACAAAATGAATAATGTGAACCTAGCATATAAACCCAAGGGTTACTCCTCCTATTGCCAATTGGTTTTACGTGCATCCCCTCCACGTCTTAGACCCGACGGATATAAAAGATAAATTTAACAAATCCCTTGTTCATTTGCTGTCAAATCTGAAGATATATACGTACCTGAAGCAATCATTAGAGTTCTCTTGCATATTTCAATTAGACACCTTCTCTAGGAACTCTTCCATAACTGCTAAACAAATAGAATAGACTTTCCTTGTAATGAAGCTATAACCTCTGTTCTAGGCGTATAATGAAATGCTACTCCTGCTCAATCATTTTTAGTGAGCGAGACTTAGTTAATGGTCCCACGAGCAACTATAACTTTCAAGTGAAGCGCTAGGAGTTTTAATCGGGGTACAAAATCATTAGCATAAGATTGATATGTTTTGTGTTACATGTAGTTCTTCAATTAAGTTGGTTAAAGAAAGTGTATGCTTATTTTAGTGTGTCTGACTTCTGTGTTGCATAATATCCTAGATCTTGCATATTTAAATACCTACTCTGTTTGATATATCTGTTCTGGCCTGCTAGCCTGATTATAAAAAATTCCAGGCAGGTAATCTTGTGAGGAGAAAGAGAGATGGAAGACATTGTAGAAAATGGAAACCGCATGGCTGCCCCTCTAATTTTCATCCTCATCACTGTTGTACAATTTATCCCTAGATACCTTGAACTCCAACTGAAGGTAATTTTAAGACGTTACAAATTTGTGAAAGTTTCCAAGTTTCTTCATACAATAGTGCCAAAGTATTCCAAATGTCAGTAATGAGTGAAAGCAAGCATGGTTTTAGGGCAGTTAAGTTTCTTTTGTTTCCCATCTTAGACATTATGGGATATTCATTGATGTAGTTAGGAACTTGATATTAGAAACTGTATGGAATCTTGTGATACACATTAGTCCACTCCCGTCGCAGGTTAATAGACAAAATTTGTTAGATTAGTTCATTTTACTCCTAAGATGCAAGTTGTAGAGAGAATCGATCTAATAGTAAACATCTTTCATCACTCATTCATTGGACAATAGACGATGCCATCTAGAAAGGAATATTGGAGCAAAAATCCCCCAACAGAATAGTACTGTGATATTCGTATCTGTATATTGACTTGGATTCTATATTGTTTATTTATTTATTGTAAAACCTCATTGAACAATTGAAGATGTTCTTTTCCGGCAGTGAGTTTTTCCGGTAACCTCCCACTAAGTTCTACTCCACGAAATAGTAAACTGTTTTCATTCTAATAGTTCTCAAAGTTAATTAGCACAATAAATTGGTAGAAGTGGTGGTGATCCCGCTGTTGTCTTGTAGCAGCTGGAGCCACTGTTCAATCATTGGTGCTATATCTATTTATGTTTCTGTACTACCATCTTGCAAGAATTGATCTTTTCCTTGCACATTACTTCTCCAGAAAGGAAGCAAGAGTGACACAGAAATCAGTTTGCGTCAAGAGATAAAACAATTGTACAAAGAAGCAAGTGCCCTGTCACAGTGAGTGATTCTGATGACTTTCTAATGATTAACTTTATAGAGATGATCATTGAATATAAACATGGAATTGTAAGAAAGAAGGAAGGAGCGCCTTACATTGGAAGATGCATAATGGCATAGTTGTCACATGGTTCATCGTTAGAAGTTGCCGGTCTTTATATGAATTAACTGAGCTTACACTTGGATGCTACGGATTTATTTTAATTATTTATATAATATTTTTTTACTTAAACTTCAGAATCCAAATAGTTGCTCTGACATAATGAAATTTTTTTGTTAAATTTATGTGAATATAGTCATTGACCAAATAATGAGTCTTCATTTGAGTTCCAAGCTAGAAGTCTATAACCAAACAAGACCAAATGTAGTCTGTGTGGGAAATCTAGTTTAGTTCTTAATTTTAAAAAGACAATGCAGTTCAAGTTTGTGCTCTAATGTTTGAACAGAATTTATCTTGTAGTAATTAACTGCAATCTTGTTGTGATGAAGTTTCAGATAAGCCCACTAATGTTAGTTAGAATGTTTAAGTTTTCTTTTCCATTTAGGGGTTTACCTGTTGCTAAATTGCAAACCACACGGTATCTTTCACTAAACCTGGTTCAATGGTAAAAAAACAATTTGGTGCAGGTTGAATTTTAGCAAGGGTGTTGATGAGACTTGACTTATTAAAAGATAAGATAACTAAACTTATTAAAAGATAAGATAACTATTAAATAATAATGAAGCATTATCAATTATGCTCATTATGCCTAGCATAAGTCAGCAAGGGATAATCCCTATTAGCTAGCCTAGTAGGGAGGGTAGGAATCCTATCAGGCGTGGTGGCACTTCCAATGCTTAAATGATTTGCAATGGTGAAAAAATGGTGTGGTTTGCAATAACCTTCTAACCATATGGGTTGGGTTTTTCCTAAAGCTGCATCTACAGGGAATAAGTCAGTGAATGCATTATGATTTAAGTAGATTATGTTCTTTTCTTTCTAATATGTTTATGTTGTAACATTAGGCCCTCAACATTTGCACAAGCTGCTAAGCTGAGGAGGACAGCTGCAACTAAGGAGAAAGAATTAGCAAAATGTATGTATAGCTGGACCATTCTGCATTTGAAGGATTAATTCCATTTAATTTATATGGCTTGTAATTTGTAGCATACCAGGCATCCTTGCTGATTTCATCAAACTTGGGTTTGTACTTGATTTGAATGTTTTGCTGAATCTACTTGTAGTTGTACACCCGGTCGTTTTTTGCTGCCTTTCATCTCTTCCCCCATTTAAGTTGTAATATTATGCTCAACATTATGATATTTTAGTACTCAAATGGGAGAGAGAGAGAGAGAGAGACCTGGACTTTGAGTAATGCTTTTATGCATATCAAGCGTCCTTTGTATCTCTACTATAGTTTAAATTTTATACCTGTAAATTGCGATCATGTGTGAGTAGTAGTAAAGCTTCAAACATGTGATGTTTTTCCTTTTTAAGATTTTACATTTAGCTGATAGGTGCAATTTTGCTCTCAGAGCCATATTAATAGGCTTCTTTTTGTAAATTTCTTAGATTACGTTGCTATATATTTATACTGATTTCTTCCTTCTGATATTAAATGCAGATCTGGAACAATATGCCCTGGAGAAGAAATCAAGTTTGGATCCATACGTGAAACTTATGACACCTTTAAAGGTGCTTGTTTGGTTATATATCCTTGCTCTCAACCACTGGACATATTCAAGATTTTTGAAATGGTTGTGTGATATGTTACAGGTATTGACCTATATTCTGCTGACATTTTGGTTTTGGGGATGTCCTGTGGCATCAATATCTAAGGAGCTTGTGCAACCGTTAGGTGAGCAGGATTTTGCTTATATATGTTACATTTCACGCTGTTCTATACTAATAATGAGCGATGAATTCAGTATGTGTATACTTTGTTGTATTTACTTCTAAATTATGTGACAATGCTTTCTGGTAGTACCACAAGCCATATTCTATCCCCTCCTAATTGCTTGATAACATATGTTTGTTTGCTGCAGGGAATATGTTGTCTTTGAAGGCTGGACCATTCTCTCAAGGAAAGGTTATGGTATGTGGACAATGATTCTTTTTCTTCTTGATAGCACGATAATTTGTTCTTAACCATGAGTGCTAATCGTTACTCAAATTAGATAATTGGGCCTTGTTATGCCATTGGCTTGATTATTTCTTTTGTATGTGTTGCCAACATCTTGGTTACATAAATGTGAACAGGGAAGTTGCTTGGCTGCTTGTTTTATATATAATGATATTTTTATGATTATCTAGGATTGTGCACTTTAATAATGCACGCAGACATGCAGTTTACATGTTCTAGTTGTTGTTAAGTCATTTGGTGATGAAAGACCCTCGAGGGGAAAAAAACGTGTTCCAATTATGGTTATACCTTGTATGGTGAATGCTATCCACTCGGATAGAAATGATCCTTTACAAGATGCTTGCTTATTTGATCACTCAAACTCGATACAAAGTATAAAGGAAAAACATTAATTAGTTAAAACGAAGTAACTCTAGTTAGTTGGAAGATTGAAAAATTGACAGCGTTCCTGCTTCCTCAATTTCTTTTCATGTGTGTGTGCAATACTGTCATTATTTTAATTGGATAGATACTTGTTTAAGGTTGTTTTCAGCACATTCTTTGATTAGTTTCTGACCAATAGTTTACAAATGTTATGAATCATATTCTTTCTTATTTGTTTTAGGCAGGGACATCACTGAAACAAACTCACAGTTAACTTGCAAACTGTTAATAATCTTATGGACTTAGTAGTCGAGGGGCAGCTGAATTTTTCAGTGGCAAGATTCAAATGCATTGACATTATCAATAATAGTGAGAATCTGTTAAGAATGTGACGAATAATCAATCCATATAAAAGCATGGAGAAAATATTCAAGTTTATTCATTTTTTCCACCTTCAAATATGACGTCTTTATTTGACCTATTTTAACCATGATATAGATCTGTGTTCTTAGTGAGAGGGTGATTATGGTTTCCAGGTTGGCATCATACCCTGGCTGGTACTATGTACAAGGGTGAGCAAGCTCATCTGTCGACGATTTATCCATTAAGCACGAGAGAGTGTTGTATTGAACAAGGATGTACTGATGCCAAACATTGACAAGACCATGTGGAGCAGGGCAGTGTGTATAGGGGACGGGAAGAGGGGAAGCGACCGAGCGGATGTGGTGTCGTCCAGTGCATGTTTAATGCATGCTCTTCGCTGCCACTGGTTGATTGCCCCCGACTTTAACCTTAAAGATTGATATAGACATCGGGTTGAAGTCTTGTAAGTTGCAATATAGCCCAACAAGCTTGCTATGTCAAAAGTTGTGATGCAAATTTGCACTAATTGAATCACTTTTATACAATTTAACTATGAACTCGACTGAGAATAGTGGGAGTTTCTAGATATTTTAGTAAAATATTTTTTTATATAACATTGTTAAAATAGAATTAATTTTTCGTAAGATTTTATATTAGACGATGAAAATGTTATTGAATTAGTTAATTATAAAAATAGAATATATTGTTTAATTTTTCAAAATACCATAATAAAATATTAATTTTCTAATTTATGTTTTTAGAATATTTTTTCAAATACTTCTAATGAATAGTTTTTGTTAGTTGATAAGTTGATGACCGATGATGTTAACCCGTTAGTAATTATTTCTTCATTTTTTTTGTATATCATATATATTATAAATTCTAGGTGTTTTTGTAAAATTAACTCAATGTTTGATCATTTTATTTTGAACATAAAAGTATATCATTATTTGTTTAAAATTAATATACGAGGTAGTTTATGAGTGTCTAAAAATGACTAATGATAGAAAGTTTGTCTGGATTTGACACAATCTATTATTAAAAGAATCAAACATTTATGAAGTTAAACTTAAACAACTCCAAGACATAGTCGGTTTCTAAATCATGAAATTGAAGCGATTGGCACGTAACGTATATACAGTATATGTACTTACTCTTAGGCATCTCCCGTGAACGAAGCATTTCTTTTTCTTTCTTCTTTTTTTATGAAAATAAAATGTGTCATGAATACCAACATATCAATGCCCCGTTTGAAAACCATCTTATCGTAGGTTACGGAGCTTATGAGTAAAGCTTGGGCAGTTCCATCGGCTCCTCTTATGACAGTGTCTGAAATGGGCATTTCCATCATATGTCCAAGGCAAGTTTATGGAGCTGATGAAAAGACTCTTCCTCGAAACACGCTCGATCTATTTTCTTTTGGCTGCTCATTCCAACTCTCGATCTTTCTTTTTTTTTCAATATTAACCCTAGAAATCTAGGGATTTGAAATTGGCAACGTTTTCTCCATTTTCGTTAATGGAATACATTTTTTATTGCTACAAGCGTTATTTTTCAAATTTACTTCTAGTTTTTCAGGTTGAGGGCTACTTTTTTTTAAAAACGGTTCAGGTTTAATTTAATTTCTTTAATAATATTACGGTTTGTAAAGAAAAATATCAAAATATTGAAAAGCGGTTTTTTTAATTAAAAAATGGGCGGAAATGAAAGAAACGAAGTCCTTGACAAGGGTTTATGGTATTCCAAAATGCGTGATTTGTTGCAAATAACTATTTAAGTGTTCTCTCATTTCTTTCGTTTGCTAGCCGCCTCCTTGCCCTTGAGTAGTTGTCGCCTCCCCTCTCCTTTGATATAAACGATTGTTTATTTGTTAGATCTATTCTTCATTTTGTAGGTACGCAATTGTTTGTTATCTTGGTTATTTAGTATGCAGGAGTTAAAATTGGTATTTTTATGTTGTTCACTAGTTCATTTGATACCTCAATTCGAATAAATGAAATTCAATTGGATTTTACTATTTGATTCTTAGTTATAAAGTTGTTTTTAGACCGAAATTGTTGTAGATATGTAGTATATGTTTCACTGGTCTTATTTGTTTTATTGTGTGTGTTTGATACAATCAGAGACTAATGTGTTACCTAAGTTCTTCCGGTGAATATGACTTTCTGATAAACATGGTTTTAGTAGACACATCCAAATTGGCGGTGTTATCTGGTGTCCTAAATACTTCTTATGGCATTCACTATGTTACTCAATGAGCCAATAAACTCATTAAAACAACTTTATTTCTATAGAATCAAATACCCCACCAAATAGCAGCAAGACATATGAACTCTTTTTATTTAACTTTAGCTTTAATTTCCCGGAAAAAACATCATTTATTCTTTTATTTTCATATTTGATGTTATTTATTTTATTTGATATTGTTTTGTCAATTTTATTGATGGTTTGTTTGGTGAAAGGACATTCCAACAATTGATGACATAGGTCCACAAGATGATGGTTACCTATTCACATTTTCTAGTAATTGCAAATTTTCTTTTGCCAATTTTTATTTTTGTTGGTAGTCCGTTTTTTGAAATTTTCCACAAGAAATTCTTTATTTTATGTTGTGTGTTAAGTTTGACAATCCAGTCGCATGCAATTATATGAGTGAAACATGTATCCTCCATTAGCAACTCAGAGACAAACTTGGTTGAAATCCACCCATTTTAGCACAATTTTTTTTATTCTTAAAAAGAAACAGTTTGAGAAAGTCCAATTGTTCGAAATGAATTTCTATATCAAGTTCATAACAAGATCTCAATTCTTGTTTGTTTATAGTTACGTATGATCAAGAATATATATATATATATATATATATATATATATATATATATATATATATATTAAAAACAGGGTCATTCAATGGATTTCGGAGGCCTTGTGTTAACGTATTTTTTGTTATCAATTTTAAAAATTATGTTTTATCAGGAAATGTACGAAAAAATAGCCAAAAATCATTTTTAAATTAAAAAAACACATGAAAGAAAAACAAATACAAAGAAAAACCAGATAGTTCTTAATTATAAATATTTTTTAGAAGAAAAAAAATAAACAAAAGAGGGGGGATTATAAAACATGTAACGATAAAAAAGAAAGAAAAAAGAACATACATAGCAGATTTGAACTCTTGACTTTTTTAATAGAAAATACATGAAAGGGAGATTTGAACCCTTGACCAATTGCACCGAATGTCAAACTCAAACTATTATAGTAAGCACTCTTTTGTTACTTACACTAACTAAAAATTAATCATATGGGGCTCCAAAAAATTGGGGGTCCTGTGCTGTTGGGCCTAATGACACCCCTTGTTGGACGGACCTGATTAAAAAAGTACAAAAGTTCGCTCTATGTTTTGTTAATACATCAAAAAATGCTTTAGGGCCTATTTACTTGCAGATTGGTTTATTTTCGGGTTTATAAACTAAATGAGTTTATATGGGTTTATAGTTTATTTTCGGGTTTATTTCTCAAAGGGTTTATATATATAAATCATATAAGGTTGTTTACTTGTAGTTTATTTTTTGGGTTTATTTTTGTTCAAAATACACTTATGCCCCTAAAAAAATCGAAGAACGACGGAAAATACATAGAGATGAACAAAGAATATCGGATTGGAAAAACACAAGGCTAAAATCGGGTTTTAAACAAAAATAAACCCATCCCAGCAAAAATAACCTTGCTCAGATAAGTTTATTTTTGAGTGGTTTATAAACCCAAATAAACTCATAGTGAATTAAACCAATCTCTAAGTAAACACGCACAAAAATTAAACTTAGGGTTTATAAACTAAATAAAACAAAAATAAACTACAAGTAAACAGGCCCTTAGTTCCCAAAATGATTTCATCACACATGCAATCTGATTCGAACAATGAATAGGAAAGAAAAATCGTAATGAGAAGTGTCCATTGTCTAACGGATATGACAAAGGTCTTCTAAACCTTTGGTATAGGTTCAAATTCTATTGGCCGTAATTTATTTTCTTTTGAATTTTTTTCAATATCTATGGGATAAATTTATATATTCTAATGATAAAGAATTTGAATTAGAAATGCTTATTTTAGTTTTGATTTGTTTAATGAAATAAATAAATATAAAATATATCTAAGCATTTCTTTGGTTATTAAACAAAGAACACTTTATTCTTTTAGGTCTATTACTGAAGTAGAAAACACTTTATATGCTATCGAACACCTTCTTTTAAGAGAATAATGGGTTGTGAAGACCTTTTTGTAAACTAGAAACAAAGTATGCCCCTATTTTTATTAATCTAAATAAATAAATAAATAAATAAAGGGTAGAATGGTCTATAGAAAAATTAAAACTCTATAAAATCCCTCAATTTCCAGTTAGGGTTTACTCGCAGTCAAAATCGTTTCTGCAAAATCCTAGCCGTATGGCCGATTCCTCACATCCGCCAGATTCGCGAGTGGAAACCACCGTAAACACAGACTCCGACCTCCACGGTCGACGGTTCATCCTCGCAGGCGGCTGCACATTCCTCGGCTACGACAAATTACCAAATAAACTTTTCAATTAATTTTTATATATAAATAATAGGGGCATATTTTGTCACCTAATAAATAAAAGAACTTTAATGGTACACAAGTTTACAATATGAGCCCACTTACCAATATAATTTCTAATTTCTAATGAATCAAGATAACCATTTGTAATTATCTGCTCCTCGACCCCCCGGGGGAAGCTTTTGATTGCTTGTACAATTCATGTAATCGTTGAGCTCTTTCCAATTGATTTTGAGTAATTTTATCGAGATCAAAAGCAAATTGTGCAAATGCTTCTAATTATGTGCATTGCACCGGTTCCAATTTTAATTTTCCGGCCACTTGTTTCATGGCTTTAACTTGAGATGTAGACCCCACTTTGGAAACAAAAATTCTCACATTAACCGCAGGTCTAATTTCAACATTGAATAGATCGTTGGATAAGAATATTTGTCCATCTTTTATATAAATTACATTAGTAGGAATATAAACCGAAACATCTCTTGATTGGATCTCAACTATTTTTGGCTACACCGTCAGTATAATTTATCTTGTATTTTATTTTTTGGAATAATTATTTGCTTAATTTTCTACAATATACTGGGCTAAAAATATTTTAGAACTCGTTAATTTTGTTAATATCTCATTCCTTAGAATTGTTTGTTACAAAAAAAACATTTAAATTGTTATATGTACAGTCCAAAAATAAAACTAATTTATTGAGAGGAAAGTTTTGATAACATACCACAAGAAGTCAATAGTCTCATCCGAAAGGATGTCATAGGATGGTTGTGTAATAGATAATGACCATGTCTAGATGCTTACCCATGTATTCAAAAAAAAAAAATAACCAATATAAATTAGCTAATTGGGAAACTCACCATCAACTTTTTATTTTTTGGTTTTTGACCACTTAATTAAAAATCCGATTTTCCCCCGGAAGGTCAACAAATGTTTGTTGACATTTTAACTGTTGACAATAAAAATGTAAAATGGATTGTCAACCTTTGTAAAATGTACCGTCAATAGTCTCGGGGGATTATGAAACCACCCTTAACAAGGGTTTGTCAACAAAACAACACCTTCCTTCTATTACATTAATCTTTTCATTAAAGGGCCGTACTTTTCAATAGTCTAATACTTTTCTCTCTCTCTCAAAACCAATTTTGATTCATTAAGGTTGTGTTTGGCAACAACTCCTAAAACACTAGTGTAAGTGTTTAGTAGTGTTTGTTGAGAGTATTTTTGGTAAACACTAGTGATAAGTGTTTCCAAACGTTAATGAGTGTTTGGTGTATAATGTAACTAAACACTAGTGTTAGTGTTTGTCACATGCCTATCACATGGGTCATCGTCTTCCTCGTAGCAACTCCTCCGTTTCGCTTCCCCTTTGTCCCCAAATTCATCACAAATATTTTTCACCAACGAAGCGGCCAATTTTGGCTGCCCTAATGCTACCATTATCGCTCTGATCCTCACCAGTCTCAAATCGAGCGATCAAATATCCAGATTCAAGACAATCATCTTCGAATAGAGGAATAATTACATACCGTATATTGATGGCTATAAAAACCAAATTGATATACATTTCATCTTCTTCACGGGAAATAATTACAGACCTCCAACTTTGAGCATTAATCATAAGGAAATCAAAGAGTAGTGGTGAAACAAGCAAATTGAAATCAAAGAGCAGTTAAGAAACAATCAAATTAGGGCGCAACAAACTGTGTTTCTCAATTCTCATTACATAACCTAATTTGCGTCTAAATGTCAAAAAAAAACCCAATTCAGACACTCTAAAATTCAAACACTGGTGCAAATAGCTTTCAATCAAATACCAACCAAACACCATGACAACACAGAGCTGCCGAGGAGCTGCTGAACCGAGAGTGAAGCCTGGATTGATGGAGACGCCGAGGAGATGTTACAACGAGAGTGAAGTATGGTTTCGTCTTCGTCGTCTTCTTCGACGAGCAGCCCGAGAGTGAGGCGATGTGAAAGCTAGTTTTATTGGTTTCGTCTTCTTCGACGAGTAATCTAAGGGTTTTTCAATGTGAAGGCTTTTATCTTCTTCGATAGAGTCCAACCTTCTCTCTGTCGATAGAGTCCAACCTTCTCTAAGGGTTTGTCAATGTGAAAGCTAGGTTGTATTGAATGTGTATATATTACAGGCCTTTTCGTTATTAATTAAAAAGGACAGGGACAACAGGGTCTTTTTCTTCACTCAAACACTCACAAACCCACACACACCATGCTCCCGGGAAGAGTTTCAGAAACGGATCCAGAAACACTTCTCACTAGTGTTTTCTGGACTACCAAACACACGTTAAAAATGCAAACATTCTAAAACTCTCACAAACACTCACAAATATTGCGTGCCAAACACAGCCTAAATCGAATTTAAAACCGAACCGAACAAGCTTCTTTTTTTTTTTTAAATAAAAAGACACCCATTTTTTTCAAACCAAACCCTTCTTCTTCTATGATTCTTTGAACCCGCTTCTTTGATATTTGACCAATCCACAATAGAAATAAGCAACTTCGACTTACCCTCTTTATAGAGCCATTCTTTCCGCTCCTTGTTTTCGCATAAAAGAATCCAATGTTTAAGTTCGATGTGTATATTGAAACCCCCAATTGAGCTCCACGACACCGACTCTTCCACTATTAGATGCCATAATATTGACATTCACATCCACATTAACCGGAGGTTTGGAGCGGATGCCTTAGATCTATGGCTATGACATCGGGTGTTGAGGACGGTGGTTGCGTCCATCCTCACGATTCCACTGTCGTATATGAGCTCGAGGTTGCGGCGAGAGGCAAAAGAGAGAGGATGAGAGAAATGAGGGTGGAAGAGACGAGCCAATTCTGGTAAGAAAAGGTCGATGAAGGGAAGTTGCTGGAGCGATTCATAATTCGTCGTCCAAAAAAGTTGCCAAATCTGATATGAAAGGCCAATGGATCATATTCAGCCTCAATAGTGTTGGATTTCGGTGTCCAGTTTTAGACCAAAAGGGTTGTAATCTCACTTAAGTGACTAGACGGTTGTCCCAATTGCCAATCAAATTAATATAATTATCTTGAAGTGAAGTCAAGTTATTAACTAAGGGTTTGTAATCTCCACAAAGGAGTGGACAAAACCCAACCAAGAGTTTGTAATCTCCGAAAAAGAAGTAGATGAAACTCTAATAGAAATTAAGTTCAATTGCAAGTCTTATAAACCGATTGTTATATCCAAATACCTTAGATGGGATAAAACGTTACACGTTACAAAGACTAAGTAAGTGACTTACTTGTCTTACTTTGCAACAAGCTATAAGAAAGCTTATCCAATGTCAATACAATGGAACTAAAAGCTTATTTGTTGCAAAAACGAATGCTGAATCAAGTGCAAATGACTCTCCCTTATATAGGTATAGAGGGCCACGGTTTTGAGGAGTTATAACCACCAAAAAACGGTTAAAAGTAGTTAGGAAAGTTACACGAAAGTTGCTTGGGTGATGGGCCTTGAAACCCTTGAAAAGCTCGGGGCCCGAAGCCCAAACAAGGAGCCCGAAACCGCTCCCCGGAGCTAGCTTAGAGCTAGCTTATTTTCTTGGTCCAGACACTTCTAATGAGCTATATTCACTTCCACGTATCTAGGGTAAGCTCCAAGATCCACAAATATCAATATCTTACCTCAAGCTAGTGTAGCTCCTAAAGAAGCTCACTAGCTGCTTTATTGACATTCACTAAGCATTTGAGCTTGGATGGCTCCCAAATTTTAACCACATGTTCTTTAGCCAATATAAGGCCTAATAACCAATTATGTGCCGAGAAACCATGGATAAAAAGGCCCAAGTATCGGCCTTGTAAAATATGGCACAAGTGGACCTTGTCGTAGATCACCTTGCTTCGATTTAACTACCCTTATAATAATAGTTGCTCTTAGTGCCGATCACTTGGCTTGCCTCCCGCGACCCATACCATAGTGCCAAACATGTGAACAACTCATTGCACCTTGTCTCAAGTCACGCTCAGTGGTTACATTGAAGACTTAACCCAAACATCAAACAGAGAGGAGGGAACCCTCTCTTGTACCTTCCGATACCTCCTCTGGTTCTCCCTCGTGTCCGAGTTGGTGTGGGGTTGAGGTTCTCGTCTCATGCTTACCATGATTTCTTTTAAAATTTCTATGAAGTTACAAGTTTTGGTTGAGATTTAAGATATATAGAGCTATTGGAAATGTAGGGATTTAAAATTGATTTTTGTTTAAGGACAACGTCTTTTTTTTCATTAATGGATTGCATCTTTCATTTTTGCAAGCCTTATTTTTCAATTTTCTTTCTAGTTTTTTCGGTTGAGGGTTGCTTATTCTTTTGTTATAAACGGTTTAGTTATAACTAGTTTAATACTTGTGTCTTGCACGGGCCACGGGATGACACATAATTTATTATAAAAATATTCATATATTTTAACCATAATATATTATATATAATTATTTTAAAAATAAAGATTTTTTTTACTTGATATGTATATGAGATATAGTCGATTAGAATATTCGACAAACCTATTTTATTATACTTTAAGGAAAAATTTATTATTAAATTATTTAAAAATAAATACTAAAATTTAAAAAGTATCTAAAAGAAAATTGTATAGGATTACCGTATTATAAAATTATCCTAAATAAGATATACCAATTATAATGTAATATATTTATTGGTTATAATAGATTTGTTCAAGATTTTCATTTTTTGTAATCAAATACACTTTAAGAAAATCAAACAAACCGATTATTAAAATAAATAAATATGAAACCAAATAAATATCAAATTATTTAGATGTATTCAAATATTCAATTATTTAAAATTATTTGAAATGTAAAAAGTAAATGAAAATTCAATTATCTTAATTTAAAAATAACGTGACTTATAAAAATTTATATTATTTAATCTTCTAACACACTACTAGTATAGTATTTGTTAAATATACAAAGTTATTTTTGATATCATAATCTTTTCATAAATCTCATATCATAAAATCTCATATCATAAAGAAATTAGATAAAATAAAATTAAAAATAATTGACTTAACATAAATAAGACATATGACAAAATAAAAAGTTGCTTGATATTGTGGTGTGTCAAAATCCTAAGTAGGTTATTGTGGTGATGACACGTGGCAAATTCGAGGTAATTTAATGTGGTAATGACACATAGGTTTATACACTTATGTTTTAGTATTTTATATATATATATAAATATATATTAGATTCTATTTATTTAATAAGTTTACGGTTTGTTAAAAAAATATTAAAATATTAAAAAGGAGCTCTTTTAATAAAATAAAAAAAGACGAAAATGAGAAAGGTGTTGTTTTGACAAACGGAGCCTTGTTAAGGGTTTACGGTATTGGAAAATGGGCGGTTATAAGTCTATTTAGGTCTTCTCTCATTTCTTTCTTTCGCTGGCCGCCTCCTCTTGCCCTTGAGCAGTTCTCGCCTCCCCTTTCTTTCAGATAAACGATTGTTTATCTGTAGATCTATTCTTCATTTCGTAAGTATCCAATTGCTCACTATCTGGGTTATTTAGTATACAGGAGTTAAAATTGGTATCATATGTTGTTGACTAGTTCATTGGATACCTCAATTCGAAGAAATGAAATTTATTGGATTCTATTTTCAGTGTTAAACTGGTTCTTAGTTATAAAGTTGTTTCTGAGACCGAAATTGTTGTAGATATGTAGTATAAAGTTATTTCTGACTTTTTGATAAACATGGTATTAGTAGACACATCTAAATCGGCGGTGTTATCTGGTGTCCTACATAGTTCTTACGGAATTCACTCTTGAGTTATTGGTTTAAACATCTTTCATTGAAATCTATTGTGTCATATAACTATTACGAGCATTTGCTTGTAAGTTTCAATACCCATCAAGATTCTTCTTAGATTTTACAAATCTCTATGGAAATTTCTAACGGAGTAATTTGATGATCAAAACAGCTAGCCTTGCTTCCAAGAGGAATATTTAGGAAAAGCTCAACTGCTTGGAAAGATGGTATGTGTTTCAGAGCTCTGATTAGATTAATCTTGGTTTGGCTTTATTGTTGTTAATTCGAATTGGTTTCCTTGTGCAGGTGAAGTTTACAGCTGAGGAGCTGCGTGCCATTATGGACCGCAAGCATAACATTCGTAACATGTCTGTTATTGCACACGTTGATCATGGTATACATTTTTTCTCCATTCACTTTCTGTAAGCTTATAGTCCTCAAGATTTATGCAAAGGATTTTTTACTTTGATTGAAGAATGATTGGACTGTTATTTTTTTGCCCCTAACTAAAATAATGTAGACATTCAATTGATAGAAGTAGAACCTATCTATAGTCAGCACAGGTCACTAGTTATTCTCCAATTGCTTTCTCTAGTTGATCACTTTGAAATTAAATGGAGAAGTTCTGGAATGTGTATCAATGATGATGCTGTACTCTAACATGGACAGTTGAGTGAAGCTTATTAGTATTTGCTGTTTATGTCTATCCATGTCATCATTTGATGCTTCTGACTTCACATTTTTCATGCAAATAACTTGATATTTACTGGGTCTTGGTGTATTTATTTTGCAACTTCCAGGGAAGTCGACCCTTACCGATTCTCTTGTGGCTGCTGCTGGTATCATTGCTCAGGAGGTGGCTGGTGATGTCCGTATGACTGACACCCGTGCAGATGAGGCAGAGCGTGGAATCACTATCAAATCCACTGGTATCTCCTTGTACTACGAAATCAGTGACGAAGCTTTGAAGAGCTTCAAGGGTGAAAGGGCAGGAAATGAGTACCTCATCAATCTTATTGATTCACCTGGGCACGTTGACTTTTCGTCCGAGGTGACAGCTGCTCTGCGTATCACAGATGGTGCACTTGTGGTGGTTGACTGTATCGAAGGAGTTTGTGTCCAAACTGAAACTGTCCTCCGTCAGGCCCTTGGTGAAAGGATCCGTCCAGTTCTGACAGTTAACAAGATGGACAGGTGCTTCCTTGAGTTGCAGGTTGATGGTGAAGAGGCATATCAGACATTCCAGAGGGTCATTGAAAATGCAAATGTTATTATGGCTACATACGAAGATCCTTTGTTGGGCGATGTCCAGGTTTATCCCGAGAAAGGAACAGTGGCTTTCTCTGCTGGTTTGCACGGGTGGGCATTTACCCTCACAAACTTTGCTAAGATGTATGCCTCCAAGTTTGGAGTAGATGAATCTAAGATGATGGAGCGTCTGTGGGGTGAGAATTTCTTTGACCCTGCCACCAAGAAATGGACAACCAAAAACACAGGTTCCCCTACGTGCAAGCGTGGTTTTGTCCAGTTCTGTTACGAACCTATCAAGCAGATCATCAACACTTGCATGAACGACCAAAAAGACAAGTTGTGGCCCATGTTGGAGAAGCTTAAGGTTACAATGAAATCTGAGGAGAAAGATTTGATGGGCAAACCCTTGATGAAGCGTGTTATGCAGACATGGCTTCCTGCTAGCAGTGCCTTGCTGGAAATGATGATCTTCCACCTTCCTTCCCCGTCAACAGCTCAGAGGTACCGTGTGGAGAATTTGTATGAGGGTCCTCTTGATGATGCCTATGCTACTGCTATCAGGAACTGTGATCCTGATGGTCCTCTTATGCTCTATGTGTCAAAGATGATTCCCGCATCCGACAAGGGCCGATTTTTCGCTTTTGGCCGTGTCTTTGCTGGAAGGGTTGCAACTGGAATGAAGGTTAGGATTATGGGTCCAAATTTTGTACCGGGTGAGAAGAAAGACTTGTATACCAAGAGTGTTCAAAGAACTGTCATCTGGATGGGAAAGAAGCAGGAAACTGTCGAGGATGTACCCTGTGGAAATACTGTTGCTTTGGTTGGTCTTGATCAGTTCATCACCAAAAATGCTACTCTGACTAACGAGAAGGAAGTGGATGCTCACCCAATCCGTGCAATGAAGTTCTCTGTCTCCCCCGTTGTCCGTGTTGCTGTTCAGTGCAAGGTGGCATCTGACCTTCCCAAGCTCGTTGAAGGTCTGAAACGTTTGGCAAAGTCAGATCCTATGGTGGTCTGTTCCATGGAGGAATCTGGTGAGCACATCATTGCTGGTGCTGGTGAACTCCATCTTGAGATTTGTTTGAAAGATTTGCAAGACGACTTTATGGGAGGAGCTGAAATCATCAAATCCGATCCAGTTGTGTCTTTCCGTGAGACCGTGTTGGACAGATCATGCCGTACTGTGATGAGCAAATCACCTAACAAGCACAACCGTCTCTACATGGAAGCTCGTCCTTTAGAAGAGGGTCTTGCAGAAGCCATTGATGATGGACGCATTGGCCCAAGAGATGATCCCAAGATCCGATCCAAGATATTATCCGAAGAATTCGGTTGGGACAAGGATCTTGCCAAGAAAATCTGGTGTTTCGGACCGGAGACAACTGGACCCAACATGGTGGTTGATATGTGTAAGGGAGTTCAGTACCTAAACGAAATCAAGGATTCTGTGGTGGCTGGTTTCCAATGGGCATCAAAAGAAGGTCCATTAGCCGACGAAAACATGAGAGGTATTTGCTTTGAAGTTTGCGATGTTGTGCTTCATACTGATGCTATCCACAGAGGAGGAGGACAAGTTATTCCCACCGCAAGGAGAGTGATATACGCATCTCAGCTGACAGCAAAGCCACGTCTTCTCGAGCCTGTCTACTTAGTCGAGATTCAGGCACCCGAGCAAGCTCTTGGTGGTATTTACAGTGTTCTGAACCAGAAGCGTGGTCACGTGTTCGAGGAGATGCAGAGGCCTGGTACTCCACTTTACAACATCAAGGCATATCTCCCTGTTGTAGAATCTTTTGGTTTCTCAAGTACCCTAAGGGCTGCAACCTCAGGACAGGCTTTCCCTCAGTGTGTGTTCGATCACTGGGAACTGATGTCCTCTGACCCATTGGAGGCAGGCTCACAAGCCGCAACCCTTGTTGCCGATATTCGGAAGAGGAAGGGTCTCAAAGAGCAGATGACACCTCTGTCAGACTTTGAGGACAAGCTATGAGCATCACACTCATTTTTTGTCTTTTGGCTTCAAATTTAGTATTTGATATTATCCCAATCTTTGGATGTTGCACTGATGGTGCTTTCATTTTTATACTGATGTTTTTTTAGACTGCGGATTATGTTTTGTTAGCATTGCTTCAATTGGAGGCAGGCTCACAAGCCGCAACCCTTGTTGCCGATATTCGGAAGAGGAAGGGTCTCAAAGAGCAGATGACACCTCTGTCAGACTTTGAGGACAAGCTATGAGCATCACACTCATTTTTTGTCTTTTGGCTTCAAATTTAGTATTTGATATTATCCCAATCTTTGGATGTTGCACTGATGGTGCTTTCATTTTTATACTGATGTTTTTTTAGACTGCGGATTATGTTTTGTTAGCATTGCTTCAATTGGCCTGCTTTTCATTTAAATTGTGTCTTTGATTATTCATGTATGTGAACTGCATTTAGGTTTGCCTAGAGTTTTAAGTCATTTGCAGGTCAGAGCCCATCTATGGTTGTTCAAATGACTTGGGCAGTAACATTTTTGGGACAATAACAGGTCAGCAGAATATGGGTGCTATTTTGCTCTTACAGCCATATTAATAGGCTTCTTTTCTAATTTTCTTAGATTATGTTGCTATATATTTATACTGATTTCTTCCTCTTGATATAAATGCAGATCTGGAACACTATGCCCTGGTGAAGAAATCAAGTTTGGATCCATACGTGAAACTTATGATTATTTATGTATGTGAATCATTTTCTCCACCTTCAAATATGATGTCTTATTTGACTTATTTTAATCATGATATATACATCGGGTTAACCTTAAAGATTGATATAGACATCTGGTTGAAGCCTTATAAGTTGCAATATAGCTCAACAAGCTTGCTGTGTCAAAAGTTGTGATGCAAATTGAACTAATTGAATCACTTTTATACAGTTTAACTATGAAGACTTGTGTTTGTAGGGAACTCTACTGAGAAATGAGAAAGTTATTAGAATTAGACTAGTTAATTAATTTTTAAAATAGTATTTATTGTTTAATTTTTCAAAATTACCATAATACGATATTAATTTCTAATTTATGTTTTTATGATATTTTTTGTGAAAGGTATTTTTTTTTTCAAATACTTCTAATGAATAGTTTTTGTTAGTTTATAAGTTGATGACCGATAATGTTAACCCATTAGCAATTTTTATCTTCATTTTTTTGTATGTTATATATTATAAATTATTGGTGTTTTTGTAAAATTAAGGCCTCGATTCTTTCTATATTCTTGGTTTTTTTTTGGTATATTATATGTACTACTCTTATGCGTCTCCCGTGAAGGAAGGGGAAACAATTTGAGGTACAATGAAGCATTGCTGTTTTTTTTTTGTATGACAAGAAAATGTGTCGTGAAAACTCAACATATCAAATCGATGTTTGGTCATATGAACAGTAACAATTTAGGCTTGATTCTGTAACACTCATTTCTGATTTCCCCATTGGCAAGTTTTAATTGCCTTAATCTTACGGCAGTCGATAGGGGAAAATGACAGAAAATGCACATTATTTTTGGTTGTCTTCATCCAGTCATATATCCCATCATTGCAAGCTCTTCTTCGGACAGCCTACTGCATAGACTTTACCCCCCTCTTCTTCTCATCATCCCGTACATCACCAATGGTGGGCCACTTTTTTTTTTTTTTTTCCCCCCCCCCTTCCTAACCCATCCTTAACAATATTCAATTTAGATTGTTGCTTACGTGTATTCATAAATTTATTATACTATATTATAATTTTCAGCCATTTATATATCTTTTTTATCAATAAAATTACAAATTAGGTTACACATTTCTGGTTATTTCATCTCAACTCTTTATTATTCATTCAGTTAAAATAACTCGATGTAAAGTTTAACAAAAAAAATAAAAATATCTTATACTTCTACATGAATAACCTTGATGTTTAAAGTAGGACATCTAGTCTTGTTCATAGTCTTGCAAGTTTAGACTATGGCATTTACCGGTTTACTAAATGACCCATTAATAGTCTTGCAAAATTTTTTTTGGATAAATGTGGTTTGGTAAAAAAAATTAAAAATTTAACTTGGGTTATAAGTTGTTGTAAAAGAAGATTACCTGCAATTAATAATTATGAAATTTATCTAAAAAATATTTACATTATAATTTTATGACTAATGTATATTTATAATTACATTAATAATAATAGATGATATATAAAATACAATTCATTAATTTTATTAAAAATAAATAGAAAGTGAAATAGAATTATTGAAGCTCTCTATTGTGGATGAAAATAAGTAAAATCTTAAAATAAACTCCTAAATTGGAAGAAAATAGGAGTCTTGGGGCTTTATATTTGCACATGGTATAAGATTTTTCTTATCAAAATATATGTAAAATACTTTTTTTTAAAAGAAAAACAAGAAATACTATACTAAAAGTGTTTGGTAACACAATTATTGAGATTTGACATGAGTGAGTTGTGAAATCCACAAAACCCTTTATGTTTGTTTGATTCACTTTCACATAAAGGGTTGTCCTCTCAATTTCCATATATCGTGCTGCACCTCGATTTGAACTATGCTTCCGAATAGCAATTTACTTACACCCTAACAAAGAGAAGATCGAAAGCTCAAAAGAAGTTGCCCATTTTGTTTCTCTCCCTTACAAATTTGTTGGTTGGATATGTGCTGTGTCCAATATGCAAACTTGACTATGATTAGATAAGAAGAACTTCATCTTGTAACAAGTTTTACACATACATGACAATGGGACTTGACCAGTTCTTGATTAAAGCCAAAATATGTCTTGAAAGTGATATTTGCTACATGAATATTGGTTATTTCTCGTCAATCAAAATTATTTCACAACGATGTGAACACCACAGTTTTCCGGTATATTCGGTATTATTACATTTATTTTCAATTGTTAGAGTGAATTTACCAAATGGGTATATATTTATAATAATTATTATATAATATAAAAAAAATTTGATGGGAGGGGACAAAAATAGAAGAAAAAAGTAAAAACTTTGCCATAACAAAATTCACGTTTATTAACTTAAGAGACCTCGGACAACTAAGATACAAACATAAGTTGATTCAACAACTTAGCCAAGTTACCCACAAGTAACATAATAAAATTGGGATACATATTAAACCCAACTTTAGGGGCATTTAAAGGGTTCAATCAACAAAGTGCAACTTCTTCTTCAATAATCCTAAGCATGTGATTGGTTGCCTCTGCAATTTCATTCACAGAAGTGAGGTGACACCCTTCTTCAACCTGTATTCACAAATATAAGTCAAAGTTTGTAATTAAATGCATTAACTATGAATATTATTGAACATATAAAGAAATCTTGCAGAATGGTCAATGACAATACAATTATGAACCTTGGCAATTTCAACAGAAGAATGATTCATTAGCTCTGTCAAAACTGAGCATCATATTTGGCATTTACAGGCAATGTGATAAAGGGTTCACCTTAGCACTTATGGAATAGAGGACTAGAGACTCCAATGAAGTGACATTGAGGTGAAGTATACACAAATGAAGTGATTGGAATCCTCCAACTAGCTTTGAGAGTTGCCTTGGCCGCCTCCTCGTCAGAATCCGGACATTTGCATGACACTCTATCAAGGTTACTTCAATGTCTGCAATTGAGGGCGCGGAGTTGGAGTTCATAGGAGACTTAGACCAACTGTATTGCGGGAATGAGAAGAATTCCGTGAAAGGAGGTGTCGAGATTTTTGTAGTCGATTTTGTTTTCTTTTTGGATTGTAAGGATTGAAGGAGATGTTCAAGTTCCTTTACATATTCAATTGCTCCACCTACTATTGAAGCTTGATCACCCTGTTGGGAAAAAAATGAGGGATTTTATTTTTTTGATAAACTATATGGTTAGTCAGCGTAAAAAAAAATCAAATGGGAAAAGCCAAAAAACCTTTTGAGAATAAGATTGAGGCATGAGAGAGCGCACGACGGCGAGATGCTCATTCATTTGCTTACGACGATTTCTTTCCACGACAATGTGAGCCATTCTTTGAGTTTCAGCTTCCTCTTCGTTCTTGCAAGCCTTGGGTCGTCGCCTCCTCTTCTTCTTCCCTTGTGTGGCCAAATTAGGAGGCCTTTTGTTTCGAGAAATTCCGTTTTTCTCATGAAAACATGACATAGGTGGTGGAGGTGGAGGCGGCATTGGTGCCGCGACATCTTGAGAAGGTAAGATGCTATTATATCCAACACCATTTATACTATGATGATCAATATTTGAACAATCAGTAGTGTTTTTGAGAGGATTACCATAAATTGTCTCAAAGATGAGGAAATTCAGCAGATCAGTAGATGACATTGTATTTAATGCCATCTTTTTCTTTGTTCGTGTTTTGGGTTTGAATGGAGATCAGAAAGGGTTCATTTCTTTCATAGAATTGAAGTGAAAGTCAGAGCTCTGGTATTATAGAGGAGAAGGTGTTAATGGAGTAAATGAAGGAATACAAGTACTAGGTAGGAAGGATGAAATGAACCAAGGAGGAGATATGCACGTGACATGGGTGAATGTGGGTCCGCCATGAGGATCTTTTTCTCTACATTCGTGTCCATAAAATGAAAATCGATCTTTATTATGTTCACGTTTAACTCATTTTAGTGGAACCGAATCTAAATTTTAACCTAAATTTTAACCTAGCTTAAAGTTCTAACTTAGAAGATAGTTTGCAAATTAGCATAGGAAGTTGGGTGAATTCTAAGGCTTCAAATATATAGGTGAGAAGCCTCCTTGTAGAGAGAAGGTAAGGATACAATTTTATTCGTTTTTTTTTAAAAAAACCGAGTTCAGTTGTTTGTACTACTTAGTTCAGTTTTTATAATTTTTAAAAACAAATTTTTATTTATTTTTTTTGTCATATTTTAAAAAAAAAACAATAATACCAAAATAAAATAAACTCATAATATAAAAATATAAATAAATAAATAAAAATTTCTCTAACTCCCTTCACTCCTCTCTGTAAGAGATCTCACCGGAATCAAAACCTCTCTATATATAAAATATATTGCAGGGAAAGTCTCTGTCTTCTGACTCTCTTAGGTGGTTTGTTTTGTTTACGTTCCCAAATTCATGAATGCAAATTATGCAAGGAGAAAAAAAAGCCTGTCAATCAAGGGCCCCACATATGTGAGCCCTCTGTTCCCTTTCGTGTGATGTTGCTCTTTTGTTTTGATTGTACTCTCGACTCGTTCACCCGGCGGCAGCCGAAGAGAATCAAGCCTAAATCACGAAACTTAAGCTCAACAGGGACATTATACAAGGCAATGAGATTATTGATCACTGTCATCTGTACAATTGATTCTTGCTTTAGTAAAGAGTTGAGTTTTCTATTTATGCAAAAAGCACAGTCCTCTTAAAACTTATCAACCACTTTTTGTATGCTTTGCCAAGTAACTCTGCATACGTTGAACAATGCAGTATGCATGTATACATATACCCAACATTGAGTGCTAATAGCAACACTTCTGCTCAATTGGAGATCAGTGTTATTTCAGTAACAACAGCATAACTATGTCAAAAACCATACAGATTTATATCATAAACAAGAAAGGAAAATTGCAACAAAATCATATCAAATACTCACCATATTTGGCAAGATTTGCCGACCCGTTAACTTCTGTCTGCATCTGAGAGCTACTTTAGAAGTGATATAAATTTTACCTTTTGTCTAACTACATCACAATCGAAAGAAACCATGTGCTATGACATAGAAGATAACACCACACCACACCACACGTATCCGTTACTGTCAGCATCAACAGATCAATGAGACTAATGACCTAATAATGCTAACATATCTTCTCGACAATTATTCTTTCACCTACAACAGTGTAAGCAAACATGAATAGGAAAAACAAGAATCTAAGGGGTTAAAATCAAGATTCTCAAAGAGTGAAGAAGACAAGTGACTTGCAACTTTCAGGTATACATGTGAGAATCAGTAAAATTCACAAGTACATTGAAATTGCCATGCAAAAAACATATCCCTTCACAAAGGAGAAATAAAAAACAATATGTTTCTTGTAACAGATAGTAATAATAACAATATAACAAGACCCTCTCTTACTTGTGCATGGAAACAACAGATACACCAAAAGAAATTAATCAATAGGGAGTGGGGTATGGGAGAGAAGAATAATACACATTATTAATAGAAGTGGTCACCAAGAGTTTTCCATGAGGGATATCAGGCTAAGTAACATACAAATACATGTGGAGGCCCATCAGGCTATGCCTGACACTTCCAAGCCACTGAGGACCACCAAGAACATCTACCAATTTTATAGCATAAAGTATAAACCACAAAGAGAAATTATTTTTGCAAAATGTAGAATGACTTGCAATATTTTGTATGCATTCATGTACACTGCCACAAAAATACAATGCACCAATTACTAGATATTGGATCCTATATCTCAATCAAAATCTTTCTGTCCAGGAACATGTACTCCCCAAGTGTATGCAATGTTTTTATTATTAAATATTACAGGATAAGGAAAAATTAAACAAATAAACTTAATGTATGGAAAAAATCTTATTCTCCTAAACCAAGTTGAGACATTAGACACGGCCATATGTATTATTGAATAAGCTTACCAAAATTTGAATTTAACACCATAGAAGTGAGCGACACCAGTAAAGAAGGATAATGTAAATGCATATGAATACAAGATAACCATAGACCGAGCTGGAGAGGCAGAAAGGGTATCCATGGACAAGTTTACCAGTCCTGTGAGCACATTTGCCTGCGTGTAAATAAGTGTATTAATTTCTACTGAGAAAACAAAGGTGAACACTTGATTAATGGAAATGAGGATTAAAAAATACCATCAGAAAGGATCCAAGTAGATTTTGATTGAATGCTTCTTCAAGCAAGGTAGATTTGATTCCAGGCATGTGTTCAGAAAGCATGAATATTGCCATAACCTGCACAGTTACATTGATTTGCAAGGAAAAGTGAAATGGAAACGCAATTGACTAAAAGTAAGCACAAAGCAAAACATATTAGAACGGATATTAATTATGTTAATCAACAAATAGACCGCTGAAACAAGAAACTGCATCAAGTTTGATTTTTTTTTTTCGGTGAACATATTTTGGGAGAAGAAATAAGATCAGCTATAACTCCGAATTCCAAATTTTATGGCATAAGTTCACCCATCCTGTCATTGACTCATAACTACAAGTTTATATCATCTCTATCTGGTTCGCCTTTCAATTTTCAGTTTCTAAAATAAAATTAAAGATATGTTTGGAAACACCTTCTCCTGATTTTTGTTGAGTTGAGAGTTTTAAAAAACTAAGTTAACGAGTAGAGATAGTAAAGTTTTTGAAATATTTTTTTTTTATTATTGCAAAATAAAAGTACATCAAAACTAAGTATTGAAAAACACAAAGTTTTAGAGAAAGCAATCCATCTAGTTGTTTTTCGTGAAGCATTTACTAAACGGTTTCAACTTTTCGTGAGAGCAATCCTTCCAAAATATGCTATTCTATCATTATTCATTTGTTTTTCTAAATTGAGTGGTTTTCTCAGTAATGCATCACACACTGAAACATATTCAGAGATAAACAAATGATTAATGGCTACCACTGTATAAGTTGACTGAGCTTACCTGGAAGGTTACGGCAAAATTTAGTGCGGTATAACCCACGTTACACTGCAGAAGACACATTAAAATATAACTGCCATTCATTAGCTATATAATGAGAAGGTACCATTAGTAAATAGCTACAAGGTTGAATTATACCATTCTACGAGAAACTCCTTCAATATACTTCTCAAAACCTATAGTAAAAAACCTACAAATGAACAATGGGAAATAAAGACATGTCAAAATGTTGTCAAGGAAATTTTACACAAGGAATAGATTGCCATGAAGATAACATTGTACGCTACATTATACAGATAGTATACCAAAATATTAAGGCGAGAACCGCGACTTTCCCTTTTTGCCAATGACTTCCTCCAATTACAATAGCTGGCTTGGTCTGATAGAAGAGAAAGTAACCCAACTGGACAGCAATAAGGTACATACCCCAATATCCTACCATAAGAGAAGTGTCAATTGACAATATTGGCACATACATCTCACGAAAAAATTGGCAAACAAAAACATTGACAAATTTTGTTTGTGCAACACGGTGCCTTTCTTATCATAAATTATTAGTATACAATCCTCACCACTAGCCCCCACAACTTCGAGGGATTTATAAACCCTATAACAGAATGGTTTATCTCTGAAAATATCATAAACAGAAGTTGCAGCACTATAATACACTATTATTTTGTGTTTTCTTGAATTCATTAGCAACAACTACTATGATTAAGAAAAACAAATAAAGGTCAACAAATAATTGATGTACAAAATTTAATTTTTACTTTTCTGGACAACCCTTACCGAAAATGCTGAAAATTCCCTCCTTATTTTGGCTGATAATATCTTTCCCCCTTTCATTAGAAAGAAGATACACATTTAACCCTCGCAACAAACATGCTTGATACCCTGAGGTAGTAAGAGACAAATTATTCAGCTGTTTTTTAATGTCATATCAAGAGAAAAGTACTCGGAACATACCTGCAAGAATCAACAAACCAAGGATCCCAGAGTATTGTGGATGTATATTTATTGTGGAACTGAGTATAGAGACACCAGCCAGCGTGAAAAAGAAGTTCCAGTGAACTCCATATTCACCAACATGAACCTGCAACACAAAACATCTATCAGAAATAATCATGCTAATGAGTACAATGATTAGACTTCTAAAAGCAAGGCCACTTTGGAAAACCACTACTAATTTATCAGAATATGTAGTCTGCTATAGAAGGTCAAAATAGAAAATATTAGAAAATCCCAACAAAACTCAAGCAGAACTGTATACTAATAAAACATAAAGACATTGGGTGATTCAAAATTCTGAATAAATTTAGGGAAGTTGAATTTTTAAATGATCAATGATATATCTCTCTCTTCTGCAGTATAGCATGTTCTATCCATATCAACGTACAACATTAAAAAACTGTTTTCAACCCTACAAACAGATTGTGCAGATGATATATAGCTAAGTTCAATCCCACAGTCCCCTCATCATCACATAGAAAAAGGGAAAACCAGTCCATAAACATGTCCGTGGAGATTGCTTTGCAATATACCAGTTAAATATCGTATAAATAAAATCAACATGTTTTATTTTTTTGCAATGGTTTATGGAGCTTAATACAGGCATACATCTTTGTTGAATAATAAGTGGGATGAATAGGATAGGGAGGGAGGTGCAGGAGGGGTTGCTGGTAAGGAGGTGCACCAATGGAAAAGGAACATAGGGGTTCTAGAAAAACATATATGTATTACAGTTGGATACTACTAAAAAAATTGGACATGCACATCAGCAAAAGGATTTATAAAGGTAAATGGATGACAAATACCTGATAGTCAACCCCGGTTGTTGTAATAAGACGACCAACTCCCAATAATATCAGGGGGCAAGTAGATTGAAGAACAGCCTTCCATCTCTTGAGGCTACATCAAGAACACAAATAAAATGAAAATCCACATCAAAAGCCTCGCCCATCAACTGCCAAGACTCTGCAGTAGAAATCTGTCCGCAAGCCTCTATCCATATAAGAAAAAAAAAACATTTACTTTATCACATCTTCAGAGTTCGGAGGCAAAATGATTATAGAAGGATTCTGAAAGAAGCTTTTAGACATTGATGTTTAGTTGTTTTGCTTAAGCAAATCAAAGTTCAGTTGGGTTAGGCTCCAATTTTGACTTAGTGATGACTGATGAGTTGGCAAAAACTCTAGATCCTCCTTTAAAGCTCAAACTTCAAAGATAAGTAAATAGATAATATTTCTCCATGTCACTCAAGAGAGCCATTAGAGAGATAAACAAACAAAATTATCAAGCAATTTTAAGCTAGTAAAGACAAAAGTAACATCTTCAGGAGTATGTTCATCTGGGCCCTAAATACTCACCCAGAAGAAACATTCCGGGCTTGTCGTGAGACCAATGCGTTTGCTATAACAAACATACCTACCCCAAGGTCCATCTGTAGATACCACAAAGAAAGCACAAAAATGAAGGGTCCAAACATCATAGTTATAGATTAAAAGTTTAAAATATTATTCAAAAAATAGGAGTCACCTCAGGACCTAGATGTTGCATAATGCATCTTAGCAGGCTTAATACGGTAAATAAAGGTAACCCACTTGAGGAGCAAAAAACTGGAAAAAGCAGATGATGCTTACCCAACTAGTCCCATAAGTTTCGGTCTTTGCATATCTCCGAGGAAATACATTGAAGTCAACGGAAAGTATACACAGGCATGTAACTATCATCTGAGGAATTAATCTTGTAAGACAACAAAGAAGTCTACAAAAGATGTAGTGCAGAGTAAATATATATAAAACAACACATTTTTACCGTGGCGACTCTGTATGATGAAATGCTGGCTCTTATAAAGTTATTTGTCGGGAGATCCATTGAACTCGTAGTAGAACTAAATCTGCAAAGTAGAATACAAAGTTTTTAAATAGGAACTGGAAAAAATCACTATCATGTATTCGAACATTTAATCAAATCATTTAGCATCCCTTGAACTATGAATAAGATATGATTGCAGTTTTGTCAACTCCATAATTCGACTGTTCATTATGTATGGCACACTGCAAGAAAGAATCAACAACTGAAGCCCTGTACTTCACTATGTGAGCTTTTTATGGGTGTTTGGTCACTAAAGCATTCCTCAAATAGATTCATGTACCTGCTTCAGATGTATAGCAGGTGATGAAATTCATGAAAACAAAATTATTTAGATGTGTATATTCTGTTGAAATATGGCATGAGATGAAGCTCTAATTGGATTTTCATGATTGCATCCTATCTTACTCAAAAGGTGATTATTTATAATTGAGAAAGCAAAGGTAATATGAATAGGAATTACCTTTTACATAAAATACAAAGAAGCACAAGCAAAGACAATGAAACTGCAACTAATTGTATCCAATCTGCCAAAACCTGTAAAATAAAAAAGCCTTTGTTAGGTACAAAACCTTTTCACAAAATACATCTTTATTATATCTTTAGGATTCTCGATGTCCAAAAGAGCTACATGCAAATGCACTCAGAATTAACAACCTACAAAGAAAAATGGCATGCGTCAAGTGAAGACTGTGAAGCAAGAAGACTAACAACCTACAAAGTACAGAAGTATACACTAAGTCTCTTGTCTCTAATGGTCAAAACCTGCATTCCACTTACAGTATGAAATAGGAGAATAGGAACAACACTAAAGAGAAAATCCACAAAAATTGTTCCAAAATAAGGCACTGCATTTGCTGAAACGACATCACCGTCAGTTTTCTTCACTGATGTATTCCATGAACCTGAACCAAATAACAAATAGTTCAATACAAACACAAAACATTCAACAGAACTTCCTCATTCATCAAAGAAGCCAATCGAGTACATTGAATACAATAGCAGTAAATATTAGCCTAATAAGAAGTTGTTTAGCTATCATTATGGATATGGATTAAAGATGAACCCTATAAGCTACATACACATCTTGCATGTAGAAGAGTAAGTTGATTTGATTATAGCAGGCAAAGCCCGGTCCGATCAGAGAAACCCGACCCAATTGACCTAAACCGAAAATTTATTGAAATACATAACCCAAACCGACTCGTTCAGTCTAACCCGATAATCGAATTGACCTGAAACATACCCGACCCATTCGAACCCGTCCGAAAGGTATCCAAACTGAAAATGATCAAACCTGAATCTAACCCGTCCCAAAACCAACAAATCGAAACTGATCAATCCCGAATCTAACCCGACCCGAAATCAACGGAACCCGAAACCGGACAACCCTAAATACATTAATTTTAAGTTGTCCTATTGAAAGGGTTTATAATATAATCGCAATTGCAATTCATTTTAACTTGTCTTATTGAATTGTTCAAATTCTCACTTTGCCACAAAATTGTTTCATTGACAATAAAAATAATTGGATCAGAATTATCCCACTAATACGGAAACAATTACCTAGATCGGACGGTTATCCAAATCTTATATCCGGCACATCCGGTAAAATAGTTTATTTTTGGAGCTAAATATCCGATTCAATCAGGAAAAACATCAGGGTGTCCAAATTCTCTAGGATCGGATATGATCGGTCTTTTTATACGGAGTAAAATACTATGATTAGATATTTGAGAGTCCGGATCGGATTTGATCAATCCGGTTACATAGTCCTAAAAGTAAACCGTAGTAATATGCCCCCGACAACCCGAATTTCAACAAACACAAATCTTCAACCCGGCTGTAAACCCTATTGATCATTCGGCTCGACTTCCACAGTTTCCTGCTAGACCGGGCAACAGACTTGACTTCAATCTAATTTAAAAATACACGAAACCAAAGTAACCGGCTGACCCAATTGATTGACAACTTTACTTGAAACTGCGAATAAACTCGGGATGCAAGCAAACCCGGCCTGTGTAACCTTAGTCGAAACGTACTCAACCCGAATGAGTCGAAATCCGACAAACCCGAAAAACCCAAAACTGAAAAATCCGACAAACCCAAAACTTTCACTAGAGATTATATCTACCCAAAAGTGACCCAAGCCTAAATGATCCAATCCAAACGACCCAATTGCCAGCTCTAGATTTGATATCCTCTTGTGAATAGTCTTAACTATACATCAAAGTTCAAGAATCTACACAGTTCAGGTATACAGCAAGGTAATCCCAAAAGCAGAAATCTTCAAATGTAGGTCATTGAAAGTAGGAAATTACCTGTGACGAAATTCAATCCTATAGTTCGTCGAAGGAGGACGATGAGCTGAAATTAGAGAAATTAAATTAGATAAAGCGCCCGAGGAATTAAAACTGAAATTAATAAGAGGGGCGAAGAATTCACAGGAATCGATGTTGAAAGCCAGAATATTTCGACAATTGAAGAGCCAGACAAATTGCTCACGAATCTGGGGCAAAAGAAAATGATGAGTCAAGCATTGAGTTAGTGAATCGAGAATAGAAAGAGGAAGAGAACGGGAGAAAATAACTGTTCTTTGAGGTGTTTGTTGGGGTTGAATGACTTCACCGGTGAATCCATTGTCGATCGCCAAGAATGGGATGCTTGTCTGTTTGTTCCAGGTGGCCGGCGAAACGTTTACGAGAAGGTTAATATCAATTGAACCACATGTCCAAAATAGCAACCAGGTAAAAAGATTTGTAAACTCACGAAGTCAGGAAGTGATCACTTACATGAAGAACGAAGCGGTGACAATGAGGCCAAATGTAAGCAGCAACACAGCTAGGGTTGGATAAAGCGAATCAGGCACAGGGCTAGTGACGGGCTTTGCTGATTGCGCCTTTGATTCAAAAAATGGAAGATCAGGAAAAGAGGCAAAACCTAGAATGAGAAGAGAATTCTGAGATTAAAGTTTCTCACCGTGATATTGTGCAGAGCTACCGATCTGCTAGGCTTCGAGTCTTCGACTTCGGGGGTGGTTTGATCGGAAGAAAAACTAGCCCGGTCCGGCAGCCGGGCCAGGCTAAGCCCGACCGCCGGGCCTGATATCCCTATTGTACGGTTGTACCCGGTGGACGGGTACCCGTTTTATTTATTTATTTTTAAAAAATATTTGTAAAAATAAAATATATTTAAGGTATTATACGTAATATATATTAAATTTATAATAATTATGTTAAATATTCTACAATTATACTTAAAATTTTAAATATATACAATATATTATATATATTTTTTATTTTTTATACGGACTGACGGGCCTATAGTGGTGTCCGTATCTAGCCCGGTGGGCTTGGCGGGTCGGTTTTTCGGCCCGGTCAGACTTTTCCCTATGTTCATACCCACCCGTTTTTTCGGGCAGACAGACTGGGCTGGACGAGCTGCCCGGATATGATCAAGTCTAATCTTGGGGCTACTAAACTCCTCCATGTCATCACTTTGTGATGACATGGAAGAAAGAGGGGTTAGTAGCCCGGGGCTCGACTAGACCTGTTCATGTCCGGGCTCGGGCCGTGCTTTTTTGAATTTTCGGCCTGTTTAGCCGGACCCGTGCCGGGCTAAGCCCGGATGGCGGGCCTAAAATACCTGTCGTACCTGACCTGACCGGACGGGCCTCCGGGTACCAGTTTTATTTTTTATTTTTTAAAAATTATTTAAAAACTATTTTAAAAATAAAACATATTTTAAGATATTATATGTAATATACGTTAAATTTATGATAATTATGCTAAATATTCTATAATTATACTTAATATTTTAAATATATACAATGTAATATACATATATATTTTTTTTATACGGGCTTGACGGGCCGGACTTTTCGGCCCGGCCGGGCCTATAGTAGTGTTCGTACCCGGCCCGACGGGCTTTTCGGCCCGGTCGGGCTTCCTTCTACGTTCATACCCTCCTATTTTTCCGGACGGGCGGGCGGGGCTGTCCGGATATGAACAGGTCTAGGCTCGACCCATATCTTTTAAGTTTTTTATTTTATTTTTTTCATGTGAAACGACGTCATTTTGGTCCGGTTATTCTACAGGGTAGTAGCGCCACATGGCGCGCTCTAACTGACCGAATTTTGGCCAGTGACAGCGCGCCACGTGGTAGGTTGTTTTTTAGTTAACTTAAAATCCGTTTTTATGCATAAATATTAATTGAAAAATAAATTTTTTTTTTTTGAATAGGATTCAATTTTTATCTATCCAATGACACCCACTTTATATAATTTACTTCTTTTACATAATAACTTATTTTTGTCTACCTAATAAAATATTTATTTTAAATATAATTACATATTTGTTTATAATAAAAATACATTATATAATGGTTCTTAGACATAAAACGAGACATTAATTTACAAATAAAATTCTAATTTAATAAAACAAACAACTTAAATGATACATTAACTTCAACATAACCCGTAACTTATACCACAAGTTTGAGATAAAATGATATATAAATATAAATATTGTTAATTTATTGAAAATAAAAATGCAATTCATTAATTTAAAATAATATTATTAGTATATAAATGATATATACATTTTCAATTCATTAATATATTGAAAATAAGTAGAAAAGTAAAAAAATTGAAAATAGGAGTCCCGGAACTCTCTGTTGTGGGTGAAAATAAGTGAAAAACTGAAACAGATTACTAAACTAACGTGGCAGGAATCTTGTTGACTTGGCAGTAAAAAAAAAAAAAAAAGTAGCCCCGAGCTCTCTATTGCACATGGTCTAAGACTTTCGTTCCATCTGGATCGGGTTGGGTTGATCGAATTGGGTTTTCGGGTCCTACTTACTGTGCTGGTCTGGATAGATATTTAAGCTCTTTCTTATTAATCTTTTACGGTTGTACCTTCTCAATGGCTTATTTGTAATTGTAGCACTAGCATAATAGCATCGATCGATCGATTGAGTTCCGTAATTTGGGTCAGGGTGGGCTTATCTACAGTGATCGCCGCTCACCTACAGTCCTCCTGCTTAGGGCTGAGCAGTGGTCCAAAACCGCAAAAACCGCAACCGCAAAACAAAAAAAAGTTGGACCGCAAACCGCAACCACAATATGCGGTTCGTTGCGGTTCAAACCGCAGCGGTTTGCGGTTCGGTTGCGGTTTGAACCACACTTGAACCCCAATATGCGGTTTCCGATATAGACCGCAAACCACATCTCCAAATCCAAATTGAATCAATTGATTTCTCTGAAGTTTTGAACTGTCACAGATTCATAGATTCACAAATGCACAAATTAACAACAAGAGTAATACACTAGAGTTTGAATTAAAACTAAAACCACACATGTGAAATATGAATTAAAAGCACTCGTTGAACAACTGAATAGGTTGAACTGTTGAAGAGTGAAGAGGAGTCGCCGCCGCCGGGGGCTAGAGGATTGAGAAGGACAAACTCGACCGGGCGAGGAGAGCTTGGAAAGGAGTCGACCGAGGAAAGGAGGCGTTCAGAGGGGGCTTGGAAGGCTGAGGAGGACTGGACCGGCTCGGCCAGGGATTGGGAAGGGACCGAGGAGAGGAGTAAGGACTCAAACTTGGAGGAGACGAGCCGTCGCCAACGAGGAGTACGCAACTTCGTGCCTCAGTCGCAAGTTCGCAATGACTTGACTGACTTCGCACTTGGAGCCTTGGAGGAGAAGACTCAGACGAGATCCGACTGCGACGAGGAGACGGAGCTTGGAGGATTAGGGTTGCGGTTTTGTCGACCTTGTTCTTCCTAGGAATCACAGGCTCACAGCTAATATCTCACTATCTATACGTTGCGTTTCAGTAAACTGCGGTTTTGAACCGCAAACCTTAAATTCGTGAACCGCAAACCGCAAAGTGCGGTTGCGGTTTGAACTGCAAATTGCGGTTTGGTTGCGGTTCGGTCAACCAAACCGCAATCTGCTCATCCCTACTCCTGCTTCACTGCCTTTTTGTTCTTTATATTTAGTTTTCGACTATATTTGATTAGGTCCATACATTTTTTGGCCCACACAACAGAGCCTTCTCTTAAGTCCAACCTTCTCTTACACCCTATTCCCGTTTTTCATTTGCATCTACGCCGGTTTCCCATTCCCAGTCTGCTCGAATGTTGTAGTTGAAAGGCACGCTTGTCTACACCTCTTGTCTGTTTGTGCTCGCCTCGCCTTCTGCCACTCCACTCTCTTCACGTGACGCCCGTTTCTTCTTCTCGGCGCCGTCTACTAGGGCTACGGCTGCTAATGATTACTTTGTGGATTGGTTTGCCCATCTTTCCAACCCCCTATGTCTACGTGTTTCCTTTCATCTCTTCCGCGTCATTTCTTTACCTGATCACCAGGCCTTCTTTCTGACGGCGTGATTGTTATCCAACTGTAACGACTCGGGTTTTTAATAACCCAAATCGCCACTTGGCTAGGGACCACATAGTGGGTCCCATCAGTTAGCGTGAAACAACATCACTTATAAGACATTGCAACAAGAAGCGCGGACAAATAATGAAAACATTAACATGTTATTTAAAAGTTCACACAACAAAATCATGCATATGCATATGCCCCTAAACGACAACGTAAACTTCATAACTGTAAAACAACAACCGCCGTTCCTACAAAAACAACAATTGACAACGATGCACATAGGCAAGCACACACATCCGCCAAGAAGCGGGAAACTCAAAATAAAACAAACCAACCCATGTGAGATCACTGCCCCGACAGACCACATAACGCAGCTGACGTCCCTGCAGCATCCCTATGAGCAAGATTACATAAAAATATGTCGGTATAAACCGTTAATTCAAGATCATAATTATGTCCACGACAATATCTACTAAACACATATACAATATATGCAACGCATCAACCTAGCTATACTATATGCACATGCACCTATGGCCGGAACATTCATTTACATATTGATACCATAATCAATTAACTTCTCAATTAACATTATATCATGGAATATATTTTAACATTATAATTATGAATTTTCTAGAAATAATTTCTTGTAATCTATTAGGATAAAATATTTTTATTGATTTTCTCAAAATAATTTCTTGTAATCAATTAAAAAATTTTTAATTGTAACAAAAGGATATTATTTTTATTTTTTTGTGAGAAGGAGAGACAGTGTCTTCCACGCATCATTCTTTATATGTACTAATATGTTATTTTCCAACTAAATTATAGAAATGTTTATATGTACTAATATGTTATTTTCTAACTAAATTATAGAATGGGACATGTAATAACTCATATCGGTGTATGCAAGTCTCTATATAAATATAGATTAAGGGCCCGTTTGGTTTAAGCTTCGGAAACGAAATGAAAACGTATTTAGTCCATATATGTAACCTTGTTCATAAAGTTTTAGGGAATCATTCCTTGTGATTTGAAGTAATTGTAGTAAAAATTGATTAGTTTTGATACCCTATAGGGTAACAAAATGGGAGTAACTAACTCATTTTGCATGGAATCGCATGGAATGATTCCATAAACAATATAAATATATGGACTAGATTCATTTTCAATCCGTTTCCGTTTCCGAGGTTATAACCAAACGGGATAAATATCTCTTTTTGCTTAGTTTTTAGCATCAGTGTTTAATTTAACAATGCGATTAGGGTCCAAAAAAAGGCCACAAATGAAACTAACAACGATAACATTTAAACACATTTAATACACAGTCACCGTTTATTTTAACTTCACAAGCATATTCTTATAAAGATTCACGATCGATCAAAACAAAACACTATGTACTCCATCAAAATCCACCATCAACTTGTTCATCTTCTTGTTATTGATCTTCTGTTGGACCAGCATACCATCTTCAAAGCTAATCAATCAAAAACAAAGCCAACAAATTACGTGAATAAAGTATATATCTAAATCAAATTAATTAACACTAACCTTTGCGGTTCAAGCAATGAAGAAGGTGCCAATTTCTTTGCAAGTTCGAAAGCATCCTCCGGTCGAATAATGACGTTATTGAAGCACAAGTACCTTCCATACGTAGAAATGTCTTCTAAAACACATATCTCCGCTTTCACCAAAAACTCGAGATCAACACTTACAAAAACCCCGTCTTCGTACATCTCCGATGCTCCGTTTAGATACGGATGGCTAATCGAAACGTTGGGTGTTATCGGTAGTCCGGCGTTTATGGTCACCATGTTGATCTCCCTATCGCTTGCCATGGCCCATGCATACTTCTCCGCCAGGGTTTTCGATAATGCATGCCATAACTGCAAATATGCATACATACATACGTACATAATACATATACAGTTGTATGCATGGTTATCTACGTACATATATTTTAATTGTACCTTAAACTTACGACAAAAGTTGACGTCGCTCCAGTGTCTCTCATCGAGATCCGAGTCCATTGTTTTGCGATCGTCTCGCCATATGACAGCGGTCGCGGATGAGGTGAAGATGACCTTGTCGATGGTGTCGACTTTGACACATGCCTCTAACACGTTGTGTGCTGCTCTCACTTCTACTTCTATCATATGCTCCTGCCACAGAACAAAATATTGTGTAATTTATGTAATATAATTTTATTATCTTAAAAAGGCAATATTGTATTCAGGCTCTACAACCTTAGAATACTCGTAACCCTGTGAAAAGACACCGACTCACAAACCATTCAAAAGTCCAAAGTCCATACAAACTTTGGTGCAAAGTGCCAAGTCTCTGTACACTAACTTCTAAGTTGAACAAAATGTGTAAACTTGAATATTCTCTTTTCACATATCATCAAAAAGTCTTCTAAATGGTTTTTTTTCTTCTCAACTTCAAGTTTGACAACAATGTCAATCTAATCTAAATCGGAAAAAGATATATTCTTTACTCTAAACTTGTAAGTTTTAGTGACAATTGATAAACTTTTTACTCTTTTATCATACAATATTGTTGTCACATTTCAGTTACATAAGCCACATAGTTAGGGATGAGAATGTATAGTTTTATATATATATATATATGCCGGCTAAATTGATTAAAAAAAAAGACCTAGTACGACACTAATGGCTTGTTTGAAAGCGGTAGGAATCATTTTCGATAACGGAATGATTCCGATTCAATCAAAAGTTATGTTTGTTAAATAGCTTTTTTTTTTTCAGTAATTCAATATTTCCATTTTATTTTCTTCGCTTCTACCCCTTAACCGATCTCATTTCATTTCCATTTTACCGTTCTAACCAAACGGACACTAAGATGAATTAAAAAATAAATTTAAAAAAGAGAATAGAATACATACATCATAAGTGGGGTGATCAAAAGGAGGCTCAAACGCGTACATAAACGCAGAGCAGCCTCTCAAAGCATCCACTATACTTTGATAATCAAACGGGTCGGATTCGAATACCCGAACCCACTTCCCACTATCCACCATCTTCTTCAGCTTCTCTACTCCTATATATACAAACAAATTAAAAAGCAATAATCACGACAAAATACAATTAACAAAGTAATAATAAAAACTAACGAAACCTTGGCTCTGAGCTGCAGCGTGAACCCAGTACCCTCTCACGAGAAGCTGCTCGACGAGTCTGCAACCGAGCTGACTCGACGCGTCCATCACACACACCGTGTTTGATGAAGGGATGAACGATGCCGGTGCCATGAATTCGGGTCGGGTTTGATTTGGGTTAAGTGAGAAGGAGGTAATAATGCACGAGGAGAAGTTTTGGTTTTTGTAAATGGGTTGCATTCAAACAACGTGGAGAATAAATAGAACAACACTTGTTCTTCATTTGGTGACGTGGTGTGGTATGGGATCAGTAGTTCATTTTTGGGAATTTTATATTATTATTTTTTGAGTAGGTGACTTGTTATATATGATTTTTAAATAGTGATATAAATTCAGGTAGTCTATGATCAATATTTGACTAGGTTTTTAATAATATGTTTGAAGAGTTTTCACATTATATATCATATAGAATATTAAGTATACTTCAGTAATTAAAATATATTCTGTTTGATTCATGCTATTATATATGATACCATATTACGCAATTACTTTTATCACGAAAGGAAAAAAAGGAGTAAGTAGATATTTGTCAAAGTCGGATACAATGGACCGTATGTGAAGAGGGAATCGAATGGATACAAGTTCACATGCAGGTTAATTTTAAGTTCAAACCCAGCACATAAATTCGATAAAATTTTATCTTAAAATCAATTAAAAATAGGAAAAATAGTCTACCAACCTTATATACTAGGCTCAAAATATTCTCACTTTTGATGTAGAAACTAATTGTTTCCAACAACCTTAATTAGTCTAACATCTTAAAATATATACATTGAGAGAGGGAGTATAAAAAGACTTGTTTAGAATAGGAATTTGTTTGAAATATTCAAAAATTGAAATAGAGTAAGGGTAGAGATTTCTAAATTGAAAGCTTATTTATTATATTGAGGAAATATTATTTATATAGATAAAATATAAATAAAAAAGCTATAAATTAACAAATAAAGGATAAACCTAAATATACGGTCCAATAGACTTGACATATACTTTAACACTCTATTCAAGATGGAGATGTGATTCAACAACTTGAAGGTTTTAGGGGTCCTAGGACACATGTTGATTAGCGCCCTAGGGTAGGTTTTAAGTCATACGACCTAAGACGCAAATTGATTGGTGTCCTATGTTAAGTTTTGAGCCCTGTGATGCAGGTTGATTAACGTCCTATATAGGGTAGGGTTTGGGCCCTAGGACGCAAGTAGATTAGCGTCTTAGGGTAAGTTTGAGCGAAATAATGCAACGAGGACATGATGGATCTCTCTCCCTTTTTTCTTTGTTTTGTTGGAGGAAAGGATTCTATGAGGACTGATGACCTCCTTCCCTTCTCTCTTTGTTTTGTTGGAGAGCAAAATATGCTATGAAGACTTGATGGATCTCCCTCTCTTCTCTCCTTGTTTTGTTGGAGCGAAGATATGCTATGAGGATTTGATGGACCTCCCTCCCCTCCTCGTTTTGATGGCGATAATAACATGTCGAGATGAGTTTGAATGAATAGATACTATGAGGATTTGATGGACGTGCCTTTCTCCCTGCTTCTTTGATGGTAGAAGTCGGATGTAGGGCCCTAGTAGGTTGGCGGGATAGCCTCCACCGCCATCACCAACGGCGGTGATGGCGGCGGATAGGGTTTGTGTTATAGGGTTTCTTTAGGCGGGAAGCGTGTTTAGGGATCGTATCATCTGATACCATGTAGAGATTTGTAAACTGAAGGCTTGTTTATTTCATTGATCAAACATTGTTTGTATACAAAATATAAAAGAAAAAAACGATAAACTAACAAATAAAAAAATAAATCCAAATATATGGCTCAATAAACTGAACATATACTCTAACAGTGAGAGATGACCTATTTTGATTCCTAAAACACCAGTCTAACAGTAAGAGATGACCTATTTTGATTCCTAAAACACATATGCATGAACATCTTTAAAAAAACACCCTTAATTATTTAAACGATATGTTTCTATTAGACCTGGGCAAACGCGGGCAAGCCCGCCCGCCCACGAAAACATTCACGATCATTGAGCTACTTTGAATTATGTGTTATAATTTTATCTTATTTATATTTCATATGTATAACTTTATATTTTTTAATAAAATATGTATAAAAGCGGGCCACCCGCTCGGCCCGAAACCCGCTCCGGGCGGTTACGAACAAGACCCCATACCCTAAGTCCGAGAGTCCGGCCCATAAAAACGGGCAAAGTTTTCATGCGAGCTCGGCCCGGATCCGTTAATGCCCATGTCTAGTTTCTATGACATCAAACTTAGGTCTACATATTAGAAATTTGTAACTTTATTCAAATCTAGAGACTTTTATTATGTCCCATTAAATCAACGATTACTTCATAATTTTTTTCAAAGTTCTAGAAATTTTAACAAATATGGTCATTTTTTTCAAAGTAATATTAAAATCCCCAAATAATATTAATGGATTGTATCTTATGGTATTTTATAGATTAATAAGAAGTATAAAAGGAAAAAAGAGATAAATAAATTGCACACAAGTAAATTAGATTAAAATAGAGAAGAAAAGAAATTCAAATGGTTTAGGGTGCTAACATTTAAACTAAAAATTGACGTAATTTATGAGTCTCGAACTCGTATCAAAGGCTTAAGAAAGTTGTAGTTTCAATCAAGAAACAAAAGGAATTTTCTAGGTTTGTGCATGGAAAGAGAGGTGTGAACGAGCCCATGCATAGGGGAACCAACGTCTCGTGTGGCACGTTGGAAAATAAAACTATCAAATGTGGTATCACAAATTCACAAGGAACGTGGATGAATGACTATTCAATATTTATTTTTTTGGGATCAATTGGTTACGTGTTAAGAGAGGAAGAAAAAATTATAGAAAAGTAGGATACAAGGGAGACTTAGGACGACTAGGAGACCCAAAAAAGAAGGTAAAAAATATAACTACTGTTGAGGAAACAATAGTTTACATTTCAAAGAGTTAGGGAGTTAGCTAGGGAAAGATGTTGGCTTTATTGATACCAAGGGTGGACATCCAACGCCATCTAGTAGGTGAGTGGTGCCGCCAGTTAGAAAAGGCAAGGAGCTTAACTTGGTTCTTGATGGTGGAGAAAATATTGCTCGCCATAAACGGAGGGTTGTTGAAAACAAGGGCATTCCTAGCCTTCCACATATGGTAGATGAAGGTGGTGAAGGAAGCAGCGTAGAGTTAAGCTTTGAAGTTATTTTTTGAAGTCAGAGTAGCAAGCCAAACAAACCAATCAAGAAGGGAGTTCATTCTTTGGGAAACTTTGAGCCAATGAAGCAGAGAATCAAGTGTGCTTTTGGACGTTGGACAATGAAGGAAGATATGGCCTTCAGTTTCTTCGACATTCATGAAAATAGGACACAAATTAGAAATTGTTGGAATCCTAGGTGTACTGTTTTGCATTGGTAGGCAACTTTCCAAGGGCTGCAATCCAGGAAATAAAACTACAACGGGGAGAATTCAGATGTCCCCGAATAGGATAGGACCAAGAGGTAGCATGGCCGGTAAGACAAAGGAGGTTGTAACTTGTAAGTATTAGTTGCACAATAGGAGTTCCCGGTCCCAGACATGAGTTGAGTAATGTAGGTTGGCGTTCCATTTTTCAGGAGAGCGTCACACACGTTAAGGAGGGAGTGCCAGGTCCAGCTATGAGCATTGGAGTTGGTGGCGTTCCACATAGTGAGGTTCTTTAGATGGTTGGCTCGAATCTGAAGCGTCCAAAGGCTGCTGCTGTTTGGGCAGTTGGAACTAAGTTCAAAAATAAGTTTGGCCAAACATATTCTATTCCAAGTGAGAATATCTTTGATTTCGAGCCCCCCTTTCAATATGGGGTTTGCATAAATCCTTCCACGCCACAAGATTTCTTTTGTTGTCACTAGTCCCATACTAGAGGAAGAAGCGAAGAATGCTTCGGATTTTTCCAGCAACAGACATAGGAAACAAGAAGACGTTGTTCCAATAGTTTTGGATACCAAGCATAACAGATTGGATAAGTTGCAACCTTCCAGCGTACGAAAGATGCTTAGATCTGCACGAGTTGATTTTGTTTGTAACTTTTTGGAAAAGAGGTGCATAATCAGAGAGATTTAGACGATTGGATCCAAGAGGAAGGCCTAGGTAGGTCATGGGAAGTTTGCCAATGGAGAAGCCAGCGGAGGAGGCAATAAGATTCATATGATAATCTGATATACCTTCAAAGAAGATAGAGGATTTATCGTAGTTGGTCTGAAGACCCGAATGGCTACCGAAGATATCGAGAGAAGACTTTAGATAAACACAGAGCCAATGTCTCCTCTGCAGAAAAGAAGATCATCTGCAAAGGTAAGGTGAGTGATTTGGGTAATAGAGCATTTTGGGTGAAAATTAAAATTCGGGTTTTTTGTGATCGATTGGAGAGTACGTATAAGGTACTCCATGACTAAGGAGAAGAGATAAGGGAGAGAGGGCACCCCTGGCGAAGGTCTTTCCCACCCTTGAAAAAACCCTCATAAAAACCATTGATATTCATAGAGTAGGTGACAGTGGAGATACATGCCTTGATTCAGGACATGAAATTATTGTTGAAGCAATCCTTTTATGATATCAAGGAGGAAGGCGTGATCAACGTTGTCAAACGCCTTTCTGATGTCAACGCTCATGGTGCATTGAGGCGAGATTCTTAACATTTGGTACTACTTGAGGAGCTCATGGCTAAGGAGAGTGTTATGGCGGATGGACCGACCGGAGATAAAAACACCCTACTGGGGTCCAATGATACTTGGTAAGATGGGTTTGATTCTGTTAGCGAGAACCTGAGCAATGACTTTATAGAGGGTAGAGCAACATGAAATGGGTCGGAAGTCGCTGGTAGAAGTTAGGTTTGGGATCTTTGGGATGAGTGCTAGAGAGGTGTGATTAATTTGACTAAGCAGCTTTCTAGTGGAAAAGAAATCCTTGACAACCAAAATAAGATCCGGACCAGTAATGTCCCAAGTTTGCTTAGAGAAGAAAGAATTGAACCCATCAGGACCGGGTGCTTTGTTGTCACCGATAGGAAAGAGAGCATCCTTAATCTCAGCGTTTATAACGATTCGACAAAGGTCGAGGGAAATGGAGTGTTCTAGGAAGGGACTAGAGTGAAGGTAGTGCTTGTTGTACTTAGAAGTGGGGTTGAAGGGAGATAGGAGATTGGAGAAATGGTTAATGAAGGCAGTAGAGATATCGCGGTGAGAGGTAAGTGTAGCACCATTAGCATCCGTGATAAAGTTGATCTTAGTGAAGCCTCGGTTTTGTTTGATGGTACGGAAGAAGTAGGAGCTGCATTGGTCTGAAAATTTAATCCAGTTAAGTTTGGCGAGCTGAGAGGACGTGGCATTTTGGGTTTTCAGGAGAAGGAGCAAATTCTTTATGGCCAACAACTCAGAAACATGCAATTCGTGGTCAGAGGGGGAGGTGTGGAGATCGGTTTGGATTTTGTCAAGGTGAGCACGTTGATCAGAAATGTTGTTGGCTAAGGATTTGAAAGTAGCACTCTTACATCTTTTTAGACGTCTTTTGAGGGTTTTCAGCTTTGTGGCAATGTTGAACATGTGGTGACCATTAGAAGGGGAGTTCCAAACATTACTCACGATGTCTTTAAAATCTTCATGGAGGCACCAAGCACTATTGAATCGGAAAGGTTTTCTGAGGTTGGGTTTGGGACATGAGGTTTGGATGATACCCGGGGAGTGGTCAGAGATACGGGGGTTGACGAAGGTAGCGACAAAGTTAGGGAAAGCCAGTTCCCATAGATGATTAGAAAGGATCCGGTCAAGCTTGCACCAAGTACGGGAACTGTGAGAACGTTTGTTATTCCAAGTAAAAAAAACAGCATGAGGAAGCATGATCAACGAGAGAAGAATTGGTCAGGAAGTCTTCAAGTTCAGAGCCAACAAAAATGGGGTCGCCCAGGGTGTCATTCATTTTTTCATTGGGGATTATAACAACATTGAGATCGCCAAGAAGGATCTAAGGTTCGGCGATAGTGGGTCTAAAAGCCATCAGATGGTTCCATAGGGCAATTATTTGGCCCTTTTCATTAAAAGCATAGATGAAGGTCGCAACAAAAGTCGATTGGTTGTTTTTGTTTGTGATGCTGGAGTGGATGAATTGATCAGACGAAAATATAGGGTTAAGGTTGATGGTCACAGGGTTCCACCAAAGCTAGATACGGCAGTTATGGTAGTGAGAGGAGTTAGAGGTGTGGTTCCAAGTAGGTAGAACCGTTTGGCAATAGAAGACATTTTGTAAGGTGGAAGGCGGGTCTCAAGGATAGCAATGACATCAAGGTTAAAAGACTAACGAGATCTCGGATGGAGTCTTGTTTGGGATAAAATCCGAGCCCTCGAATGTTCCAAGCAGCGATAGACAGGCTATTCATTAGGATGGATGTACCAGGAGGAGATGTTGGAGAAGGAGAAACCGCAGAGGGTTGCAAGGGCTTAGATGGGCTGCGTAACCGGATTGAGGTTTGGGAGTTTGAAAGACATTAGGTAGTTGTTGAGCCGAGGGGGTATTTGGGTTAGGGGGAGGGTAAAAGAGAATTTTTTTAGTAGCGTGAATATCAAGCGTTTCTTCGGGAGTGAGAACAGGAGACATGCCGACATTAAGAATGGGAGGATCGAGGCCCTGGGAAACGGGAAGGGAATTAAAAGTATTAATAGTATTATGGGTAACAGGACGACAACAGTGGCATCCCCTTCCCTCACCAACGTCGACGACAACAACGGCCTTTCATCACTGATCGTGACAACAACATTAGGGTTTAGACGAGAGAGGTTCTCGAGAGAGGGATTTCGATCAGAAGTAAGGGTAACACAAAAACAAGCGGCTAATGCTCGAAGGTCGCAGAAAAACCAGGCGGCAGGTCGAAGGAATCCAGGCAGTGGGTTGAGGTTCTTATAGGCGGAGGTTTCTTGAAGGAATTTAGGGACGCCGCCGACTTTGGGAGTGTTCAAGGAGAACTCGCTAGGTTAGTCGACAATGAAAACCTTCCCGTTCTAATGTGTGCAATTAGTCGATTTTTTCAAGGCTATAGATAGAGTATAATGATAGAATAATTTAAATTATGTTTTATGGCGGTTTTGTGATTTACCTTCCAATAAAACATGTTACGTGATTCGATTTAAATTTTAACGAGATTTTTTTTCTAGAGGGTTAAACAAAACCCCTGAGAATATTTTTAAAAAATAAAGTAGAAATAAGAAATATGTTCTCAGGGGTTGTATAAAAAACACCCTAGAGTGTTTTCAATTTATAATGGTTTTTATTAACTCTTGAGAAATTACCCTTGAGAGACCTATTTCTGTACTAGTGGTATTTTTCAAGGGTTGTGGAGTGGTTCATGGCCAACACATTTTTTAATTGGGCAATGCAATTGCCACTAGTGTATTTTGTTGTTTGGAATGAAGATTTTTGGACATCAATTTTTTGTCCCAAAAAAGAGCATTAAGTTTTCAAGATTTTCTTTGTTCTTTGACATGAAGCTAAATTTTCCTTGACAAAAATAATCATGTCGTCTGCAAAAGATAAGAATGTGATAGGGGTTTCCTGTCTACAAACAGAGAATCCAATATGGTTGTCATAGTTGTTGCAATCATTTTGTAACATTTGAGTGAGGATTTCAGCCCCCAAAATGAACAAATAGGGGATAAGGTGTCTCCTTGTCTTAGTCCTTTTCGGAAAAGAAATGATCCATTGGTCCGTAGTTTAAAAGAACGGAGAAGGATACCGTAGTTATGCATTCCCACAAATTTGTTATTGAAGCCAAACTTTTTTAAAATTATGATAATGAAGTCCCAATTGACTTGATCATAAGCTTTTTTTCATGTCCAATTTGATAGCAACCCAACCTTCCTTATCCTTTTTGGAGGGAAAGGAGTGGAATATTTCATGTGTAATGAATATATTATCATGAATACATCTATTTGCAACAAACACACCTTGAAGAGGGTGGATCGGTTTAGGCATGATACCTTCCATTATGTTCGTAATTATTTTTGCAATTATTTTGTATATTGTTGAGCAGAGGCTTATATGTCTGAATTAATTGATTGTTGTAGGGTTATCTATTTTTGGAATTAATGTTATAAAAGTATGGTTTATTTGTTTAAGCATTTTCCCTCTTCTAAAGAAGCATTTAACTACTTTAGAAACGTCAATACCAAATATATACCAATATTTATGGTAAAATTTGGCCGGCATACCATCCAGATCCGGTGATTTATCACAACTAATGTCAAAAATGACATTTTTGATTTCATCATTGGTTGGGGGTTTTGTTGGATTGATTTTATCTTCGTCATTAACTTTATACTTGATGAGATGGAGTTTATCTTTCAATAGTTGTAGATCTAGAGGGGTTTTAGATAATTTTCTCATAAATTCCGTTTTAACTTCCAAACATTGATAGGGTTAAAGTTAATCAATCTGTTAAATCTATTGGTGTTTATATAGGTGTTCCTCCTTGATTTTCAGAGTGTTGTTGAACTTTATCCAAGTCTCCAATAAGCAAGCAGGGAACACTAGCATCTTGGATGAATTTGAAGAGAGAATCCTAGAAGCGATTTTTAGTAGCTTCCTGGGGGTGCATAAGAAAATTTGATATTCATCTTATTATTCAGGTTGTTGCAAGCAAATTCGATACAAATGAATCTGTCGGTTTTAAATTTAAAACTAATCGTTTGATTTCTTAGCTGGTAAGCTTTTCAAAGGAGACATAGGCCACCCGTCCTACCAATGACAAGGCAATAAATCATGTTGTCAAAACCTGCAGATCTCCACAATCGATCATCAGGAGGATTTTTAGATTTTGTTTCTACAAGGGCGATAATATTGATCTTGTGGTTTTTACAAACCGCATCGAGATTTGTCCAGAGGTTATTTCGGGCCATCCCTCTAATGTTCCAAAAACTAAATATCATCTAAGACGAGTTTTGGCTTTGGAAATTAGGAAGGCGTAGAATGCCCGATAACCCTAAATTCCACGAGAAGAAAACATTGTTAAAGTGAAAATACTTCAACCACAAAGCTCTGTGGGCAAACATACCAAAATCTTTGAGATTAAGAATATAACAGTTAAATTTTAGTCTTGTTTAAGATATACAAGTTTTGAATGATAGACATTTACCACTAATCTATGATGCACGAACACTTCTAGACAGTGTCGTTTTCCGTGTCCCCCCGTGTCGGAAACTTGGAAGCTTTCGGAAACTTCTCGGACACGGTCAAAATAGTGAATACACGGTCAAGACACATTTCCAACACCGGGAATGGGCCGGACACATCCAAATCATGATCATAATTGATGGTTCAATGTGGGATCAAAGAGGGATACAAAAGAGATGAACAAGACTACCGTGATCGTTACCTTTTGGTTTCTTTTTTCGAATTCTAGATGAATAAGACATTCATGACTACTATCACTATATCACTTAACGCAATCAATATTCTTACTCCCTCCGTTTCTCAATAGATGTCGTTGAGGTTAAAAACACATATATTAAGAAATTTCAAAAGTAGAAATTATAATATTTAATGATGCATAATAATTTTAAAAAGTGTTTAAAAACGATGGTAGAATGTTGAGAGTTGTATGAGAAGAGATGAAATATTGCTTTGAAAATACAAACAATAAATGAAAAGGTAGTTAAAATTATATTTATTAGAAATTTGAGTATTAATAACACCTATAAAGCCAAATATTATGAAATAAAATTTTAGAGTTCAAATGACAAGCATTGGGAAACAGAGGGAGTATTTATCAATACTTCTACAACTAATGACGCATTCATGTGTCATTGGTGATATCATTTATGCATCTCTTCTTATTATATATAAATTTCTCTTTGCAACAACTTTAAAACTATATATTATTTATATTTTTCGCCGTGTCCCCGTTTCCTACGATTTTTAGGATTGCCGCTTCCCCGTTTCTCGCTGTATCCGTTTCTCGTATCCGTGTCCGTTTCCGTGCAACATAGCCGCTAATAAAACGAATAAAGGTGCTAAACCATTTGTTATTATTTGTGTCTTTGAGATGTTGTGACTTATTGTGAGTAATGGAAGCATTAACACATTTGCCAGACCACGATAGAAGCGGTAAACCAATTTCATGTTGATTAAACAAACATTGATAAGATTAATTTTGTAATTAGGCAGTTTGATAAGGACCACAATCCACTGGAGTGTACTCCCTTTACTACTAAATTCGATAGGCAAGTATCTCAAGCTTTTAAGATACAATATAACGAAGGAATAGGCATACCAAAAAAGATCTTTATTTTCATAGTTTGACTTGTGATTTAGCTTGTTTAAAGCTTGATCAAACTTATTTGTTTGTGTAGGTTGTGAGCCGATTTGAAGGTTGTGTTACTAAAGGACAAGTTGTTAGGGTGGGGAAGCATGGTTTGTATCCCAAATCGAATTTTGAGTGGAAGTGGCCATAAACACCACTACCATATCCAAAAAAGACAATAGATTTAACACCCAAGGACATAGTCCAGAATCTGTATATCTGCTAAGGTTAAAAACAAGAAAGTAGAAGGAGCAATTTATGAGCATGAGCCTTATATGAAAAACAACATATAAGAGCTCAAAACATAACCACGAGGAAGGAGAGGCAATAAACTAGTAAAGAAAACCATCCTAATAGTGCAAGACCCATCCCGGAACCATAAAGCAGTCTCGGCGGCCGACGACCGACCCAAACAAACCCACAGGGTTAAAAAAGCGATTTGAAATCTTGAAAGATGAACGAGAAGACGTCCCCATCCGATGTTTATCCCCTTAACAACCCCATTTTGTTTTCTTCGATTAATCTTGCTAGATCCACAAAAGGCATCGGAGAATCCTCTCTTCCTCTTGTAAAACGAGTTGATCGCAAACTAAATCACACCACTGCAGACTAGAGTCGAGTCCTTAGGCTGGAGAAAACAATGTAGACGATATTGGTGAGCATATATTCTTTGGGGGGAGCGACTTGGTCTCATGAACCGGACTATTGAATAAACATAATCCGAAATCGCTTTCTGGCCACCGAGAATTTCTCAGAGAAGGGGACACAAAAGGCGTATGTTTCATAAGAAAAATAGTGTGATTTATTTAGGGTTTAGGGGTCAGACGGCGGATCATCCGAACATCACAGTAGAGAAGAAATACTTTTTTTATTGAATGGGATCCTGCCTACATGAAAAATTGTGACTTTTTCAAATAAATTTTGTCTCATATGATTTTATATAATCAAACACACTCTCTTCTATTAAATATATATCTATAATTAATATTCATTTTAAATTTTAAGCTACATGCAAAATTAATATTTTATAATAAATTTTATCTCAATTAATGTAATCTAACCGCACCACTTCATATTAAATATGCTGATATTGATTTGACATGAGTCTTTATTTTGGTTGATTTGTATAATGGGCCTTTTGTGGTGGGTAAGGCGGCTCTCAACGCGGCATCTAAGAAGGTGGCTAAGCATGAAATAGTTTGTATCAAAAACCAACATGTGTTTCTTCCGTTCGCATTTGATACGTTTGGTTTTCTTGCGTATGATGCCGTCGAGATTCTCAAGATGGTGCAACGAGTATTGCATGGTGATGTTGTCTCACCAAGGTATTCAGATATAGTGTTTAAGATGATCGAATTTTCTATTCATATAGGGTTGGCGGCACAACTTGTTGTCCGCTTAACTTCTACCTCGATGTAATTTTTTAAAGAATATTTTTTTATATTTTAAAGATCCGGACAAGATGCAAAAGTTTTCAGTTATGAACAAATAACCAATATTTATAAATATAACTTAACCTACATATAATATTAGAATTTTGTGATAAATTTTGTTGCGCTTTATATAATATAACCAAGCACATCCCTTCTTATCTATGTATTTAAAATCGATATTTATAATTAAAATATTTATTAAGATCTTTAACTTTTGGTTTAGACTCTTCGATTTTAACATGTTAAATTATGCCTAAATACTTTATAATTTATGCAATAAAATATATAATAACATATATTAGAAGTTCAACGTTTTTTTAAAAAAAAAGTCTAATTAACCGTTGATTTTTACTAAAACAATTTAGAAAATACATGTTATCTGAATTATCAATTAATAATATTTATTTGGTTAATTTTTACGCACAGGTCTGTAAAGATGTGCGTCTTACATCCCAAACCGAACCCGACTCACCAAGACACCGGTCCGACCCTCATATAAATGACTTCAATCTCGTCTTGCCCGGTCATTGAAAAGCCAGGATAAAAGAGGGAAAAAATATACAGACAGACAAACCGGAGAAGATGACAGCCATCGCCGAGGAATCCTCCAGCTCTGGAGTATTAATCATATCGAACACCGAAACCCTGCGGTCCTTTCTCTCCGATGCCGCCGGCGATGATCGTTTACCACAGCACCACCGCGACGACGCCGCTTCTCTCTCCTCACTCCCCTCCGTCAAATATAGATCTCTCCGGTCAATCTGGTATGCTTCAGATCTCTCCACGAGACCCCCATTACATCTCCTTCTCCGTGGCTCCTCTGTCGTATTTACCAGCCCTAAACCCCGGGAGAAGGTAATACATTTTTATTTTAAGAAACCTTCTGCTTTGTAATCAGAATTTCTCTCGCTCTATGGATCCTTCGGGTGATACATTCGAAGATTAAACGTCGATTGAAGATTATTTATGTGTTTTGTTCGTCTTGATTGATTTTATTTGTTATATGTATCCAATGAACAATAAAAAACCGAACTGGATTGTGAAATTCTACTGTAAGTAGTTCGCTTGCGTATATCAGAAATCTTACTCTTAGGTGATCGAATATTTTTGGTACTCTATGTTTTTGCTTGCTTTCTCTCAACAAATGAATTCGTTTTACTGATCATTTTGTCTTTGTGATTGTTTAGAGTAAAGAACTACAAGCAAGACTGAGGAAACTAGAAGAACTAGCAGAAAGGAAAGAATATGCAGAACTAGTAAAGGATATCACTCCAAAGAAGAGTGTAGATGAGCCCTTCTCTTCTTACAAAGATCAGCTTGGTTTTGGTAAGTTTGAGGTGCCGCTGAACTCTTTTTTAAGTACTTCGATGTTGTAGATTATCCTAATGGCTAAAATTTAAATTAATTTGCAGTGGTATGAAATTATAGTTACTATACTGTTTAAAAATTTGTTAAGTACTTCAATGTTGTAGAATATAACGTTGCATATTATTGTGTGTGTGTGAGTGCCCTTGAATATTTTAAGAGAGAAAAAGCACAATTCTTTGGGCATTAGATGTAATCTTGCACATTTGCGTAGTTTTTTTTTGTTTTGTTAGAATTTGTATAGGATATTGATAGCACGTAATCAGGAATATATGATGTCTTATATTCCTGTTCTCAGTATATCATCAATAGTATCATTTTGTTGGCCATTCTGCAACAAATTTTGTCTTTGTATATGGATAAGGGCATGGATACGATATCGGTGCTCCTCCGAAATGGGTTTGAATCAGTCCATATTCAGTCGCAGTCCTCCCATGTATCTTTATTTTGCAATAAGAGGCGAATAATTGGGGATTCAGAATAGTTCTTTTAGACATTGCAGTGCTTTGTTGTTTTCTGTTTATAAAATATCAATTCTAAGTAATAATTACGTACAAAGTCAAACTTTTTAAAATTCGAAAGATGTTATTAGATGATTTTGAAGTCCATTAGCGTTAGAAGAACTTCATTTATAAATATATATTAATTGACCAATGAAATGTTGCCTTTTTCTGCTTGCTGAAAATAATGTGGATTTGAATTAGTATTTGAAGATGTATCATTGTTTTAATGTTTCTCTCTAAATGTAATGGGACTATTTAAAGTCCCTGAAAACGTGGAGACGTGCCATTTCTAAGTAGCAATGTTTGTTTGATAAGTTTAGGTAGACTGTCAACTTCTTGTAAGGTTCCAAGTATGTTTGAATTGCCAATTCCCATAAAATGGAAAGGGAACATGTCAATTTGTTCGGTTAGGATATTATTTGATTTTCTTTGTGAGCATTAGATGAAATTAAGTTCACTGATCAGTGGTATCATGGACTATTAGCCTTTTTCTACTAGGTGAAATCAGCAAAATAAATAGTGTTCTGCATCTGCATTTTGGTCACCTACTGCCGCTTAATAAGGAGATAATTTTCTTGTTCTGAAAAATGGGAATGGGACCAGGTGTCTTGCAGGGCCTCCAGGCTTTTTATTGACTTTCCAAAGTTTCTAGAGAGGTCCACTCTTGGATCATCATCACACCCAATGGTGATTCAGGCAATTTCACATCGACAGCGGAACTCAGTGTAACTGAAAATTTCCTTCTTCATTTTCCCCTGAACCTGCTCCCTCCATTTTGTCATCCATGACTTCTCTAGTTCTGTTTCACTGAAATAGCCAGATATTTACGGAAGCCATGGGTGTAGCTGCTAGGTTAAATCCTGGATTTATGTACCGTCAAGCTATGCTGATAATAATATGGCGAAGCCAATTGAAAACCTTACATTACATAATTTGTATCCAACACTAGCAAGCTGTAACCTACTACTAGAGATCCACTTTAAATTCTTGATCCTTAGTGAATAGCTTTTAGTTAGTCTATATGGCTGTTTGTATGTTAGGAGAGATCAATTTTTGTATTTTAAGACAGAGCAGTTGCTAGTGTGACGTTTCACTCTCACTTGTAAAATGCAAATAATGGTAGATGAACTGCATATACCTTTACTGCACAATTTCCTACTTCAAAGGATATGGAAAGGGTCTCTAAAATTCACCTTGAAATAGATCGAATATAGACAGACTATTAAAAAATAAAAATAAAAAAAGGTAGAGAGAGCCATGTTGCAGTCTAGATATGCTTGTCTGGGTGATTTTTTTTTAATAGGGAAGTCTCTGATAGTGCCGACCCTCGTAAAAGAGGATATATTTTTCTAGTCAGTCAGAGTTATACTGGGATCTTAAGAATCTATCTGAGGAATCTATTCAAGATACATTTTGTTTAACACACTTGGGGCATGCATTCTTATAGAATCAGACAAGTACCATGTGTTGCGCAACTTGCCAATTTGTACATTTATATTATTTTGAGCAAACTTCATGTTGATTATTCCACATTACATTATAAAATGCCTGATTATTTGAAGATTAAATTTTTTTTCTTTTCTAATTTTAAAAATATGTTCATAAAAATCAATTTACAGTTCTGAAAGTTTGTAGGGTGCAAGGGATTATTAGATTGGCACAGTTATATGTGACGAAGTGTTCATTACAGGTCTTGGGCTGCCTCATTTTCTGACCAGAGAGTTAAAGTTCTGGGAACAGAAATTCCATAGCTTCGTGTGATGATATGATTTCCTACCTAATCCAATGTAGTATTTGTTGTCTTACCAGGACTGATCAAACTGGGAAAATAGTTCTCTGATACAAGTGATTTCTTCTCATCTCTATGACGCTAATGCCGTAATGCGTGACTTTTGCAGGTCTTCATGTGGTGGTGACAATGTTTAGTGGCTACTTGTTAGGTTATGCTGCATTTAGAGCTCTATTCAGCAACAATCCTGTCACGGTATCATTCTGAATTTTCATGCCTGGGACATTTTACATCGACCTGTTACCATGTTGCTGAACTCTGTAAATGCAATACTTGCAGAATGCTGCAGGGGGCATCCTGGGTCTTGTACTAGCCATGCTTGTCGAAACATTTCTCTTTATAATTAGAACATCTGAGTACGACCGAAAGACATCCACTTCTGCATCGTATACTCCTTCAGATCAGAAGAAAAAACAATAATCTTTGCCTGCTATTTGATCCTGGTCAAAGGTTTATGTTATGTGAATGAGATGGAGTTTCTTTTCTCAACCTTGTGAAGTAAGTATCTGACGTGTTATAAATTCCATTTGTGCAGCATATGAAACATGACATATATGAGAACGTGATTTGTCTGTTGATATTTGGAAAACAAGGGACCGAAAGAAAGCCTACATAGCTGCGGCTGGAAGACCACTTCATGCGAATCTCTTCATATTTTGTTAATGTATGGGGTTTTTTTTTTGATGAGAGATTTTCATACTTTCAGCAGCTCTTTATGGTTGTATCCAGATAAAAGTTTTGCGTAAATGAAGTATTTTGTGTTGTAAAATATGAATTATTACTTGCTAAAATATGAATTACTTTGATTTATGTAAAATATAAGGTACAACTGGTGATATTACAAATTATTGTGTCGTAAAGTATAAATGATTTTTGTTAGTATGTTCATATTGAATAAGATTTTTTTTATTTAAACTTTGCCTGTGTATCTAATAAGGCATAATAATCTGTAAGTTCTCGATAATATTTTGTGAATAAACTGCGATTTTTAAACTACGGGATTTTTAAAATACGGGTTCTTCATATAAACCATGTTTTAAATTGGAAGAACCTTGAAGATTTTCTATTCTCATCAATACTTGTATTCTATACCTATTTCGGAATTATTTTCTTTTTCTTTACTATTTAGAGAAAAATCCCAGGCAATGCACGAGGTATCATTTTATGGAGAACTAGTTAAGTGCCCTAGCCTTGCTCGGATATATATATATATATATATATATATATATATATATATATATATATATATATATATATATATATATATATATATATATATATATATATATATATATAAATAATTTGTTATATGCGTATTTTTTTGTTGAATGTATATGCATGTTAAAATAGTAGGTTAATGACCCACAAAGAAGTAGTCACACGCCACGTCTTAATGTATATTGTATATATGTCACGTCAATATTACCCCCCGTTTGGTTGCAACTCCGAAAACGGAAACAGAATGGAAACGAATATAGTCCACATATGTACTTTGTTCATGAAATCATTCCGGTTGGTTTCATGCAAAATGCACTTGCTTTTCCTACTTTGTTACCCTATAGGGTATTAAAACTAAACAAATTCTACTACAATTAGTTCAAACCACAAGGAATGATTCCCAACAACTTCATAGTAGTTCAAACCACAAGGAATGATTCCCAACAACTTCATAAACAAGGGTGTACGTATGGACTAGATTCATTTTCATTCCGTTTCCATTTCCGGAGTTTTAACCAAACGAGCCCTTAATGTATATGAAAGTAATTTGTTATATGCGTATTTTTTTGTTGAATGTAAATGTACGTTAAAACAGTAGGTCAACGACCCACAAAATACTAGGTCCACGTTAACAAACAACCGCCAATCAGTAAGTCAACTATTCACAAACAAGTAGTCACAAGTACTTTTGATATCACACATATCACACGAGACAGTACTAAAATGGGGATTTTAGACAAAGTAAAGTTCCAACCAATAAATGAAATTTTCAACTAAGATCAATTGAACTATAACCCCCATTATCAACGAATTGTAGCTTTGTTGTTACATCTAGCGATAGCATTAGATCGTAATCCATAAAGACCGCCATCTTAAATCCCAAAGACACAGCTGATTTGTTCAGAAAGAATGTAGATTGTAGAAACATAATTGCAAACCAATGTTGCTTTGACTTGATAAGCTATACAGAAATCAAGTTCGTCTAAAGAATCAGAGTGGAACCAACATAAAGGTCCTTACTCCCTATGACTTGTTCTTGCCCAACAGTGTTGGAGTCACGCTCACAATCCCGATCAGGAACAATGTAGCAATGGATTGAAAGTCGTATAGGTCGCCCACTGAACGCAGCTCACCAAGTGCTAATCCGGCCTATAAACAAACACGCGGATTTTGAACAACAGAAGCAAATTCACAAGTTTGTCAAACAATCAAAGACTTTTAGAAAGATAATTACCCTAACAGTGACAAACGCAGCGGGAATCAACCCAAGGAACGTAGCAAATAAGAAAGTGTGGTATGGAACATCAACAATTGGTGATGCCACATTGATGAATGTGTTGGGTAATGTCGGGGTCACTCTAAGGAAAAGCATGTAGTTTAACAAACGTTCCTTTCGTTTGGCCACCTGAAAAAGAATGAATTTTTAGTATCATTCGTTTACACTCGTTAATTTTGACAGTGAACCGTGTTCTTCGTGCAAGCTCACCTGAGCTTGGAAGAATGTTAGTTTGTCGGGCCACAAGGAGAAGACCAAGGGCCGTCCAATCAATTTGGAGAGAAAATAACAAGAGGAAGCGCCGGCTGTTGCAGCAAAGATAACTAAGGCCATGCCTTTGAAGACACCAAAGAGAGCCCCGGCTAATAAGGACATGAAAATAGTGCCGGGGATCATAAAAGTCTGCATGAAAATGTAAACAACACAGTAGCCTATAAGCACTTGTGCTGTATAGTCACTTGTGTAATTCTCTAAGTGATCTCTGCAAAACAAACATCAAAGGAAACATCATGTAGAGTCATACACATCAATAAAGAGATCAACTTTCGCAAAGATGCGTTTCTTATCCGACAAACAGATTATTCAGTTCAACGAATCACAAGAAGTATTTAACTAGCAGCATATTCTCTTCAACCATATGATTGCATCAGAAGTCTAGAATTGGAAAATAAGATATATTTTCACTATCAAACTTGAATATTCCCAATATCTTCCACATTAGAACACCTAGAGATTCATTTCAAGTTATCCATCTTTTTATCTTATTAGTTCATTGATTTGTAGGTTCAGACATTTGTCCAAAGTCCAAACCTTTTTCTGCTACAAAATCATGAAAGCCAATCTTTTTCAGGCAATTTCTCGCTACCTGCAAAACAAACACATCATACTTCCCCCACCACCATTAAAAAAGGAAGAAGCAGACAAAGCTACAACAGACAAACAATAGATAGTAATTTAACAAGCCCCACAAAAGAAATACTTCAATGCTTTAAATGTCAAAAAGTAAGCAATCTGGCTATGGAAAGAATATCAGCAAACCAAAACAAAAAAAAAAACACATAAGAATCAACAAATGCCCTTTAGATCTAACAATAGAACCAAAATAATACTTTACTTAATTAGACTAAGTATAATTAAAAACACCAAAAAGAGATTAAGATCTAGTTACCTAAGAATTTGCAAATCTTCAAGGGTACGAGGCAATTTGAGGAAGCTGTAATCAGAAGCAGGCAAGGTGAAATAGACCCCCAATAGGCCTACGGCAAAAGAAGCCACCATACCAGAAGCCATAGCTACTTCCCAGAATGTCAATGGGAATTTAGGCGTTGAAAGAGAAGGAGAAGAAGCTTTCAATTCCTCAAATTTACATGCTTCTGTCTCGCATCCTTCCATCTTCTCCATACCCTTTCTCTTCTCTTCCTTTTGCCTTGTCCCCTGAAAACTCAAAAGCACCCAAGCACCCAAATAAATTAAAAAAAGATGGGTGCTTGGGGAAAAAGGTGTGTTTCGGATTTTTGGGTTTTCCAGGCGGGGATTTGCAGAGGGGAAGAAAAAGGTTGGGGATTGGGGGAGATTTGAAGAAAAGGGATTCTTTTCTTTTGAGACACTGCTTTTCTAAATTTTCTGTTTTCCAATGGATTCAGCTAAAATCAATCAAATTTCAAAGGGGCTCTCTCGGTAGACGTAATTTTGGATTTTTGGATATAAATTGAAGAATATTCGCATGATTCGGTACAAAATTTTCTACTGTGGAAAAAATAGCACTTTTAAAAGAATAAGATAAGTTAATATCCCAACTTTCACCCAACAGTATTATCTTATATAAAATATTAAAATATTTATATAAAATAATGTTTGATAAGAATATATAGGTACTGTTTTACAAAACAAATTATTAAAGTAACGCATAATTTTTACTTATGACGATAAATCAAACTCATAAACCTGATATAATTCACGAGATTTCATATAATTATCAATTAATAATATAAAATTATACTTGATATATATATATATATTATTTATAAAAACCACCATGCAGTTTTCACTTTTATAAAACTTCCTTAGACATTTAAAAATCGTTAACTTTGAATCAGCTTGAAAACGCCTGAGTTTTTGTACGTTAAAATTAAAGCTTAAGATTATCTATATACTTATAGTTTGGTAAAAAGAGCCGTGTCCAAAGCTTACGTGTCGACCTCTTAATTTTTGTTAGATAAATCTTTTTCTAAAATATTTAACTAAACCAATGTCATACTAAATAAAAATTAAAAATTATAAAATATAAAAGATTTTTGATCAAAAGATCTCCTAAAAATTTTAAAATCTTCAAAGATTTTATTTGATTCTGTTAACTAATATTTAACGTAGATTAAAAAATTATTAGATTAATCTTCTCCCATACGAGTTCTAATATATAACTAACAAACCCATACATCTATTATCAATTATATCTTTATACTATACTAAAACATCCGTCACAATACTGACATAACGCTCTCATAATTTTTCTCCTAATAAATCTTTTTACTAAATTATTAATTAAATCATAAAATATCATTAACTAAAACGTCTATTTATACTATGGTACGTTAAAACAATATCTACTAAATTAGTAATCAAACCATAAAATCTTTTTAACTAAAACATTTATCTAAATTTATCCCATACGTCAAAACAATATCTAAATTTTAATTTTGAAATATCAAAATTTACTAAATTAATAATATCTACCGACTTCTCTTGTACGTTAATTGATGATAAAACATGTAGGTTAAAATTCTCACACTATATATACAGATCATATCTCATCGTCTTCCAATCAGTTCCAGTTTTTCTATATTGATCATATTTCTTCATATTTTTTAAGGTTATGAGGATTTGAAAATATTTCTAGGTTGCTTCGTCGTATCTTTTTCAGGTTGTTATCTATGTCATTATCCTCTTGCTATCATTCGTTTTTTCTATTCGGGTATCATTCTTATCTTCTTTTCGGCTATCAATCGTTTTTTTACCAAATACGTCCATGTTGCTATCATTCTTTTTTTTTTAACCCATTTTCAATCTTCAGATTTCGCTATTATTCGTTTATTTTCTTTTCGACTATAAATTATAATTTACGAATGTTGAAAAATTATTAAAATTCAACTCCGTAAAAGTTCGGGTTATAAAATAAATAAGCTATTATCATAATATTTGATGCATGAATTTTAAATATTTAAATAAATAAATATAAAAAATAATTAAAATCACCAGGGTGGACATTGCACTAATTGAAATATTAAACTTTACGTGAATGTTTAAATACTCTATCTTTCTTTTGAAAACAGAATACTCGAACTCATCCTTGAACTATTATACACTTCTACTCTATTATATTTAATTATTTATGGTTCAGAAATATGATATGTTATAATTTATCGGATACACCTTCTATCACCCATAAATTAACATTTAAGAAAAAAGTTATTTATTAATTGTTATTATCAGTCATTTTAAATATCTAAAAAGTACTAAACTGATTTCTTACCCTTAAAATATTACCATATGAAAATATAAAAAATATTAATAAAGTTTAAAAACATCATTCAAAATCAGAAAAACCTTAAACACAAAATCCAAAAAATATAAAGTAAAAAAATACCATCTGAAATAATTTAACAGACAAAAATCATATGGCCCATTTTATAGACTTTGCCAATCAATTATTTGTATTGGTCCATCAAATTTGTTTTATCTTTTAGCTTGGTTTATTTGTATTGGTCCATCAAATTTGTTTTATCTTTTAGCTTGGTCTATATATGCAAAATTCTTAATACTAAAGTATATACATGTCATTCACTTATCGCTATAAAATTATAAAAGTAAATGTTTTAGAGTATTTGATATCCCTAATATTTATCTTTTCAGTTTTATAACATAAAACAATTCAGTTTTAGCCCTTTGTGAATTTTCAATAACTAATATAATGTATAATGGAAAGTTCATATACTGGAAGTAGGTGGCAATTTCAACCGTAATTAATGAATACCCGAATTAACCGAAGCATAAACGCGGTTGAAAATTCGAAAAAGTCGGGTGATAGGTGGAGGTCTTTTACCCGTCACCCGATCCGATACCCCCAAAGTATCTTGAATTTTGTGTAGTCATAAAATTCCAAAGAATATGACAATTTTATTGTTATTTACGTTATAAAATTACATTTTAAATAGTTTTTTTTATTTTAATTATAAATATTATTAGTTTGAACCTATTAGTTTTGTACTACACGTGCAAAAATACTTCAAAAATACATTATAAATTGACAATACTCATACTTTTCATCACCCGCGGATAAACCCGAACCACCCAGTCACTCAACGGGTGATGGGTGGTTAAACCCGATATGGTTAATGGGTGGGTGATGGAAGTGGTTCACCCACCCATCACCCGACCCATTGACATCCTGTCACCAAGTCTATCAGATTCTCGCATCCTAAAATTAATTTGATAATTAAATTTGTTATATATATATATATATATATATATATATATATATATATATATATATATATATATATATATATATATTAGATTTTGTATGTTTTTGTAATTAACGTAGAATAGCTTGAGTTTTCATGAATTTTCTTTTTAAATTCTTCATTATTTTTTTATATATATTCTCTTACTTTATCTGTCTTATAACTATCAAAGCTGATTATTGTTAACGGGTAGTTTAAGAGAAAAAAAAATGGTTTAGCAATGTATATTAATACAACCAAAGAAGCATATATGAAAAGAATGTACAAACCAAATAAAAAGGAATAGTAACGCTATTGAGAGAGAGATGAATTTCACGATCACCTACAAAACAATTTTGGAAACGACACACAAACACTGAATTTTTTTAAAATTTACATACTCGGTCTAATGTCTATGGCATAGTGTGAATTCAGTTTGATTTTTCGGTCCGGGTCAATTTTACATAACCCTAATATCGTACTCAGACCCGATTATATATATATATATATATATATATATATATATATATATATATATATATATATATATATCATCGTTACACATTTACCCTAAGTTAAATATACTTGTTAGGTGCTTAGACTTTCAATTAAATTAATGAAACCCATGTTCTGTCTGCATTGTTTAGGTATTTTTTAATAGAAAGTGTAAGGTGTACCTAATCTATTTTAAATTTGAACAAAATTCATTCTACAAGCACTTTAGCAGTTTAGCATGTGCAATATTTTTGTAAGAACATTTATGATATTAAAAAATTATTAAATAAAAATATTGGTAATAATTGCTCAATGTATGATTGAGAATTATTGTCCTTTTTTAACCTCTTTTCAATTTTTTTCCCACTGTTTTACATATCTATTATTTTCATTAATAATTATTACTAGAAGGTAACTATATATTTTCTAAAAAGCAAAAAATGAATAAATATGAGTATATTTATATTTTGGAAAATTTTACTTTGAATGCCCTACCCTATAAGTAGCTGTCTAGTTCACACTCTGACTAATAGATCATTGTTACCATAAGTTGTTAAGATAGATATGATCTATCAAAGTATAGGATGACATATATGATTTGAAATTCGTAGGCTTGGTTCTGTGGGAAGGGGTTGATAAACAAAATTATCTCCATAATTCGTAAAGTTGTAATAAAATGAGTTTATTGTAGATGAATCTGAAGAGTAATTTAATGTTATTTTGTTGATGAAGATTAATGAGATGAGTATTAAAGACTATAACAAACTTAATTGATTGATAAAATGGAAGGTAGAATCATAAACAATGAACGATACCCATAACCTCTCACATTGTTACACATATGGTGGATGATTATGATTCCTTTGTCGATAATATTGGGATAACAAGTCTAGTATATAAAGATTGGTGAACTACTCATCCTATTGTCAATTAATTTTAGATGAAATCCCCGAACTTATTGGATGGACTTGGATTAACATGCATTTGCGCTTAGACGTTCAATGAACCCCACGTCAATTTTGACCAAACGAAATCTATCACAAAATGTAAAATTGTCAACAATAAAACTACAATTCCTATAATCTCTAATCACACGGTGTTGTATCTTGAGGTTGAAGGTTTTTAACTTTTCTCCTTAAAAAAAAGACCCTAAATTTCTCATCTCTTGTCAAGCCAAATACAAAGGAGTCATGCTACCTCTTCTTCGTGCCTCTCAACTAGTTTAGTATGTTCCTCCTCTTCTCTTTTCATCTTTATATATAGGGTAATCTCATTATAAATATACATAATATTAAACATATTGTCTTACAAAGAGAAAATTATATCATTTAAAAAGGGAGATGTTATTTACCACGACTTTTTTCACCGACTTGTTACTCAAAGTATAATCGAGAGTGAAAAACGAGAGCGATAAAACAAAACGAAATCAAAGTCGGGTGATGAACCGGGATATCGAAGCAAGATTTGAATGTTGTAGATCTATCCCGAGGAAGTGGAAATCAAAGATCAACTAGTGACGTGTGGGATCACAACCACCAATTGCGGTTGGCCTACACTGTAAGAGCCTTAGTCTTTCGGACCGAGATTTGACTTTAGCCGAGTTTGGCTTTGGCCGAGATTGGCCTAGCCGCCCCTGCGGCTCAGGGAACCGCCCCTGCGGTTTCCGACGGCTGCAACCGGTTTTGTTGACCGGTTGACTCGTGCTTTACTCTTTTCCTTACTTTTTTCTTCTCCTTGCTGAGCAAGGGTTCCTTTCTTCACTTCCTAATCCAGTCTCACGTCCTCCTTGCTTCTCCCTTTCTTCTCCTTGATCTTGTTTTGGATTCCTTAGAGTTCGAAGAGAGTTGTGTGTGTTGTGGTTGATGCTGATAGTAGATGTGGTTGCTGAGCTTGGAAGCCAGCTGAGTTGTGGTTGTGGAGATTTCCCTTGCCTAGTCCAGTAGTAGAGGTGAGCTTCTTGGTTCTCCTTCCCTTCTTTCTTTCTTGTTCTTCCTCTATAGCTTAGGATTAGATGTATAATGAGGCTTGTTGATGTTAGTATATGTATGTATATGCATGTGTATGGTTTTGGATGAGAGAAGACATGAATTGACCACGTGAAGAGTAAAAGAAGAACCGCGGGATCATCTTCTGCACTGTCACCGCCCCCGCGGTCCAACAAAGCGCCCCGCGGGTACCTTGTCACCGCACCCGGAAGCCGCCGCCTCCGCGGCCATTGTCCCAGCGCCTGCGCCGCGCCTGCGGCTGAGTCTTGCCGCGCCTACGGATTGCTTGTTCCGCCCCTGCGTCTCTTTGTCACGCAGGTGCGTCTTGTCCCGGATCTACCTAGAGTATCCTTTCCTTTCCTAGTATGAGGGAATTAGTACCATGCTAGGCATGTTTATGAGAATAGAATGATAAAGATTACGATATCAAAATATGCCAGATATGGCTTTGAGGTTTAGTTTTATCGAGGTTTACGAGTTGGATATAATCCTTATGGATCCCTTGGGTCTAGGTGTGACCCCTTTGTGTGATAGTAGATTGATATGTATATATGTATGCCTTGTATAGGCCGTGTTGTCCTCCAGATTGGAGTGGACCAGGTTGAGAGTTGATCATAGTTGAGATTACTTCCGAGATTGAGGTAAGTCTATATGACTTACTTAGCTACCATCTCTATATTGAATGTTGCATGAGTGGTGTATGTTTATGCTTGCTAGCATGTGATACTGTTATTACCGACCTATGGTCTATTGATTGCCCACTGTAGGGCTGTGACAACCTTTCCCTATCACATCCCGCTGGGAATCTGGGAGGTTCTCTGTGGATAGGTCAGACTTGGTATACGGGATGGACATGGAACACTCTCATTGGGTATACGTGAAGTGTGCCGAATCCACTCCAACTAGATATAGCCCACAGAGGTGAGGGTTATATTCCTCGTGTCACTTATGTTTATATACCGACTTATATATATATATATATATATCGTATGACTGATGGATTATTTATATAAAGATAATGAACCGGGTAAATGTGTGATATCATGCTGAAGTGTTTATTATTTCTGATATGTGATTGTGCTTATGGTCATTCTATATGTGTATGGTTAGCTAACGGTTTTATACCGTGTTGTAGATCCCTCGCAGGTTAGGAGAACTGTAGAGTGATCCAGAGAGGGTGATCTGTTGAGGGCTCCGTACACTAGGTCGTCCTCGTGGGATTGAGATCTTTTGATCTTGTATATATTTGTTATGTTTTGATTGTACTCAGCGGTACTCTGTATAACCTTTTGAGATTTATATATATCAGTTTCATGTTTTGTTTTAATCTATTTGTGTCTTGTTGTAAGATCAGTGAAATTGTTGTCAGGCTAGAGTCAGGATCCATTGTGAGATCCTAGCCCAGTAGCACCTCGAGTCCTACGGATTTGGGGTGTTACATATACAACTTTTTTTTTCTTCGTGGGATCAAACCTAATACTTATGTTTTAATTACATAAAATTACAACATTGTAGTATGAAAAAAATAGTTTTGAATTTAGTATCAGATTGCGAGAACGAGAAGTGCACCAAGATATAAAAGAGAGTACGGCCAACAACTTATTTATGTGGTCAGCGACTATAATTAATTTACTAGGTTTCAAATTACAAACACCTCCGACTATTCGACGAGCTACTTCATCATCTCATGCTTCTATTAAGGCAGCTTCATGTGTAGCTATTGATATTGTCTCTACTTCTACTCCTCATCCCTTGACATCACACGAGGAGATGAATAACATACAACACGACGAGGAGCCACATCTTAATGGCATTGTAGATGCCGATGTTGTGATGTAGCCATTTTCCGATTTTGTCAATCATAACCCGTCACATCCCTCATTCCCTCCTCGAGACCCTACATCATCTTTTCTCCAAGATCGTGTTCCATTCTCTACCACTATTATTGCCCACATTATGGAGCCAATTCCGGAGCCAAGTGCTCATAAGGACCGCTATCATCAAGACCAAGTTTAATGTGAGCCTCTAAAGAGGGTCATTATTCTAATACTATGCGAACCACGCGTCCCTCCATCACCGTGACATCCACATATTGGTTGTTTTTTATTGTTTCAATCATGGTATTCGAGAAGTTTACCAACAAACTTCGAACATGGTCAATAGATTTGGTTCACAATCATGCGGACAAGCGCAAACAATTGGAGCACATGCACTCTTGCATATTCTTACAAGTGTCTAGGGACGCGTCTAGGAGAAATATGAAGATGACGAGAGATTGCACTACATTATTGTAAGTTCGGTTTTACAATATTTGCATTATGGTATTATTATAGGCACGAGCACAAAATTACAAAGTGCACAATGCAACACTCAAATTGCGCTCATTTAAAAAAAAAGTAGATTGGGTGTAATCGGAATTTTGTTAACATCGGTACATTATGATTGCGCCCAATCTACTTTTTAAATAATTCGTTCCTCTAACGTCATCTTGATATGAACTTTAGTGTCGTCACAGTGTGCTGAAATTAAAAATACAATTGCAAATCTTGTGATTCCAGTGATCTCCAACAATGACATCTTATACCTACAAATAAAAATCAGAATTCAGAATTTGAATCAACTCCATATGAAGGAAATATAGTGATATGTATTCAATAAAACTTACTCCTTGGTCCTATATGTTGTGTTCATGACAATGACATATGAAAACATGTTCAAGAAACGCTCGCAGGCCATATGCACGTACAAGAGTAAAATAGGACACCTCTTATGATTCTGAAGATCTCTTTAATTACGTTCACTCAATATCTATGTTCCTTCAACGTATGAAGTGTTTGTTGGAGTGACCTTCGTCCTTCGGCTTGTTTCAACATCCTCTTGAAACCGGTTTTATATATGTTCCAAATGGAGGTAATATTGTATGGGTCATCCAATTGCACGAATTTTAAAATATCTCTCGGTTTCAATCACGACCTAATTCATGCTCCATCTTCCAATAATATGTGGGAGTTAACCATATAATCCTCAAGGTCCATTTTTCAAGCCCAATTTGCGACCCCTTCAGTTCAAACATGCACTATTTTTTTCAACTTCTTTTTCAGGCTAGTTGTTGAAAATGATTAGGATATCGACATCTTTCGCCACCCTAGGTTCACTATATCACTCTCATGAAAACGATTATACGGAACTGGTTTTATATAACCATAATTTATTTGTGACCAACACCATATTTATTGTTCTCACCACTAAATAAACTCAATCAACTGAATTCTCTCGATCATAGAAATATTTGTGCAGCCTAAACATAGTATAATAGTTTGCAGCGGCATTGTGCGGATACTTCAGAAGACCCTAATATGAGTAAACATTATTTCTACAACTGAAATAAATATCTTTTATCAACTAGCTAATGTTAACTATGTGTATTCGATAACTGCATATTTACATTACGTTAGTACACAATTACTAAGAATATAATAGAACATTATGTATACAATTTATATATATATATATATATATATATATATATATATATATATATATATATATATATATATATTTATATATATTTACATATATATAAATATATAGGGTCAAGATTCGGTAGAAACCTTTCTTAGAGTAGGGAGTATGAACCTTTAAAATCCGCTAGATTAAATAATGAATGTTCATGATGGAAGATACATAATATAGAGGAATTTCATATGATTGTTCAAATTTGATTCACCAACCATTAATATATCTTTAGAAAAGGAAATCCGATATCATATTTTTGGCTGAACAAATCTTCCAATCGGTATAATTATACATTAACGAACTTCAAAAAAATTAATGACCAAGGAACGCAAAAATATAGTATGTCAGTCGTTAAAAATATAATATATCAGTCGTTAAATTGTGTTTGGTCGTTAAAATATAGTATATTAGTCGTGAAAAATATAGTATATCAGTCGGTAAATTTTATCTGTTAGTTAAAATGGTATACCAATCGTTAAATTTGGTTGTTAAAATTTAGAAATGTTAATAGAATCATAATTGAAAATGGTATACCAATCGTGAAAAATAATGTATTTACAAGCTAGCGTTGATATAATCATAATTGAAAATGTTGTACTCGTAAATTATAAAACTTTATGACGGGCCTAGGTTATGGCGAGTACAACATTTTCAATTATGATTCTATCAACACTAGCTTGTAAATACATTATTATTTTCTTTGTCCAATCTGTAGCAAAAAAAATATTGCTAGTATATCCAAACTATTCCAATAAGGACCGCTATCACCAAGACCAAGTTTAATGTTGTACTCAATATCTATGTTCCTTCAACGTATGAAGTGTTTGTTGGAGTGACCTTCGTCCTTCGGCTTGTTTCACCATCCTCTTGAAACCAGTATTATATATGTTCCAAATGGAGGTGACATTGTACGGGTCATCCAATTGCACGAATTCCAAAATATCTCTCGGTTTCAACCCCGAATTAGTTCACGCTCCATCTTCCAATAATATGTGGGAGTTAACCATATAATCCTAAAGGTCCATTTTTGAAGCCCAATTTGTGACCCCTTTGGTTCAAACATGCAATATTTTTTTCAACTTCTTTTTCAAGCTAGTTGTTGAAAATGATTAGGATATCGACATCTTTCGCCACCCTAGGTTCACCATATCACTCTCATGAAAACGATTATACGGAACTGGTTTTTATATAACCATAATTTATTTGTGATAACACCATATTTATTGTTCTCACCACTAAATAAACTCAATCCACTGAATTCTCTCGATCATAGAAATATTTGTGCAGCCTAAACATAGTATAATAGTTTGTAGCGGCATTGTGCGGATACTTCAGAAGGCCTTAATATGAGTAAACATTATTTCTACAACTGCAATAAATATCTTTTATCAACTAGCTAATGTGAATTATGTGTATTCGATAACTGCATATTTACATTACGTTAGTACACAATTACTAATAATATGTATAGAACATTATGTATACAATTTTATATATATATAGGGTCAAGATTCGGTAGGAACCTTTCTTAGAGTAGGGAGTATGAACCTTTAAAATCCGCTAGATTAAATAATGAATGTTCATGATGGAAGATACATAATATAGAGGAGTTTCATATGATTGTTCAAATTTGATTCACCAACCATTAATATACCTTTAGAAAAGGAAATCCGATATCATATTTTTGGCTGAACAAATCTTTCAATCGGTATAATTATACATTAACGAACTTCAAAAAAATTAATGACCAAGGAACGCAAAAATATAGTATGTCAGTCGTTAAAAATATAGTATATCAGTCGTTAAATTATGTTTGGTCGTTAAAATATAGCATATTAGTCGTGAAAAATATATTTTATCAGTCGTTAAATTTTATTTGGTCGTTAAAATGGTATACCAATCGTTAAATTTGGAAATGTTGATAGAATCATAATTGAAAATGGTATACCAATCGTGAAAAATAATGCATTTACAAGCTAGTGTTGATAGAATCATAATTGAAAATGTTATTCTCGTAAATTATAAAACTTATGACAGGCCTAGGTTATGGCGAGTACAACATTTTCAATTATGATTCTATCAACACTAGCTTGTAAATACATTATTATTTTCTTTGTCCAATCTGCAGCAATAAAATATTGCTAGTATATCCAAACTATTCCAATAAGGACCGCTATCACCAAGACCAAGTTTAATGTGAGTCTCTAAAGAGGGTCATTATTCTGATACTACGCGATCCACGTGTTCCTCCATCACCATGACATCCACATATTTGCTGTTATTTATTGTTTCAATCATGGTATTCGACAAGTTTACCAACAGACTTCGAACATGGTCAATAGATTTGGTTCACAATCATGCGGACAAGCGTATACAATTGGGGTACATGCACTCTTGTTGTGAGACCCCTATTCTTTTGGACCGAGCTCCGTCCTTAGCCGAGATTTCCTTTGGCCGAGTTTGGCCTTGCCGCACCCGCGGGCCGCGGGCATGATGGCCGCCCCTGCGGCTCATGGAACCGCCCCTGCGGTTTTCTGCGGCTGTAGCCGTTTTTGTTGACTCTTTGACCCGTGCTTTACTCTTTACCTTACTTGATCTTTCCCTTGGTTGATCAAGGGTTTGTTCTTCACGTTCCTCTCCAGCTTCCATCTCGTTCCTAGCTTTCCCTTGCTTCCCTTGATCTTGTTCTTGGTTTGGAAGAGGTTGGTTTGAGATTTATGTGTGTGGTGGCTTTTGTGGTTGATGATTGTGAGTTTGCTGAGTTTGGAAGCCAGCCTTGGTGTGTGTTGATCTTCCATGCAGCCTAGGATCTTCAGTAGTGGTGAGTCTTGCTTCTTCTCCTTCTCTCTTCTTGGATTCAATCTTTCTAGCTTAGGAAGATGTATGCTAAGGGTTTTGATGGTTGGTATGTGTATGTGCATGTGGTGTGTGGATTTGGATTGGTAAGGACGTGATTTGACACGTAAGAGCCGAAGAAGAAGCGAGATCTTGTTCTGCACTGTCGCCGCCCCCGCCTGGAAACCGCCGCCCCTGCGGAGACCGTGCCATCGCGCCCCGCAGCGCCTGCGCGTGCCTGCGTTAGCCTGCAGCCTTGTCACCGCCCCTGCGGATTCTACCTGCCGCGCCTGCGGTGATCTCTTCCGCCCTGCGTCCCGTTCACGCAGGTGCGTCTTGTCCGGGACTACCTATAGTTAGGTAGTTCCTTTCCTTTCTAGTATGAGGAACTAGTACCATGCTAGGTATCGTTTATGATGAGTATGATATAGATATGCCGGTTACGGCCTTGAGGTTTACGAGTTGGATATGATCCTTATGGATCCCTTGGGTCTAGGTGTGACCCCTTTGTGTGATAGGATTGTGATATATATGTATGTATGCCTTGTATAGGCCGTGTTGTCCTCCAGTTTGGAGTGGACGTTGGAGAGTTGATCGTGGTTGAGTTACTTCTGAGATTGAGGTAAGTCCATAGGACTTACTTAGCTACTATCCTTATATTGGATGTATGCTTGAGTGGTGTGTGTGTTATATGCTTTATAGCATGTGTTATTATGGTCACCGACCTATGTTATATTGACCGCCCATTGTAGTGGCCGTGATAACCTTTCCCTTTCATCCCGTAGTGGAGTCTGGGAGGTTCTCTGTAGTCAGGCCAGATCTGGTATACGGGAAGGACCCTCACCACTCCCATAGGGTACACGGGAGGTGTGCTGATACTACTCCAGCTGGCTAGAGTACTCAGAGGCGGGGATTATATTCCTCGTGTCACATATCTTCATATACATCTATTTATACGATTGAGTGATTTAACTTATTAAAGATAATAAACCGGTAAATGTGTGATATCATGATGATGTGTTAATATTATTGATGTGTGTTTTGTGCTCTAGCATCTTCTTATATATGTGTATAGTTAGCTAACGGTTTTATACCGTGTTGTAGATCCTTTGCAGGTTAGGAGAGCTGCAGAGTGATCCAGAGGGTGATCTGCTGAGGGTTCCGTACACTGGGGTATTCGTGGGATTTTGGTTCAGCTTTTGACATGTATATATATATATATATATATATCAGTTTTATGTTTTGTTTTAATCTATTGGTGCCTTGTTGTAAGATTCAGTGAAGTTGTTGTCAGGCTAGGGTCAGGATCCATTGTGAGATCCTAGCCCAGTAGCACCTCGAGTCCTACGGATTTGGGGTGTTACAAAGTTGGTATCAGAGCCCAGGTTGACAACAATGGCACTAGTAATCTGCAATAAAGTTCGAATAGATAAATAAACAGAACCCGAAAGGGGTCTGACTTTTCAAAAGGTTTTGGTTTTGAAATGAGTACAAATGTTTTGGGTTATCGTGTACGTGAACCATCGCCCCTCTGAAGATCTCGACAGTATAGATATATATATAGATATTCTGTTGTGATTGATCTGTGATATATCTATACATATGGCATATATATAGCCTTCTAAGATAGGTTTACGTCTTCTGCAGATGGTTCAGACTAGAGCCTTACCTGCAGCAAGACGAGGTAGAGGTAGACCCCTCTAGGTAGAGGACGGGGTAGGACTCCTGCTGACGGTTCACATGCGGGAGAGATACATGAGGAGGTTGCTGAGAGCGTCGTTCCTGAGACTGGAAACGGGGCAGCTGAGGGACAGGGGCACAGAGAGCCAGTCTGGCGAGTCTGATCGTGTCTCCATGGGGAGATCAGAGTTCCGAGCATATATCAGACGTGTTGAGGAGGCTGCCAGAGCCGGTAGACGTGCCCCAGATTTACAGGCACAGAGGGACCATCTGAGAGGTCCCACACCGTTACTCAGGTACCAGCTGTACAGGTACCTGCTGCTGAGATTGCCAGAGCACCGGAGGAGCATAGAGGGCCTAGACCAGATACCTGGTTGAAGGCATTCCATCAGATGGGTGTACCCCCTTTCACTGGGAAGGTGGGGTTGGAGGTTGAGCTCTGGATCGGGCATGTAGACTCAGCTCTGGAGTCTATTCGATGTCCAGCTGACAGACAGATCGAGCTGGTTCAGACTTTATTCCGGGACTTGGCACAACACTGGTGGAGATCAGTACGGGGTCAGGTTACCAGTTATGATCAGATGAGGACGATGATTAGAGAGCGTTTCTGCCCTGCCTCACTGAGGAGGGAGAAACTGCGAGATTTTGTTGAGGCTGGGTTTGAGGATGTACCAGTCTCTGAGGCCATCAGGAGGTTTCAGGAGGAGCTGGCATTACTGGGACCAGCTGCACCTTCTGCAGACCAGCACGTTTATCTCTTTTCCGACGACTGAGGGATACTACCCGGGCCTATATGGCGGGATTTCATTGTGAGTCCTTGATGGACTACCAGGACAGAGCCGCCGACTATGAGCGAGAGCGGGCGAGTCAGAGGAGAGCTTCTCAGACCGGAGGGTCTGAGAAGAGGCAGCGTACAGGGCAGACCAGTGGTACTGGTGGTTCTGCTAGTGGTTGGCGTGGTCAGAGACGCCAGGGTCAGCCTTCATCTGCACCAGTTGCAGAGAAGGGACGACAGTGTTTTAACTGTGGAGATCCAGGGCATCTGAAGCCCGAGTGCACGAGGCCATTAGTGACGTGTTTTACCTGTGGTAGACCGGGGTCATAGAGCCGTTTACTGCCGCCAGGGCGGAGCTGCATCTCAGCAGGGTTCTTCTCCTGCCAGTGTAGCGGGAGGTGGGCAGAGGCCACCTCAGCAGCAGCAGCAGATACAGGGACAACAGAGGGTCCCAGATCGCCCTACGACTCAGGGATCTGCTCCTGGGCCGAGTAGAGGCAGAGGCGTGGTGGGGGCACCACTGATACCAGAGGCCCACAGGGTCGTGTTTTTGAGCTGAGGAGTGCAGAGGAGCCAGCTGCACCTACTGCTACAGGTACCATTCTGATTCATGGTTTACCTGTTAGAGTTTTATTTGATACTGGTGCTACGCACTCTTTTATTTCTGATGCCTGTGTAGAGCGTCTTGGGTTAGATACAGTTGAGGGGATGCCCTTTATTATAGGGTTACCCGATGGTGGTAGGGTCAGAGGTACCCGTGAGATTCACGGTTGTCCCATTTCTGTAGGGACCCGTGTGTTACTAGTTGACTTCTTTGTCATGCCATTAGAGCATGAAGAAGTCATTCTAGGTATGGATTGGATGGCTAGACATTCTGCAGTCCTAGATGTAGGTAGGAGGACTGTTACCCTCTCTACCGAGTTAGGCCAGATAGAGGTTTTCCGAGGTTGGGACCTTGGAAAGGTAGGCACAGTTATCAGCGCTATACGGGCAGCTAGACTGATTGCACAGGGTTGCGAGGCCTTCTGGTGTTATGCCATGAAGGAGGGGAGAGTCCAGCGTTAGAGGATATCCAGTTGTTTGTGAGTTTACTGATGTTTTTGCTGAGCCGTCCAGTTTGCCGCCTCAGAGGAGTGTGGATTTCAGTATCGAGTTAGAGCCTGGTACGAGACCCATCTCGAAGGCCCCATACCGGATGGCGCCTGTCGAGATGCTGGAGCTGAAGAAGCAACTCGAGGAGTTGGCTGAGAAGGGCTTCATTCGCCCTAGCGTGTCCCCATGGGGAGCACCTGTCCTCTTCGTACGGAAGAAGGACGGATCACTGAGGTTATGCATAGATTACAGAGAGCTGAACAAGGTGACCATCAAGAACAAGTATCCACTGCCGCGCATTGATGATTTGTTAGATCAGCTACAGGGAGCGACTGTGTTCTCCAGGATTGACCTGCGTTCCGGGTATCACCAGCTGAGGGTGAGGGAGCAGGATGTGCACAGGACAACATTCCGGACCAGATATGGCCACTACGAGTTTGTAGTGATGCCATTTGGGCTTACGAATGCCCAACCGTCTTTATGGAGTTGATGAACAGTATCTTCATCGACTTCCTGGATCAGTTTGTGGTGGTTTTTATTGATGACATTCTGGTATACTCTCGCAGTGGAGAGGAGCATGCAGGACATCTGAGGACTGTATTGCAGGTTTTGCGGGATAGAGAACTTTATGCTAAGTTCTCTAAGTGTGAGTTCTGGATGCCAGAGGTAGCATTCCTGGGTCATGTGGTTTCAGCTGAGGGGATCAAGGTGGATCCAGCGAAGATTGAGGCAGTAGCAGCATGGACGACACCGACGAACGTCAAGGAAGTACGTAGTTTCCTTGGCCTAGCCGGTTATTACAGACGCTTTGTGGAGGGATTTTCTGTGATTGCCCGTCCACTGACGAGTTTGCTGAGGAAGACTACCAGATTTGTGTGGTCTGATCAGTGCAGGCAGAGTTTTGAGGAGTTGAAGAGGCGTTTGACTTCTGCTCCTATTTTGGCACAACCAGAGGGTACTGAGGATTTTGTGGTTTACAGTGATGCATCCAAGCTAGGCTTGGGATGTGTTTTGATGCAGAGAGGCAGAGTGATTGCTATGCGTCTCGACAGCTGAAGACGTATGAGGAGAACTACCCGACTCATGATCTGGAGTTGGCAGCGGTAGTTCATGCACTGAAGATCTGGAGACATTACCTGTATGGTGCTACATGTCAGATCTTCACAGACCATAAGAGTCTGAAGTATATTTTCACGCAGCGGGAATTGAATAACCGCCAGCGTAGGTGGCTCGAGCTGATCAAGGATTTTGATCTGGAGATTTGTACCATCCAGGGAAGGCGAACGTTGTCGCCGATGCCCTGAGCAGGAAGACGCCTCGAGAGCAGGCGATTGCGAGATTGACAGTTCAGCATCAGTTGCAGAGAGATCTGATCTGGTTAGAGTTGGACATCCAGTTTCCTGATGAGGATGCCCAGCTGCGTACTTTAGAGGTCTTCCTGATCTGTTGGATGAGATCCGACAGAAACAGGAGACCTGCCCGACTTTAAGGATAGAGATAGGATGTCTCGGGATGAGGCACCACAGTTCCTGCTTGGAGCAGATGGAGTTTTGAGGCGCCGCGGTCGCGTCTGTGTACCTGCTGATACAGAGCTGAGGCAGAGGATTTTACAGGAGGCTCACTGTACACCTTACTCTGTACATCCAGGTACGAGTAAGATGTATCAGGACTTGAGACGTATATATTGGTGGGGAGGGCTGAAGCCCGATGTGGCCAGATTTGTGGCACAGTGTGCGACCTGCCAGCAGGTCAAGATCGAGCATTTCAGACCTGGAGGTGAGCTCCATCCACTTCCTGTTCCACAGAGGAAGTGGGAGGACGTCACCATGGATTTTGTGACTGGACTGAGGCTGAGCCGGAGTTTTGATGCCATCTGGGTCATAGTAGACAGATTGACGAAGACGGCACGTTTCATTCCTATCAGGGAGACGTGGCCGGTGAGCAGATTAGCTGAGGAGTACACTAGGCAGATAGTGAGACTCCATGGTGTACCGAGGACGATCGTCTCAGACAGAGATGGACGATTTACCTCGAGATTCTGGCAGCAGATTCAGACTGCCTGGGGACGAGTTTGCACTTCACTGCGTTCCATCCTCAGACAGATGGTCAGTCAGAGAGGACCATTCAGACCTTGGAGGATATGCTGCGAGCTTGTGTGTTGGATTGGGGACAGGTGTGGACGGATCATCTCCCACTTGTTGAGTTCTCCTACAACAACAGCTGGCATGCATCTATTGGGATGGCCCCATATGAGGCACTGTATGGACAGAGATGTCGTACCCGTTATGCTGGGATGAGCAGAGCAGTGTCAGTGGTTTAGCACCTGATCAGATTCAGGATGATATGGCTCGAGTAGCATTGATTAGAGAGCGTATGCTGACTGCACAGAGCCGTCAGAAGTCTTATGCTGACAGGAGGCGTAGACCTCTAGAGTTCAGGGTTGGAGCCCATGTGTGGCTGAGAGTGTCCCCGACACGAGGTGTTAGGCGTTTTGGCATTAAGGGGAAGTTGAGTCCCGATATGTCGGACCGTTCGAGATTCTGGATCGGGTTGGGAGCGCAGCTTACAGATTAGCCTTGCCTCCGAGATTAGAGGGTGTTCACCCTGTGTTTCATGTCTCAGCTGAGGGAGTACATACCAGATCCGAGGCACATTGTGAGTTATGAGGATTTGGTGGTTGAGCCGGACCACACGTTTGTTGAGCATCCTATTGCAGTCCTAGAGCGAGGTATGAGACGCCTGCGTTCGAAGGACATTCCTATGTTGAGGATACAGTGGTCGAGACGAGGACCGAGGAGGCTACATGGGAGACTGAGGATAGTATCCAGAGGAACTATCCAGAGTTCTATGCCGAGATAGGTGCACCAGTAGGATCACCGAGTAGATCTTAGTACTAGCTTGGTGAGTCTTATCTGCTTATATGCTTATATGCTATGATGTGTTTATTTCATACTAGCTTTGATATGATTATGATCTTATTAGATCTTGTTGTGCTAGTATGATTCTTGTTTATAGCTGGAGATGGTCTTTCCTCCATGCTATTGTGATATGTTTAGGTTTAGCTGGAGATGGTTCTTCCTCCATGCTATTTTGATGGACATAGTAGTGCTGGAGATGTTCTCCCTCCATGCCTTTCTGTTATGGTTATGATACGGCTAGAGATGTGCTTCCTCTATGCCTTGTGATATGTTTATGGTTTGGCTAGAGATGATTTTCCTCTAGGCCCTGGATAGTATAGTTTACTGCTGGAGTTGATGTTTTCCTCCATGCTTGTGTTTGAGGCTATAGAGAGAGTGTACCTCGGCTTGTGAGTCCGAGTGGTTCGAGGTTTTTGCAAGTTTCGGGACGAAACTTGTTTTTAGGGGGGTGAGATGTGAGACCCTATTCTTTCGGACCGAGTTCCGTCCTTAGCCGAGATTTCTTTGGCCGAGTTTGGCCTTGCACCCGATGATGGCCGCCCCTGCGGGTTCCCGCCCCTGCGGCTCATGGAACCGCCCTGCGGTTTCCGGCGGCTGCAGCCGTTTTTGTTGACTCTTTGACCCGTGCTTTACTCTTTACCTTACTTTCTTTCCTTGGCTGATCAAGGGTTTGTTCTTCACTTCCTCTCCAGCTTCCATCTCGTTCCTAGCTTTCCCCTTGCTTCTTTGATCTTGTTCTTGGTTTGGAAGAGTTGGTTTGAGATTTATGTGTGTGGTGGCTTTTGTGGTTGATGACTGTGAGTTTGCTGAGCTTGGAAGCCAGCCTTGGTGTGTGTTGATCTTCCCTGCAGCCTAGGATCTTCAGTAGTGGTGAGTCTTGCTTCTTCTCCTTCTCTTCTTGATTCAATCTTTCTAGCTTAGGATTAGATGTATGCTAAGGGTGATGTTGGTATGTGTATGTGCATGTGGTGTGTGATTTGGAAAGGACGTGATTTGATCACGTGAAGAGCCGAAGAAGAAACGAGATCTTGTTCTGCACTGTCGCCGCCCCCCGGCGCCTGGAAACCGCGCCCCCGGAGACCGTGCCATCGCGCCCGCGCCAGCCTGCGTCGTGCCTGCGTTAGCCTGCACCTTGTCACCGCCCCTGCGGCTTCTACCTGCCGCGCCTGCGGTGATCTCTTCCGCCCCTGCGTCCTCCGTTCACGCAGGTGCGTCTTGTCCCGGGACTACCTATAGTTGGTAGTTCCTTTCCTTTCTAGTATGAGGAACTAGTACATGCTAGGTATCGGTTTATGATGAGTATGATATAGATATGCCGGTTACGGCCTTGAGGTTTACGAGTTGGATATGATCCTTATGGATCCCTTGGGTCTAGGTGTGACCCTTTGTGTGATAGGATTGTGATATATATGTATGTATGCCTTGTATAGGCGTGTTGTCCTCCAGTTTGGAGTGGACCAGTCGGAGAGTTGATCGTGTTGAGTTACTTCTGAGATTGAGGTAAGTCCATAGGACTTACTTAGCTACTATCCTTATATTGGATGTATGCTTGAGTGGTGTGTGTGTTTATATGCTTTATAGCATGTGTTATTATGGTCACCGACCTATGTTATATTGACCGCCCATTGTAGTGGCCGTGATAACCTTTCCTTTCATCCCGTAGTGGAGTCTGGGAGGTTCTCTGTAGTCAGGCCAGATCTGGTATACGGGAAGGACCTCACCACTCCCATAGGGTACACGGGAGGTGTGCTGATACTACTCCAGCTGGCTAGAGTACTCAGAGGCGGGGATTATATTCCTCGTGTCACATATCTTTATATACATCTATTTATACGATTGAGTGATTTAACTTATTAAAGATAATAAACCGGGTAAATGTGTGATATCATGATGATGTGTTAATATTATTGATGTGTGTTTGTGCTCTAGCATCTTCTTATATATGTGTATGTTAGCTAACGGTTTTATACCGTGTTGTAGATCCTTTGCAGGTTAGGAGAGCTGCAGAGTGATCCAGAGGGGTGATCTGCTGAGGGTTCCGTACACTGGGCGTATTCGTGGGATTTTGGGTTTATCCTTATTGTACGGATTTCAGTTTGACTTTGTACTCAGCAGTACTCTGTATCATCCTTTTGACATGTATATATATATATATATCAGTTTTATGTTTTGTTTTAATCTATTGGTGCTTGTTGTAAGATTCAGTGAAGTTGTTGTCAGGCTAGGGTCAGGATCCATTGTGAGATCCTAGCCTAGTAGCGCCTCGAGTCCTACGGATTCGGGGTGATACACTTGCATATCCTTACAAGTGTCTAGGGACACGTCTAGGAGGAATATGAAGATGATGGAAGATTGCACTACGTTATTGTAGGCTTGGTTTTACAATATTTGCATTATGCTATTATTATAGGCACGAGCACCAAAATTACAATGTGTACAATGCAACACTCAAATTGAGCTCATTTAAAAAAGTAGATTGGGTGTAATCGGAATTTTGTTAACATCGGCACACTATGATTGCGCCCAATCTACTTTTTAAACAATTTGTTCTTCTAACGTCATCTAAATTTGATTTGAACTTCAGTGTCGTCACAATGTGTTGAAATTAAAAATACAATTGCAAATCTTGTGATTCCAATAATCTCCAAAAATGACATCTTATACCTACAAATGAAAACCAAAATTCAGGATTTGAATTAATGAAGGAAATATAGTGATATGTATAAGCCTAATTAATCAATAAAACTTACTCCTTGGTCTTATATGTTGTGTCCATGACAATGACATACGAACATATTCAAGAAATGCTCCGAGGCCATATGCACGTACAAGAATAAAATAGGACACCTCATATGATTCTGGAGATCTCTTTAATTACATTCACTCAATATCTATGTCCTTCAACGTATGAAGCGTTTGTTGCAGTGACCTTCGTCCTTCGGCTTGTTTCATCAATCTCTTGAAACCAGTATTATATATGTTCCATATGGAGGTAACATTGTATCGGTCATTTAAACAATTGTATGGATTTCAAAATATCTCTCGGTTTTAACCCGACCTAATTCATGTTCCATCTTCCAATAATATGTGGGAGTTAACCATGCCATATAATCCTTAATGCCCATTTTTCAAGCCCAATTTGCGACTCCTTGAGTTCATACATGCACTATTTTTTTCAACTTATTTTTCAGGCTAGTTTGGAAAATGATTAGGATATCGACATCTTTCGCCATCCTAGGTTCAATGTATCGCTCTCATGAAAACGATAATACGGAACTAGTTTTTATCCAACCATAATTTATTTTGTGATCAACACCATATTTATTGTTCTCACTACTAAATAAACTCAATCCATTGAATACTCTCAATCATAGAAAAATTTGTGTAGTCTAACCATAATATAATAGTTTGTAACGGCATTGTGCGGATATTTCAGAAGACCCTAATATGAGTAAACATTATTTCTACAACTGCAATAACTATCTTTTATCAACTAGCTAATGTTAACTATGTGTATTCATAAACTGCATATTTACATTATGCTAGTACACAATTACTAAGAATATGTATAGAACATTATGTATACAATTTATATATATAGGATCAAGATCCGGTAGGAACTTTTCTTAGAATAGGGAGTATGAATCTCTAAGATTCATTAAATTAAATAAATAATCTGCATGATGGAAAGTACATAATAAGATTAAATATGAGAGTTTCATATGATTGTTCAAATTTGTTCACCAACCATTAATATATCTTTAGAAAAGGAAAGCCGATATCATATCTTTGGTGAACAAATCTTCAAATCAGTATAATTATACATTAACGAACTTTAAAAAAATTAACGATCAAGGAACGTAAAAACATAGTATGTCAATCGTTAAAATATAGTGTATCATTCATTAATTTTTTTTTGGTCGTTAAAATATAGTATACCAGTCGTTAAATTTTGTTTGGTCGTTAAAATATAGTATATTAGCTGTTAAATTTTGTTTGTTCGTTAAAATGGTATACCAGTTGTTAAATTTGGTCGTTAAATTTTATGCTGGTTAAATTTGTTGGATTGGTCGTTAAATATTTGTTTTGATCGTTAAATTTGATACTGGTTAAATTTGTTACGATTGGTTGTTAATTTTTTGGTCGTTAAATTTGGTGGTTAAAATTTGTTTGTTAAATTTGTTAGGATTCGTCGTTAAGTTTTGTTTTGGTCGTTAAAATTTATAATATGGAAAAAATGCTGGTTAATTTGTTAGAATTGATCATTAAATTTTGTTTTTGTCGTTAAATTCTATTAGGGGCAATACAAGTCGTTAACATATAGTATTTTTTTGTGAACAATTAGTATATCAATTGTTGAACATTGATTTACCGTATAAATTTATTAAACACTTAACATTATTAAAATTCTATTAAGGGCAATATAATATTCTAATTAATTATTATCATAAACAATGTTAAATCTTGTACGTTCGTTTATCTATATTAATCAAACGGTTATAATAAGTCCTCACTTCCTACTCTAAGCTTAAGAGAGATTCCTACATGATCATTTTCATATATATATCACTTACTTGGAGATGAGTTATAAGTTTATTTAAATCACTATATTTGAGTTCATCAAATGACATATTATCGTCAAGATCATCGAACATCAACATTATCTCCATCTTTGTATTCTTACATTTTCGCAAAAGTAGAATAAATTTTAGAAAAAAGTGACAATTAGAGTTTTTGCTTGTAAAAATTGGATCTTATTTCGTCTATATTTATAGGGTTTGAAATCTTCAACATTCATTTTTTTTGGTGATGGTAAATTCGTAGGCTACCCGGTTCGATCGGCTTAGCCGCTTTACGTCCGGATTGGGTAGAAAGTCGTGGCCCATTGCTGGAGGATACCCTCCCAATATCAATTTTTCCATACATGCCGCCAGGAGGATTCGAACTCAAATCTCCAAGTTAAACCCTTAAGGAGCCTAGCACCACATCCCACTAAACCACATGAGTATTGGTTATCAAAATGTGCAACACGAGGACTTCCCAGGAGGTTACCCATCCTAATACTTTAACATTCATAATTATACACGTTGAAGTTACAAGTTACAACAGAATAGGACTGGTACACCCTTTGCGCGCATATGAAACGAATTCCATGGTTCGGGTGGTGCTCACCAGGATTACGCATACATAAATCATGTTTTGGGTAAATACCTATGACCTATCCCATTTAAAAAGGAGGTAATTTTACCCTCCTGTAATACTGGATGAATGGTTTAAGTAGTAGATCGTGAATCGTAAATAGACAACACCGATTATAAGTTATACATACACAAGTTACAGGAGGTGATTGAGAGAAATGAGAGTCAGCAAAGTGACAACTCATCAATGTTGTAAACACGTGATATGTGTGAGAAAACGGTGCTCCAATTATTTGGTTGATTAGCTTACGTGGCGGGCCCCGATACCTGTTTCTACATGTGCTCTACCAACACCGATTCTTCTCTTCAAAAATAAAATAAAAAAATACCAACAATGATTTTGAACCGGGTTTACGATTAGGTCCGATGACGAGACGATACTTGTAAATTTACATGTTCTTTTTTTTTTGCTCATAAAGCCTAATTCAGGGACAGGCGGATATAATGTATTTACTTAGGGTTTTTTTCCATACGGAAAGAGATGGGGTAATCTCGTTTTGTTCACTTCTAATTTGATATTAGGGAGTGCAAACTGGCCCAGACCGGTCCGGATCGTTTTTTTTGTCTGGTCCAGGACTGGATCCGGTCCTTGGTCTATGGTTTTTGGAAATTCTGGTCCCGAATTGAATCGAAATTATTATATATATATAAATTTAATTTATATATTTAGAAGATCATACCCCTTGTGTACATATTTTATGAAACATATAAATAATTTTTTTATTTTTCTTAGAATATATTAATTTTATTTTATTCAAGTCCGAACCGGTTTGAATCCGATCCGGACCGGAATGGACCGGATCGTAATCCAATCTCCAATCCAAATTTATGAAAATTCTGATATATCGGTCGGACCAGGACCAGATGCACAACCCTATAATTTATTTGCAAATTGATTCGGGCAGTTATATCTGCCCTAAAATACATGTTTAATTTTACATATATGGGTTGACAAGGTATTCATATGAGGTAAGGGTTGATTGCTTTCAATCAGCTCTATACTTCTTAAACGTTGTACGTTTACAAGAAGACATGCATCCGAGATAGTCCGACTTCTAATATCATTAGAAATAAATAAAAATAATTCATCAGACATTCAGACATCGATCTGAGTCTAAGGGTGTGTTTGTTGGTAGATTAGTGAAGGTTAATTTAGGTTATAATTGGGGAGATTAATTTTGTTGATCTGTTTGGTTGAAGATGAAAATTTTAAGGGGATTATATGCAGGATTATTAGGGATTAAAAATGACTAAAAATTAATCTTGCTCCAACAAGATTCCACACATACCCTCACAAAATAAACAAAACTCAACATCGACACTCTCCTGAATGTTCTTCAAACCTAACCGATTTCCTCAAAAATCCGAGATCCATGAGCGACATATGCGATACCTCTCCTGAATGCTCCGCCCTTGAATACGGTGGCGTTCCTCCGGTGCCTCCGAAGTCCGACAAACAGAAAGAAAAGGTGAGGATGAGCAGGACGTCTGCGATCCTCTGGCACGCACACCGAACGACACCGGCGCCGTCAGGAGGCTCCTTGAAGAAGATCGCTCGCTCGTTAATGCCACATATTATGACAGCCAAACGCCTCTATAATCTACTGAAGTTATTGACAACTATGTTGACAAAAATCTTTGCTCAGATGCTCTTGCAACGGTTACAAATGTAGAGACAACCGTTGTTCCTGCTGTCCAAACAGTCCCGAGTCGGCTTTTGTAAGGAATATGTCGCGTTACCCTGGTAAATCAAAGGAGGAAGTTGCTGCTATCAGAATCCAAACCGTCTTTCGAGGTTTCTTGCTATGCCAGCTTTTTCTGCTGTAATTTTGCAGTGAAATCAAGTCTTGTAAATAATAAGCTATGCCCATTGCACTTATTGAGAAGCATATTATTACTTCCTTAATCTGGAATATCTGTATATTGGTGATAATGATTGTTCTTTTCTGTTGTAATCTTGCTCATTTGCAATCTCAGATTCGTGCTAGGAGGATTAGAATGTCTAAGGAGAACCAGGCTCTCCACAGACAGCTTCAGCAGAAACACGAGAAAGAGCTTGAGAGGCTGGGAGTAAAGTGGTTATATACTGTTTTCATTTGAACTATACTAAAATTTAGGTATCATGTTTCAGATAACAACAATAAAAAGCACGACATATTAGATTTCCAAAACAATTACTTCATTACTTTCTTCTTAATTCCAACATGGTCTTTATACTACTGCTGCACCGCTTCTTATTCCAGTTGGGAAAAGATTGGAACGTTAGCATGCAATCTAAGGAGCAGATCGAGGCAAACCTCCAGAACAAGCAAGAGGCTGCTATGAGGAGAGAAAGGAAGGCGGAGTTCGATGGCGGTTGAAGTTTGTTAGCAGAAGAAAGAGGCGCAAAAGTTTCGTTTGCGACAGAGCTTTGTTCGTTCGCGGCAAGCTTCGTTTTCGCGACAGTAAAAATAATTCATCGATAACCTACAGAGTATTTAATCTTATAATTTGAGGGTGAATATGTAAATATCTATTAATTAACTCCATTAAAAAAGTTCCTACCAAACCTACCAAACCGTCCGATTAAATTATCTTAAATTAATTAATCTTTATTAATCCTGTATAAAATTTTAATCCCTTTAATTTCCATCTAAAATAATTTTCAAAATAATCCTAATCTACCAACAAACACACCTATAGATCTAGAAAATGAACCAAAATCCAACTATAGCTAAAAAGCCCATAAATTATGTAGCCCATAATTTACCCTCATAAATTTGATGTCTGTTGGGTCAATTGAGACAGTCTGTAGCTTTATTGGGCCTATTCACTTCATCAGGTATTCATGTCATCCTACCTCAAATTCACAGGTCAACTTTTTGCTATTTTCAACATCAAATCCATTGAAAAAGAAAAAACATATAATAAATGGCGACGAGCATGGGTAACGGATGAAACTTGTTGTTGATCGGGTAAAATTCAAGTAAATGTTTCGTCCATTTATCACCCGACATCACACATCACCCAATCTACCTATTTTTACCCGCTTATAATTATATATATTCTTAATATATTATATGGATTTTCGATAATATTTTGCAATTTTACCTTTTAGTCATTTTTGTTGCATTTAAACTTGGCGTCAGGGACAATTGCTAGGATATTCAATTTTTTTCGGGTTACGCGTATGTAAGATGAGCAATGAAAATCTCCTCCATTCCACCCGCTTTACCTATTAAATATAGGAGATTGAGTGCATGTAGAGACGGACTTAAAATTTAAATTTTCGCAAGGCTAGAATACTAGATGTTCAATTTTAAAGTCATCATGACAAACAATTTCATATAAATTGTGTATATTCGTTACCATATTTTTAGGGAGTTATACAAAGGAGAAAATTAGTTATAAACAAAAAACTTAATTGAGATGAAACTGTTTTGTTATGATTTATAAAATATCTTTTGACAAGACATTAAATTTGTATACGAGTGATTTAATAAATTACTTTTAAGTATAAAACATAAGGAAAAATAGTTGATGACTTTTACAATAATTACTAGAGTAGAAACATATAAAATTAAAATGTATTATAAAATGTACGAATCAAACATGGGATGATACATAAAAGGAAAAAAAAAACTCAAAACAATGTCATTAGGAGGTTTTGAACATTTTTTTACCAAGAAGGTAAGGTGATCGACTACATCAAATATATTTGGTGTATTGAGTGGCCGAAAACCGACAAATAACAAACCGTCATGCAATAAATAGTAAAAAGTCAAGAGAGAAACACATTACAAACACCATAAGCAAAAGTCCAAAAAGGTAAAAAAAATTTAAAAAGTTGTACAAACAAACTACTTGAGAAGACGAGGAACACTCGAAGTTGACAAAACATGGAAAAAATACGGAATAAATGAACTAGTCAAGTATCATTGAGCTAACATGATTTTATGTATATATTTATTTTGTATTTATTAAAATATGAGGTGCGTTGTAGCAAGTTATATGTCCATCCCTCAGTCCGTGTTTGGGTGCATGAAAGAGAATTCACTATTGTTGTTCGAGCGAGTGTACGTGGTTGATCATTTACCGTAACGGATTGGGTGACGACAAAAGTTATCAACCACTACTATCCGGGTCTTTTGTTTCGATTTACGGTTCTATCTTTAATTATATAACGTTTTACTCTCAACCCGAATATTTTAGATTCATTTTAATAGCTTTTTGGTATAAGCCGTTACTAAATACTGTTGGACTTATTCATATTTTGAATGGAAGGATTTATTAGTATAGTGAGTTAATATAGATCTAAGTTAATGGGCTAATCTTATAGTAAAAAAAGAATATATATATATATATATATATATATATATATAGTGAGTTTCGATCAAAGGCTTACACTGGGGTGCAAAATAATACCCGTTTTGGTATGAGCCGTTACGAGTGGGAGTGCGCAATAAAATACCCGTTTATATATACTCGGTGTGAGTTGGGAAAAGCGCGGATTTTTCCAACAACTAGTATCAAAGCTGATGTTTACAATGGGTTGTTCGGGTAAACTTTGTTGCTTAAAGAATCTCGTGTTGACGTGGTTACAACCGAGACGATGAAGGCGTTCGAGATTCCAATCTTCGATGAGAAGATCAACTTCACTTTGTGGCAGAGTACGATTCAAGACTTCTTAGTGCAGTAGGGCCTTGACCAAGCTTTGGAGGAGGAGAAGCCTAGATCAATGAGCGAGGAGAAGTGGCGAAGCCTCCAGAGGAAGGGGTAAGTACAATTCGGTTGGAGTTGACTCCTGAGATTAAGTAAAATACGTGTGTTGAAGGAGACCACACCGAAGGCGTTGTGGGAGAAACTCGAGAGGCAGCTACGGGTTGAAGTCGTTGAACAACCGGTTGTACTTGAAGATGGAGCTTTACTCGCTAAAGATGGAGGAATGAGGTAATCCTCACGGCCACATTAACTCATTTAATGCAAATGATAAGATTGGAGAAGAGAAAGCATGTGTTGTTGTTAGCATCATTACCAAAGTCTTACAATCCTTGTGCATACATTACTTGTAGGAAGGAAGTCTCTCACATTGGACGAGGTGACCTTTGCTTTGAAAGAGAGTGAGAGGATGATGAAGAATGATGCTACCAACAAAGGAGAGGATCAAGTTGTGAGGGAGCGAGAATGAGGGAGGAGTCAATGGAGGAGGCGAGATGACCCGAGATAGAGATCAGGCTCTAGACAAGATTTGAGTGAGGTCGAGTGCTTCTACTGCGGGGAAATGGTCACATGCCGACCCGGTGCCCTCGTATAAGGGAGGACCTGAAAAATATGAGAGAGATGTCGTTGGGAAAGAAGAGAGTGGACTCCCACAAAAATGTGATTAGTGAAGTTGGTGAAGTTGATTATGGTGAAGCTTACTTGGCGACAGGTGAGGAGACCGCCAAGTCCGAGTGGGTGATGGATAACGCCTCCTCGGTGCATGTGTTTAGAGACCAAGCATTATTTGACACCTTGAAGATTAGTGGAGAGTTTGGTCACTTCAACTCAATTAGCGGCGGAAAGTTGAAGGTTGAAGTGAAGCGTGAGGATGAGGCTTCACAACGGTACAAGCCAAATCTACACAATGGAGGGATATAGGTTCGTCAACACGAGAAAATGGTGCAAGGTATTCAAGGGGAGACGCTTAATGATGCGGGCCGCAAGGATGAGAATCATATATGCTTTTTAGATGGAAAGGCGGTGCAAAAGAAGTGGTGGTACCGAAAACTAAGAAGCGGATGAAGCTGAGATTTTTGGACACGTTGGAGATATTTAAAATATGAATTAAGGGAAGACTTTTTAGACTTATTCATATTATATGTGGATGGATTAGTTAGTATAGTGGGTTAATATAGATCTAAGTTAATGGCTAAGATAGTTTCGATCAAAGGCTTAGTGTGGTTGTATACGAGTATGAATGTGCAACAAAATACTTGTTTATATAAATACTCGGTTTGAGTCGGAAAAAGTGCGAATTTCTCCAACAAACACTTAATAAGTTGGTGCGACAAAAAAAAATAATTAATATTTAGTATTTTTCCTCTGAATTTTCTAAAATTATTCACATGTTTTTGGAAAAATTAATTGTATATTAACATATATTACTTGCATTATTTTTGTGAACCTTTGGCAACTTGCATTATGCTATCTCCACAATTAGAGAATAATTCCATTTCTCTAAGGAATATGTTCATTTATTCCCAAACTTAATTTAACTTTTCAATTAAACAAAAATTATTTCCACATGTCCCATCAATTGATAACCTCTTAAAGGTCGAGATGATGGCTCAATCGATTAACTTATCTTCATTTCTGGCTGATATTTTAATTATATACTTGAACATTATTTTAGGTATAAAAATAAAAATAGTCCATCAACTTATACATAATAATATATATATATATATATACCTTCTTAATTTCTAACAATAAATGTCTAATATTTCAAAATTATGAAAAACTTTCGTAGAAAATATCATGAATTTTATATATATGAGAAAGGTGGAACGATTATTTATGTAAATATATATGATCGAATTGATTTAAGATATAATAAAAAAAATTGGTAAATTTTGTATAGGTTAAAATAATTTAGGTATAAAATACTTTATAAGAGATACTAAATTCTAAAATATAAGTATTATCTAAATCTTATATACAAGGTGAATATTATTCTCACGTGAACATTAACTCATTATAAATCAATGCAATGGTATGGTCTCGTTTTATTTCCCCATACTGTACGTAGAAGTTATTACTAGTGAGGTTCGTGCATGCATGCGTGGCGATCGATACAGCTACTGACAACTGACAAGAATTCAATACTCATCACAAAAAGTTTTAGCTCAGTTGGTTGGGTGAATCATTTATAAGTCACATCTATATCGAGTTAGACGGGAAAGTTATTTTGGTCTTATTATTAGATCGAAAACTACAACTTTATCTTTCAAGATATGGCATCCAACGATCTTTTTCTTATATGAACATCACAAGCCTTTAGATTACATAAGATAATTGATTACCATTAATGTTGCTAATGAAACATCTAAAAATTTTGAGATATTGATTGATTGTTTTGATATTCATTTTTCTTTGTTTTATTTTTTTATGGTCCATCTTCACGTTTTTGAAAAAAGTTAATAGTGTCTCGCATATAAGCTGGTTGAGTTTGACACAAATTTTCTACCGTTTCAAAGGACAATGTTGATTATGTATTGGGTCTTATATATGCATCCTATAGGAAGAAATATGTCTTGTTGAATTATCAATCTGATTGTTTCTTTTTTGTCAATGTAAAAATATATAGAGTTACATGAGCCAAAACAAACCAATTCAAAATACATTACACTGAAAAATAACATAAACTAAGAAACCCAAAAGCATAGTTATTCACATGTAGTAGTTAAGTGTTCCGTTTTTTAACGGTAGACTCTTTTGGGTTTTGAGCAAATTTTGATGGTACTTCGAGTTGTTTGTATTGGAGGGATCATGAATTAATCTGATTCTTCATGACGGTTTATCCGTCTAACGACTTGTTTCACCCTTTCGATTTATCAGACGGTGTGTCGTATAGTACTTTGTTAAAATTTCAATTCTTATATTTTCAATGAATTTTCAAAACTTTGTAATGACCCAATTTGATCGACAGTGAGAAATGCAAATGGAATCGATACTCATAGTTTCGATGACTTCTTAAATTTTAAAACCTATAACGTATTTTTTGGTAGAAAGGAGGACCGGGTTCCCGATTATTAAAAGAAAAACTTAAAGCCGAGTCATACGAGAAAATTAAACTCATCGAGCATCCTCAGACAAAATAGATATAACATAATGAGGAAGTTTCAATAACAAAGGATCCCAAAGTCAAGAGAGAAAGCATGATTGGCAAGCAAGTCCGCCGCTCTATTACCTTCTCGAAAATGTGGCCTAAACTGACAATCTAGTCCCGAATAAGGAAGCCTTGACAACGAATCATCAGGATGGAGGATGGAGGATGGAGAGACGGTGGTGCTGGCTCACCCTTATGGATAAGGTCAAGTGCCAAACGCGAATCTCGTTCCATGCACAAACGACGATAGTCATTATCCCATGCAAGTTGTAGCCCACAAAAGATACTCCAAAGTTCCGCTGCGGAGCCGTTGCACTGCCAAGGTTTACTGACATCTCCTGCAGCCATGCACCATCCTCGTCCCGGATGAGAACACCAGCAGCCGCCAAGTCAAGCAACCCTCGGGAAGCCCCATCAGAGCTTATACTTTTTGTAAATTTCAAAAGTATATGTACTCATATATGGATGGCCAATGTGAAACACGAAATAAACACATTGTTTGTCATATTAATAATATATGTTCGTATTGGAAAAAAATAAGTGGTTTCTCATGATCTTGCTCTGTGAACTTCCTTCAACGACAAACTTTATACTCTTCGTTATCTAATGATCGAGCTAGTCGCTTTTCTTACCCTTGAAAATTTTGTTGCTTTCGGCCCACTTGTTGTACTTTTGTGCTTTCTTTGTGTTCTTCTATTATGGTTTTTATGACGGTTTGTCCGTATACCGATTTATTTCGGTCTTTCGATCCATTAGACGGGGTGTCGTCTAATGCTTCGAACTGCTTACCTTATATCAAATATATATATATTTTTTGATATTATTTCGCGTGATTTTAAGCAAAGGAGTAAAATCAGTGAATTTTGAAACCTATAGAAAAATAAAATAAAACAAAAATGAGGGAAATAGTCGAATCAAGTTTTTATAATTAGAACAAGGAAGATTTTGTCATATTAATAATATCAAATAGTGACTAAAATATACTAAATTCGTTTTCATAATTAGAATCAAACAACCCGTTAAGGAAAACGAAGACAATAATATAATGAAGTAATAACTAAGAATGAAACGTGTTAGTCTTATTATGGATATAGAGGATTAAAACAAGTGGACAACCTATTTTTTGCCCAATTAAATATAAAGTCAAGCTTATCTTCAAACAAAGCACACCCCATTAGCCATTCATAGTTTTTCCAATCATGCAGATAATTGTCTAATCAACAATATCTAAGGATAATTGGGGCCTCCATTAATTTGGTCGTTGGTATTAAATGTTTTTTTTTTTGTAATAGCACACAAAATAAATGCTAAACTCAAAATATATGCTAAAGTAATCACGATTTATTTCATATTTCATTTAAACACCAACATTAATTAACCATCATTTACTTTCCAATTTGATTTATATACTTATATTCTTGGCCTATCCTTCATTTTTGAACTGTTCGGATTAACATTTTTCAATAAAAAAAAGAAGAAGCAGACTCTAAGATGAGTCTATATTTTTTTAAAGTTAGTTTTAACAAAAATGAATACGAATGAAATAAAAGACTGGACATAAAAACTAATTAAACTAGCACGATAGTAGTAGAAATATATGAAAATTTAATTTACAGTTTTGTATTCATCAAATATCATTTTTACCCAAAGTACTTAGTATAAATTATAAAAACAAAATATAATTGGTGACGCTAATATAAAAGTACAAAATAAAAAGCACAATCTATGTACTATATAGTGTGAAATTCTACGCAAAGTATTATATACAATGCAACGTACCCGCAAAGCGGAAATTATGTGTATACGAGTGTATATGTTAAGCCAAACACATAAACCCATCGAGGTTCTATCATGACCAATTGACAATATAAAGAGTTGTACACTAACCTTATATACTAGATACGAAAATAACAAAAAGTCATAGTCTTTGTTAAATTTAATTCTTCTAATTAAAAGTAAATTAGTTGAAATGCTAAATTAAAAATTGATCATAGCTAGGTAATAAATCAGTGCGTTTGTCATGTTAGAAAAATATTTCGTTAATGTTGAAAAAAATTACATAAAGTTAAAACCGAAGAATTAATAAGCAAGTTGAAATGATATAGGAAAATAAACCAATTTAAAAAAAGTAAGTTTATCTGGAGTTTAATAAATGGTTTGAAATGATAAATCACTTATTAATTAATTAATCTGTAGCCGTCGATTCCTTGTATTGACGAGTTACCCGCCGTTGATTTCATAACGCGTGGCTGTAACTCAGTGTGCGCCACCATTTTGTTATTAGCCGTCACGAAACCTCATTTAATCCTTATCTGTCACCTGCATGTCATGTTATCAACTCCATTTAAGACCTAATCGAATTCATTATTTCATTTTACAGTCACCGCTCTGTTCTCTCTTTCAGCTTCGTATCTTCGTTAAGTTCTCTCTGCCTCCCTCTCGTTACCACAAAGATTCTTGTATTTCCAATTCGATTACGCCTTCTGTTCTAGATTTCATGCATTGTCATCTTTTTCCTGTTTTCGAAAATTTGTTTTCTCATTGATTACTTCGAGTTCCTTTAATGGCGGAACGGAGTCGGAGATTTGTAATCGGTTACGCTCTAGCGCCTAAGAAACAGAAGAGCTTCATCCAAGTCTCGCTGGTCAATCTCGCTAGGGAGCGAGGAATTGATTTGATCAAAATAGACACCAAGAATCCGTTGATCGATCAAGGTACGTTCGATTGTGTGATTCACAAGCTGTACGGCGACGATTGGAAGCACCAGCTTGCCAATTACAAGGCTAAGAATCCTAATGTCGTAATTATTGACTCTCCTGATGCAATCCAGAGGCTGCACAATCGAATTTCGATGCTCCAGGCCGTCTCGGAGCTCAGGATTGCACATAATGGTAACGAGACCTTTGGTATACCTAAACAGATTGTAATTTATGATGTCAATACTCTTCTCGATCCTCGTTCATGGCAGAAATTGAAGTTTCCGTTGATTGCGAAGCCTTTGGTGGCTGACGGTAGTGCGAAATCGCATAAGATGTATCTGGTTTATAATCACCTAGGGTTGACGAATCTTAAGCCTCCGATTGTGCTTCAGGAGTTCATCAATCATGGTGGAGTGATCTTCAAGGTGTTTGTGGTCGGTGAGTATGTAAAATGTGTGAAGAGAAAGTCTCTACCTGATGTTTCGGAGGAGAAGTTAGAAAGCTTGGTCGGATTACTCTCATTCTCACAGGTGTCGAATCTGGCTTCAAATGAAAGAACAGAAGAGAAGTATTACAAGAAAATGCAGTTGGATGATTGCGAAATGCCACCTCAAGGTTTCATCACTGATATTGCTAGGGTTTGAGGGAGGCTTTGAAATTGAATCTCTTCAATTTCGATGTGATAAGAGATTCGAAAAATAGGAGTCGATATCTTATCGTTGATATCAATTACTTTCCTGGTTATGCAAAAATGCCTTCCTATGAGACTGTGCTGACTGATTTTTCTGGGATGTTATGATTAAGAATGAGGAAGCAATTGCAAAAGAACGTGTGAATCTGTAGATTGCTTGTAACTTATGGCTCCATTTTGTAGATGCTGGTACAGAGAGAATTTCATCACTGTACTCGAATTTGAATCATGTATATTCTACTTTGGCTCCAGATAGCTATATCTGAAATGCTTTTGTGTTTAGAATGTGATTATTTTAGGAAGTTTTATTGTAACCTAATTTTAGGCTTTTTTGGGTGGATAGTACAGACGTGCTTATCTAGCTCTTCAAACTGTAGCTGTTTTGGTTGCTTGCAAGTTTCTAAGTAATTTAATATATTATTAAGTTTTTAGTGACATGTGGAAGTATGAAACAAAGTTTATAAAAAGAAGAGAGAGGGAATATATATATATATATATATATATATATATATATATATATATATATATATAATATATATAATATTTTTTTTCCTGTCCCAAATTTAGACCTGATCATATCCGGACAGCCCATCCGTAAAAACGGACGGGTATGAACGTAGAGGGAAGTCCGATCGGGCCGAAAAGCCCGACCCTCCAAACCTGCCGAGCCGGGTACGAACACCACTATAGGCCCGTATAAAAAATTTAAATATAAAAAATATATTATATTGTATATATTTAAAATATTAAGTATAATTATAGAATATTTAACATAATTAATATATAACATATAACATCTTAAAAATATATATTATTTTCAATAAAATTTATATTTAAAATTATTTTTAAATTATTTTTAAAAAAAATAAAATAAAACAAGTACCAGGAGGCCCGTCCGGACCGGGTACGACAGGTATTGTAGGTCCGCAGCCGGGCTTAGCCCGGCCCGAGTCCGGCTAATTAGTTTGTGATTAACTTGTATTTAATTTCACGTTGTTGCTCTCGTATATAACATATAATATCTTATATATATATATTATTAATTTGTATTTTTTTTAATACGGGCCGACGGACCGGGCCTATAATGGTGTTCGTATCGGTCGATGGACTTGGCGGATGAGCTTTTCGGTCCGGTCGGACTTTCCTATATGTTCATATCCGTCCGTTTTTCGGGACGGGGGCGGGCCAGGCCGGACGGGGTGCCGGATATGAGGGATTCGTTAGAACAAATCTTGGAAGATAACAATTGAAAGGCATCACGATTCACGAGACTCCTATTTCGGTATTGGCAACTGCTGGTTTAAGGAGTTTGTCAGCAAAAGATTCATAATCAATCTTGATAGATGTAGAGCTTGTTATTAAGGATCATGGATTTGCAAATGTCAACAATAAACAATGAATTATCAAGATTCAATTGAATTATCCTGCAAATCCTCATCTTTTGGAACTTTGAAACCTCCAAAAATCAACTTGATGGGGGTTGAAAGCATCTATACATGTTTTTACTATCATCATTCGTCAATATGATATCATAGGTAGTGTTTGATAATGTTGTATAGCATGCATGTAGTATGGTCCAGACTAGTGTTACTTTAAAACCCCGTACATGATCCACAAATGGCCAGATTTGGTAACTTCACCTGCATTTTGTGTTTAGCTTAAAGCTCAAGTTTATGAATAAAGATTTGTGACGAGCTATCTTGAAACGCAGAGAACACACTTCGACTTCATCCAATGATCCTCGAATGCGAACCGGGATTGGACTGGCCGTGTCACTAACGAAACTGCAGCAAATGCGCTACATACAAGCAATTTAGGAAAGAACGTTTGTACTATCGAGTATATATATATATATATATATATATATATATATATATATATATATATATATATATATATATATATATATATATATATAGAGGTTAGTTCGGATGTGGTTGTGAAGAGGAGATGAGTAGAAAATTTTGTTCGTTTATTGTAATCCCGAATTTAGTTTTTTGTACTACTAGATTTTTTTTTTTGTCATTTAAAAATGAACTTTTAACCTAAAATCTTTTTTATTTATTATAATATGGAAAAAGATAAACAGTGATACCAAAATAATATAAACTCATAATATAAAAAATTAACTCATAATATAATTTTTTTTTTCTTATCTAAGGTTAGATACACATAATAATTCACTTTGTGGAGCTCAAAACATCAGTATATAATACGCAAAGAGAAGATAAGAAACAATCAGAAGAGTATTTGCAGCCAAATTTCAACAAATATAATATATATCTATGGCTAATAGATAAATAAATTTGATATAGACAAAATAAACAATAAAACTAGACTACTACTAAACTAAGCTTTGATGATGCCAAATACCAAAAGAGCCAAACCTGAAAGCACCATTGAAACCGAAACCGAGTGACCACTAGATTGTTCTGCGGGATATGGCGTGGGTGCGGGTGCAGATGCAGGTGCAGCCGTGGACCTGGGAAAGATGTCATTGAGCAACCACCGAGCCATGTTTCTATAAGCAGCTTGAGTCAAATGAACTCCATCCCAACTTATCCTCTTTTCGGATCCGAACAAAGACCAACACCTTTACCACCACAAAAAATGCACAACATCACCACAACAAGGCGTCAACACATCCTCCTTATCGAACCCAAGCGAGTCCGCATTCCGCAAAATCGACAAGAACCCCGGAATAGTACGTAGTCTCCATAATGGATACCCACATCCGGGTTTTGTTTCTTCAAATCCTCTATAGCCTCCTTCAAATGATCATTATGAAACCTCACGAATTCGTTTAATTGCTTCAAACAACCTAGATCATCGTACATCGTCGAGTCATTTGACCTAAATGTAGTCAAGTAAGCAGGCATAAATCCAATGGGGAAGTTTCCGGGGACAATCACTTGAACGGCGCCATAACTAATCACTTCATTAACCGCATTTGCTATGGTTTGAACCACATTCGGAACTATATTGAACACTTTTGTCATGGATTCGCCTCCTAATAACGCGTAGTTGTAGTCATTGCCTCCTATTTCACCCATGAGAAATAATGTCCTTTCAAACATTTGCTTGCATTTGGATGAGGAGTTGCAAAGAGACTTGATGTGGGCTTTTTGAACCATTCTAGTTGGACGTTGAGAGAGCTATTGGTTGATGCAAGTGGGTATCTTTTTCCGTCGAGCGCAGTTGAACCCGCCACAGCGAAGTTGATCCCGTGAGTGAAGTCGGCATCCTTGTTCAAATAGGGCTTCAATAGAGGAACCTTGAATGCTCTTGCTGCATATATATAAGTAAAATATCAGTAAGAGATCCTACGTACAAGTTTGCATATTATATATATATATATATATGCATGCTTCGATAGAGGAAGCTTGAATGCTCTTGCTGCATATATACAAGTATAAAATCAGTAAAAGATCCTACGTACAAGTTGCATACATATATATATATATATACACGACATACATCGAGACCAAAAAGAAACGTACCGAAAAAATCGATCATAAGAAGACCGTTAGAGCAACGACCGTTGGGTTTGGGGACAAAGATTCTCCGTAAGGAGGAAAAGAGCAATAAGAGGTGTTGGACTCCCTCATGAGATTGCCGGTGTCGGAGATCGAGTCTCCGAACTGATAGATGGAATCGAAGCTGATTGCTTTAGCCTTCATGGTGATGCAGAAGAAGAGAAGAAACAAGAAGATGCTTTTAAAGAAGCCATTGTTGTAATTAGGTTTTGATGATTATGGTCTGAATTTGCAGTGTAGAAAAACGATGACTTTTGTTGCATCAATCGAGCCTCTATTTATAGGTTTTTAGTTTTCCTAATCCTAATATAACTCGTTTTATCTATAACAACGATTGAGACGTTATTAGATAGATTAAGGAATTTGTACCAAAAAATAAGATAGATTATGAAATTTGGAATCATAATCAAGACTACTCCTTTTTAGGGTTCTATCTACTAGAAATTCGTTAGAGACTATATGGGCTTTATGGCTAACTATTTATTAGATATTGGGCTTTTAACTTGGAAGAGGCCCAATACCAATAGATGTTGCCCACTTGCCGTAACTTAGGGCTTTGGTTTCACAACTGAAGGCCTCGGATTTTTTTTTGTTTCAGTAACAAATAAGTCTTGAAAATTGCAGTATATAAAGCGCCATTCGAACTTCAAAGAACTTGCAATCATCACATCACAGTAAAAGGAAGAGATTCATCCAAGAATATTAACCAAATTACTGATTTTTCTATTAAAAATATTAAAAATTACTGAAAGTAAAATACAGTATACAAACACTCACACAAATGTCAAAATCCGAAATAAATGGAAGAAAAGTTTTATCTTAAAATCCAACTAGTGTATTACTCATGTACTGTACGGATATTTTTCTACATATTATAAATAAAAATTATTTATTTTATTTTATTTGAAATGTATAAAATTAACAAGTTAAATTTTTTAAAAATTTCAAATTTATATTTCAATGTTTTTTAATACTATAAATTTAAAATAAATTATAACTTTGTAAAACATGATAAAAATTGGAACATATTAATTCTCGATCGAGAAAAATGGGGTTGTAGGGTTTTTTTTTCATTTATGAATACTAACTAGGTCCTTACCATTTTCTTAACGAAAAAAAAAGTTAAAAGCCCCAGTTTTCATTTGAGTTTTATTGTTTTTACAAGGGTAAGGTCGGTATTTTGTCTTCATTTCCGGTGCGACGGACTACTCATTGGCTATCATTTTTCTCCATAGGCGGCAAAAGCAAAACGGAATCATCAAAGCACAAGTTCAACGCCGATTCTTCTTCCTCTCTCTTCCGTCAAATCACAAGTTGAAGAACAACACATTTCACTCGCTCTCTCTTCTCTTACTCTTAATCGTTACTGTTCTTCTCTATCTCTCTCTCGACGATTCTCATTCTTCTTCGAATTTATTTCGAAATCGCAACATGTTCTTAACCTAGTCTTCACGATTCTTTGTTTTTAAGTCTTATTTGTACTTGTTTTGCCTCTTTCTTGTTGAGTTTAGGTTTTAGGAGTTATATTGTGTAGACAGATACATAATGTGGTTTTCGGTTTCGGTTTCGGTCTCGTTTATGGAGTTTGTTCGTTTTTTACGTTCGTTCGATCGGCATAAGCCAACACTTAAGGAGTTTATCGCCACTTTACCACTAGACCAACCGAGGATTGGTTGTTGGGCACTTCTTAAAGATACCATATATTCTAATTTGATAAAGTACGTATCTTGTATTTTAGTTTTGTTTTTGTTTGATATTATCTTGTGTAATTAATTCATATATTTTATGTAAACTTTATTATTACCCCCTCACCCATTAGTTATTATTTGATATGATTATGGATCTTTATATATTATTTTTCCCTCACCCTTTATATGTGGGTGATAATAAATTTGATATCACGTTATTCTTTTTTAGAATTTTGTGTGGGTTAATAAACCTAAATCTTCTTTATTCAAAATCAACAGACGATTGTTTAGATTTGATTGAATCTTGACTTTTTGGCTACTTCCATCCTCTGGTTTCCTTTTCTAATTTTTTTTTTTTTTTTACGAATATGAAATAATATTGGTGTACGTAGAATACATACAAAATAGTCTATATTCATATATATTTGTAGGGTGATGGCATATGTTTGAAAATTGGCATGCATAGAAGAGGTTGAAATTGACATTTTTACCATTGGTAGTACATATGCTATTGAGGTTTGAAGAAGCAAAGGATTACATAAAACTATATGTGTTGTGGCTTGAGGTTTAAGGAAACGAGTTTCACCTAAACACAGCAGGAATTGTCGTAGTGACATGTTTGTTTGGTAAATTGTCTCAACTATCCTAACCAGCAAATATATGAATATCCCGAACGTTGACATCGCTGTTTCCTATGTGGTCATCCTCTTTTTCTACGGCCAAAGCAACGTATTTAACATAATAATAGATATTACATCGCGTAACATGACTTCCTTATCATTGGCTACTATCATCGATTCGTCGTCTATAATACGTACGTACTTCTCTTACGTTCAAGATTTTGTGTTTTTAATGTACATACTATACTTTCTTTTGGGTTTGTCGTTACATCATTGCACTTGATAAGATATGGTAAAAAAAAAAAAGGCCTAAATTGTATAGAAAATACAAGATTTCTTATAAAAAGAGGCTAAAAAAGTCATGAGAAGATTTCATGGTAAAGTCAAGAAACGAGATTTCTATTTTTAACATGATTTTTTTTACCCCCACGATGTTAAGTGTTCCATTTTACACTATCATTTTGGTACATGGATTTGATAATTACATATAATTAAAGTACCAAAGACTTTTGAAGTTGAACTAGCTATCACTGCATATGAATACCCATTATGAGTACTTATTTGGTAAAAAATATGGTGTTTTGCAATTTGAATAAAATTAAGGGTGTAGATTAGAATTTTAAATTATATGTATTGGCACTTAAAGGTAAAAATTGGAGATGAAAAATAAGATGAGGTAGATATGTATTTTCTTAAAAATTGAGTCTGAAAATAAAATTTCCTTACAATACCACTAGACATCAAATTTTATAAAATAGGCTATGTGATGATATTTGAAATTTTATGAAAGTTGTCACCAAATTACAATTATTTTCTCAATAGAGAATCAAATTGATTTTTTTAGTCTAAATAATTGTTTTTAGAATAATCGATTTTGCAATTCAGAAAGGGTTTACGGGCGCAGCTTGTTGTACGTCTCTCCTCTAGTTCGATGTAATTAATTTTTAAAGTAATGAAAAAAAATTGAGGTTGAAATTTGTTTTCAAACTATTATTTAGACTAAAAGTTATTTATATCGAACTAGAATATAGACGAACAACAATGTTAAAAATAGATTAGAAAGAGACAAAACTTAAAAAGAACGTGGTTGGGTTGTTTCTGTAGTTTAGTTGAAAACTAGGTCCAAAAATGTTAAAAATAGGTTAGAAATATTGGTGGTGATTTTGGTAATATTATGAAAAGTAAGGAGTTGTTAACGGCCTGCTTGTTGCAAAAAAAAAGAGGGTAAAATTACAATTTGCATGAACTGAAGGATGAACATTACAATTTTAAACTTGATACAATTTTTTTATTTTTTTGTAAGATTAGGATTCATATATAACTAGACCGAATTAAATTATACAAATTACGGTCTAGGTAATGAAAATTGTAAGTTAATAAGAATGAGGAGAGACAATATTTTTTTTTATAACTAGACCGAATTAGGATTTGAATAACGTTTAATAATAAGTTAATTACCGATAAAGTCGTATTTATTTTGTAATTTGGACTTGGATTTATTTAATTTCTGGTTTACAAACGGTACTAATTTAACTTTTATGTTTGGAACAACTAATTAAGCTTAAGCTTACTATTGGGTTTGTATCTAAATTTTGATCAACTATTATGCTTAGTGTAAAATGTCACCTAGCGGATACAACTTCGAGTCAGCAACGTAATAGGTAGGTGAAGGGATGGGTGAGCGAGTTTTTTAGGAGGTATGCGTCTACCCATTACCCGGCTCATTAACATTCATAATGATAATCGAGCGTCCATTAAATTTAATCCTTATCCCAAAACTTAAAATATATGACAGTCAAAATCCGAAGGTATCTATACAATTATACGTAGTTCACACTCTAAAGACCATAAATGCACCATCTTATATAACTTTCTCTATAACTAACCGAATTTGCTTACGAAATTGGACTTCCTACTCAAATGTGGACTTTTGGAATCACATTCACTTTCCAATTAAACCTAATTAACTTAATTAGCAGTTAGCTGTAAACGATGGCCTTCTAGATGTCTTTTGAACGTCTTCATCGTTTATAATATTACTATCTAAAACGTCGACCCTTTAAAATACTAATTCTATCTCACTCATCATTAAAGTCATCATTAGTTTAATTAAGTATCTAATTGAGTGCTAGAAGAGACAGGTGTTCATGTACGGATAACACAAGTGTAGAGTATAAGCGACTAATCACTTCTTAATCACTATTCTAAATTTCTAATTCATTAGATTTGATGCTCATCTTCTACAGCTGTACGATCGATCACATGGTAACCATTTTACCAAAGACTGAGAGTATGTAAATACAGCAAATAATAATGTTCGAAATCCTGATTATTATCTTATCTTACATTACATACATCAGTAGCCAAAAAGAAAACAACAATAAAAATCATATGTGTGTGTATAATAATGTACCCTAAAGCTTCTTAATTATTGTACAAGATGCAATATCTGTATGATACAATATGTAATTGAAATCAAACAAAAGTATGTGTAAAAAACCAAGAACATAAAATAATTTGATGAATCTATGTATCCATGAATATTGAATTCGATCTCCATCCTGCACGTATCATACTGACGATTTATCTGCAATTGCACAGAAGAATAACATTAATCATTACTAAATTTTATAAGAGTAATAAATCTATATATATGTGTATAAAGATTGAGTGAAAGTACTTACATTTAACATGTGTTAGTTAAGAAGATCTTCCATAAGATATCGCTGGTGCCATCATCAATGAGATTTGTCCACCCATCAAAGAAGTCGTAATCAGGAAGAGACTCCATGGATCCATGGGCGGAGTTCGTGTTGCTTGTCATGTTTTCGTTCATACTCACACCGTGTTCAGTTGAAGAGGAAGAAACTAATCCGGGAAGTTTGTCGTTTGCTAAAGCTCCATGTCCGGTACTCGTACTCCCATGCTCGTAGGTACTCATCTCTGCCCAAGATTCGAGAATACCATTTTGCTCAACTTCACTCATAGAGTTACTAGGAACGGATGAATCGGAAACCCTAATTGTGTTCATTGGAGAGGGTAATTGAATGTTGTTGTTGTTGGGTTGAAATGGTATTAGCCCTAATATTGTGGATGAGGGGTCCATACTAGGGTTTGGGCTTGTATGTAGGAGTTGGAGTAAGTTTTGCATGACTTGAATCTTGGCTAGCTCAGCTGCATTAGATCGTAGTCTAAGAGCATTGATTTGATCATATGGAAAGTTGTTCATCAAAGAAGTAGAAGAGTTTGAATTCATAGGCAAGGAGAGAAGTTGAGAAAGATTTGAAAGTAGGTTAAAATCCGTCCTAGGCCTATGGGTAACCGATCAATACCCATATGGAGAAGCTTCTTTCGAATATGGGTATTCCAATAGTTCTTGATTTCATTATCCGTCCTTCCTGGAAGATATGACGCGATTTTTGACCACCTACAAAAACACAAAATAACAAACATGGTTCGCATGTAAGTTCACCTGGAAAAAAAAACAATTTGATAATAGGAAGAATATTTCATCTCACCAAGCTTACATACCAAAATCTTTGAATATTATTAAACACTTACTTGTTCCCAAGTGCCGAATGAAGCTTGATGACCATTTGCTCTTCTTCCTCAGTAAATCGACCTCTTTTAATATCAGGTCTTAAGTAATTAATCCATCTTAATCTGCAACTCTTTCCACATCGGTTCAAGCCCACGCTCTTTGGAGAGCTCTCCAACTTCCATGGCCATGTTTTTGGATGTAAGAGATGAGCAAGCTATCCTCTTCTTGCGTCCATGGACCCTTCTTTAATCCCTTATCATCACAACAAGGAGATCTTCCATTCTTTCTTTACAAACCGCGACTTATCTCACAAAAGAAGGAAGCCAATTGGGAAAGAGAGAGATTGAAGAGAAGGTTTTTTAATTGGTAGATTAGCTACAAAGAGCAGGAGATAGAAAGTGGTTGCATCTTGTCAGAGTTTTCTTGGTACTTATAGGTGCATTATGATGGAAGGTATGCTAAATTCAAAGGATAATGTCATGTTCAAAAATTTCAAAAGTGTGATTATATTAGTATTTAAAGTTTGTAGGATTGGCTTGAAACAAGGGAAAATTTCTCAAGGGTTTTTTTAAAGAGAAAGAGGAAGTTTTGTGACCTATTGGGTGACAACAAAATCAGGGGTTAGGTATTGCAATTGTCATAATAAATTTGGAATGGAGATTTAAATTTGAAGTGCACCTTCCTTAGCCATGTGTTGGGCCAGATTTAAATTAGATCACATTATTATTGTTATTATTGTTGTTATTATTATTTTTGTTATTATTACTATTATTATTATTATTATTATTATTATTATTATTATTACTATTATTATTATTATATTTTTATTTTTATTTTTATTTTTTTGTTACTATTGGTATTATACTATTATTATTATTATTATTATTATTATTATATTATTATTATTATTATTATTATTATTTATTATTACTATTATTATTTGTTCTTGGTTTTGGTTTTATGTGCTTGTTTGTATTTGGCGCCAATCTTGAAATCAATCTTTTCATTGGTATCGAATGATATTATAGAAATAATAATTGTGATTGCATATGATTATGGTATTATTGTTAGGAATGTATGTAAATGGGTCAGGTAATGGGTAATGGGTGATTATATCGCTTTCAATAATGATCTATGCTAAAAAATCTTAACCCGAACCATCACCCACTCGATGATCCTTTCGTCATAAATCATAACCGCGGATGATTGTTTTTTTTTTTTTTTCTTTCCTGATTCGCCCTTAAAATTGTTAGGGATAGAAAATAGGGGTCATTTACGTAATCATCTCATCGTTCTTAAATGACTTTCAAAACAATCAACCAAATATAATATAATTCGATAACTCGATCACCCAAGTGGCAAGCTGCAATTCAATCGAAAAAAAAATAAATATTAGCTTAAAACTAAGTTTGTAAATGATAAATCTAATTGTTTTATATAGATCTTCAACTTGATCGGTATTCGGCTTCCTTTAATTCTTTGGACTTGAAAAAAAATGTTCAAAGCTTGTAATTTTTAGAAGTGAAGGAATATATCAGTTGAAAGCGAATAATTATTTTTGTATAAGAATTTGGGGTGTAATTTAGAATTGGAGAGTAGTTATTTTGGATTTTTTAAATTAAAATATCAGGTGAACCTCAAATGATCGTCGGGTGAACGCTAAGTCGGTTGGTGAGTCAGATGATCGTTTTTAATATCTTTACTCGGAACGACAATCTTACCATCGCCCAAATTTCAGCCTTATTTTATTAGATTTTTAACCGTCTATGTAATTCATTTTATCAAATGACGGTTGAGATCAATCATCCTAATTATATGTAAAGAGTAAGCCTAGTAGGAAAAGATTTTTACTGTAAAAAGTGTTCTTAGGCCACAAAGGTAAGGTTATTATTTGAACTTAGTAGTGTAATAGTTGAACAAATGATCGGGCAACGGTCAAACGTTATCCGGCCATCGGCATTGACCATTTTTCTTGCTCAAATGATCGGGCAAAGGTAAGGTTATTATACCAGTAAGTTTATGTATAAATAATTTGTAATTGAATAGTTGCATGTTATATTTCAACATTTAATGACTTTTTAAAAAACCATCCCTATATATATATAAATTTACCGATTCAACACATAACTTTTTCTTTATTAGTAGATTTTTATAATTTAAACTTAATCAAAATCTGAAGATTAAAACCATATTTTTCGCGATTGGAAGATGCATTATGTATTTTCTAAAGTTAAGATAGTCTAATTAATTAAGTATCAGCTAATTCCACAGATGATATTGAAAAGCCAGTGTCATCATCAAGCAAGTCATCATCCTTGTCATCATGTTAAACATAATTAATTAATTAATTAAACCTACTTACTTACAAAGCTAAAGGCATGCATACGTTAGAGTAGATTGCATACTTGAATATTAATAAGTTGGTTAATTAACAGATTGTTTTTGCTTTTCAAAAAAGAAAGCCAAAATCTACAAGTCTTCAACCACTTCTGTATGGTTTATCTTCTCTACCAAAAAACAAATACTCTCTAAGAGTCCTGTTCAAACATAAGTACTTTCATGCAAGGTGTACAAACTAGTTTAATAATATTCCAACATTTTTTTAAATTATTTTTTGTTTAAATTGTCAATAATGGGTATATACATAGTTGCTACCTAGTTGAATTGATTATTACTTTATAGTCCAATTAAAACTAATAATTGTATGCTTATATCCAAAGTCTTAGACTAATTTTATCACACAAGCTAGATTCCAGTTTAGCAAATTAAAATACATGATTCGAGGTAATCGTAATTTGGAAGTCCCTACCCGTATAACTAACCTAGATTATAAATATTTAAGACTAATTTAATTATAAAGACAAATAATAATAATAATAATAATAATAATAATAATAATAATAATAATAATAATAATAATAATAATAATATATGGTGGAATAATATTCGTATAATAACGTAAATATTTATAAATTTATTTGATTATCTTAATTATAATCGTAAGAAAATTGTTTTCTTGGTAAGAGCATAACTATATATAAATACATTTTTTTCAACCGTAAATTAAATATACCATAAATAATTAAGTATAGGTAAAACCACATCTAATTGCATTAAGAGATTTACACCGATTGTGATAGATTTTTTTATTTATTTTTTTTAAAAAAACTTGTTAAACCCTAGGGGAAACCGGCCGGCCACGTGCATGTGATAAATCACAAATGTAGTCTTTCTTTTATCGTAGTTTAAGAATCAAGACGTGTAATGTTTCATTGGGCTAATAATAGTGTGAATGTTGTGTATAATATGTGTAACCAGTCTAACACATATTTACCGGGTTTATTGTTGTAGAATTCCTTTGACGTTATAAAAAAAAAGAAGGGAGAAAGTGACCAAGTCGATTGTCAATATAAGACTAGATTTTATATGTAATGTGAAAATGTGAGATTAATCTAATCGCTTTATTACATGAAATATACCTTAATAATACAATATTTTTTGATCTTAATTAATGATAATTACATTTTAAATCTCACGAAACCTCTGACTAATACTAAATCCAATGTTATCTTTTTAACATTTGAAGTGAAAAATATTTTGGATCTAATGACATTTATGTTGGGTTTATCAAAATTTAATGAAATGTCGTTGTTTCTGATATCACCAAATGCATTTAAAAGTTTCTTGGGAAATGAATATCTTATCAAAAAAAAAAATCACACGTTCATTGTTTTAATCCTAAAATACATGTGAAAACTCTAACCAAATACTTTCCCGATCATAAAAAATGACTTTCTAGCCATTGACACAATTATTAAGAAAAACTATTAAATAAAAACAATTTTTAAAAACCATTCTCACAACTCTCTCTTAATTAATAACCTTAAAAACATAAAACGACACTTAAATTTGATTAAAATTTTAATCCTAGAAAGTCATTATTTATGATCTGAGGAAGTAAATAATTTCAGATCCTTAAGTTGATGCTCAACAATTTATAAGATTATCACCAAGATAATTACAGAACAATGCAAAGTTATCCACTCCTCAAGGGGCGTCTATCGTAAGCCGATCAATGATGATATTTTATGTAAATGAAATATTTCATGCCTTTAAATTTGTTTTTTAAAAAAAAAGACAAGGGAGGTTGGATGACCATCAAACTTGATATGAAGAAACATTCGATAGTACTGTTGACTGGGATTTTGCCAATTCTATTTGAAAAAAAATCGGTCTATATATTAAATTTGTTGGTTGGATTCAAGAGTGCATCTCTATAGTTTTCTTTTCAATTGTAGTCAACAACAACCCAACCGAATAATTCTATCATAAAAAAAATGTATATGGTAAGGTGATCCCCCTCTCCTAACCCACATGCTACAACTGAAAAGGAACGAAAGATCTTCCCATATTCGGATATCTCTCCGGAAAAATGATAATAGTATATCCCTTTATTGTCCTTTGTGGACGACATGGTTATTTTTGTTAAAGCTAACAAAAAAAATTGGTGTAATGGAACTTTTTTTTTTTATAAAAAACAAACTAGCCTCTCATTTATTAATTTAAAAAGTAAACTCTTTATTATGTAAGCTTAACTACTTAAGCACGGCTCGTGCTCATCAAACCGGAGTCTCTAGTCTACAAGGTTCTTAAGGTATGCTATTTTAACACCTAATCCTTTCTCTCCTCCTCATCGGGATGCAAGTCTAGCTACTCTTGGGGAAATATCTAGGGGGCAAGGCCCAATTAGACCTAGGGGTAAGCAACACCGAATAGTGTTGCTCCTACGGACCGTGAAGTAGGGTTTGTTGTAGGAGAGACTCAAATGGTGTAAAGGGAGAAATTGTAAGTTGAATGTGTGAAGTGAACGGTGAATTTTGGGAGACCATGGCAATGGAGTGAAATGTCCTTCAACTATGGATGACTCTAATCAATCCCTTACGGTGGGACAACTTATCAACAAGGAGGGGATTGAGTGGAACTGTGAACTAATACATGAGGTATTTTGTGTTGAGGATGTTGAGTTGATTTTGGCCATGTCCCTGTCGACTTCTCTTGAAAATGAGACCAGAGTTTGGTGGCCGAGTTCCTCTGGTGAATTCTCGTGAGGATTGCGTATTGGCTGGGTTGCTGCATTCATCTCGAGGATTGGTTTCAAAGAATGTAGAGAATGAAACCCACATTGTTTCATCGATTATTTGGAAGCTTAAAGTTCCTCCTAAGCTACGTAACTTTGCATGGAAACTAGTTTTCAATTCCTTAGCTGTTAAAGTGGCTCTTTATTCGAAAAGGGTGGTAGAGAATGTTAACTACCCTACATGTCATGGCTATGCTGACACAATAGCACATGCTTTGGTACTATGCCTTGGGGGTTTGTGAAATTTAGGACGGTACCGCGATGTTTTTTTAAAACAATGGAATTCCAAGCATGCACTCCGGAGGCGCTAATCATTGAGATGAACAAAAAATATGGAAGGGAAGTGGTAACTGAGTTTCTAGTACGAGCTTGGGTTGCCTAGACTTTTAGAAACATGCTCATGTTCGATGAAAAAAGGCCACATGTGGTGTTGGTTCGAGATGGTTTTCTTAGATTAATGGTAACCTATAAAGCTTGTAGAAAAAGTAAGAATGAGGCACGGGAGAGAAGGGTTGTTTGATGTTGTCCTTAGTGTGATAACATGTTGTTATGATATCTTTATAGTGTTGTTTTTATGTGTTTTTTCTTAGTTTTGCATGGGATAAGACATTCATATATTTTCTAGTGCTTATATAAATCAAAGAATGTTTACTCCCCTTGTGTTTTGTGTCTTAGGTGATTCAGGTCCAAGTTGGAGCTAAAAAAGATCAAAACCCCATCAAGTCTAAGGATCCCTCGTATCATCAAGGAAGGAAGGAACATTCCACACAGACAAAGAAGAAGGATTCACTCGCAAGAAGAAGAAGAACCACTCAGCTCAAGTGTATCAATATCTCCCATGCAAACTGGACTCCAGAAACTATGTTCGAGTGACATTCCACACGGGAGAAGAAGAAATTTCCACTCAATCGAACACTCGATCGGTGAAAAAACTCGAGCTCAAATGCATCTAAAATTGCCCTTTACTCGAAGGAAGAAGATGATTTTTTTCAATTCACTCGATCAACCAAAAGTACACATGGATTGAGTAAAATGGCAAGATTGAATTAAGAAGAAATTTCCTGATTCAGGAAGTCACTCGATCGAGTGGATTTGTCAATATGGATCGAGTGAAATGGAAAACCTGGACGGAGGCAAAAGTGTCATTGCCGGCCACTTGCAAGAGTTTGTTAGAGATTCCAAGTGCAATTTGGAGGAGGGAACAACGTCTTTTTAGCCTATATAAGGAGGCAAGGATACCTTGTAATAGATATCAAACATTAGGAGTGATCAAAGTTTCAAAACAATATAAATTCCCTCTCAATTCTAGTAGTTAGCCGAATTCAAGGTGTTCTTGAGTTGTTTTTGGGAAAACTCATTCAATAGCTAATTTTGATCCATTTCAAATATTGTTTTCATCATAACTTTGGATTGGTAAGTCCAAATATGTCAATTCTTTTACCTACATTCCTTATTTTATTTTTAGTTCATATCATAGAATTTGTTTATGGAATTATGATGTTTGATTTTACGAGCATGAATGAGTAGTCTTATATTAGGAATTGGGATCTAAACTCCAAATCTAAACCGTGCCTTGTTAATTGATGTTGTGCAATTGAATAAATGAGTGTCAATGCATGTTTAGTGATCATATAGGAGAGACTTAATCCGTTAGGCATGTTTGATCATTGCTTGAATCCATTTTGAATGTTGGATGCTAGATGATGATCTAGATTGTTCCTCTTATGCACATTATATGTTTTCAAGCATTATTTTGCATTACTTATGGACCGGTCATTGTAGATGAGACTTACAAGTAATTCTCCTTATAGTGATGATTGTTTGGATGCCTACTGTAACGCCCCAGATTTAGAACCCCGGAGTGTCACTAGGATATGAACCACACAGTGGGTTCCCTAGATTTAGTCTGACAACATCACTATCGGACCTTCCAACAAAAGCACGACAAAACAATAAAACATATCCGACATTTAATTTACAGTAACTGTTTTAACATGCATTTTAAACCATGTGAAGAAAGAGACATAAACTAAAAACAGCCTTGACGACCAACTCAAAGTAATCAAGGTAAAGACCAACAAGTACGGCCTTCCCAACACCTAAAGCACACGCGGGTCCGGATGATCACCAACTTTGAGAAATTTCCCCGAAACATAACTAAAACCTGGAGTTGTCCTAAGATCAACAACATATAAAACCATTAGCTAGCGTCCCAAAGTTAGAGAGGAGCTCCAGAATCATATCAAAAATGTATGCTTCATATGAGAAACGTCGAAAATAAAAATAAAAATAAAAATAAAATAAAATAAAATATATGTTCAAGTCCACCTCAATAAATACTACTGATAAATCTAGGTCAAACCAATCATGCATACCGAACTACATAACTTCGTATTTAATATATTATGGCATAACCACTATAACCACACCATCTAGTCTAAACTCAATAAAAGATAGAATGGTGTATGTACTATAAACCAATGAGCTTGTAAACGCTTTAACTATATATCGAGGAAACAACATCAATAGTATAATTACTTAAAATGAATAAGTAAAAATATAGCAGTAATCATGCATTAAAATATATATACTATAATCCTCGAAACAATGATAATGTAGATGATAATGATTATGATAATACGTAGATGTTGCTATGCAATGCAATGAGTGTATCTTTTCACTCTCGGCAACACGAACGGTAACGTAACGCTCTCTAAGTCCACATTTGCTCTCCGCCGGCGTACTAATGGTTACGAAGATCTATCATCACGTCTCCCATTTATTATAACTATCTTCTTTCCCCGGCTCGGTTCCTACTAGGACACCGTCCAAAATATGTATGCACGTTTTTATATATGGAAGGGGCTCCCACCACGTCGCACAATCATGCCTGGGACATCACTCCCTCATCGAGGTCACCATGCCCATGACGCGTACCGGGGTTTGCCAATTGTAAAAATACTTTTAAAACATAAGTAATTTAGTTTATAAAATCAATCTCCAAAAAACAAGAAAGTCCAACTACACTCACATGCAACATTGCCCTACCTATACACGGTCTTTCAACATCATTCATCAGTATTTCTAATATTATCACATCCTCGTACCAACTATCACACCATCGTCTCACAACTCACTCACTAAGCCTATTTATCTCAAAACTTCATAACATCGTATCATTCTCGCCCCCAAAACATCTAACACGTCTATCTATGCATTTTCTCACGAGGATATTTATCAATCACTAATTCAAAATCAACCAACCCTTATTAGTCAACCCTCCTTAAAGGTCAGTACACCACTTCCTATCTAGGATACCACAACTATCAATCATATCTATCACTTAAGGACATATCATACCATGCTAAGTTCCTTCAATTCTCATCCTTGTCAAGACAACTACTCATTCACCTAATTTATCACAATCTTCATCATATCATATATTCTTTCCATCACATGCAACCATCAACTTATATCGTTCTTCTTAATTTAGCATCTCCTATCATCCATAGATTCATTCATTGGTATCATCGTCTATACTATCACTTATGTCATTTCCTACTAAATACTTATATATAATCATATCTCACACTTTTTATCAATCCCTAACACTATTCCTAGTTACTACCGTCATAATATCAATCTCTTCAAAACATTTAAAAATAGAAAAATTATCACAATTTAATTAAAAATCATTTAAAATATAAATAATAATATATCTCCAAAATAGGCTCTACTCATAATCACCAAACAAATTAAATCTGAAACAGGACGGCAACTAAGTAAGTCGGTATGACTTACCTTATAATGACGGATTCCACAATCACCGTGATAAAATATCCAACCCTAGTCATCGACATAAAATTCCTAATAATGATGCATATGATATAACATATCATCAATAAACTCAAATAATGTAGATAATTCATAACCAAGTCCTAGGTAGATGAATTCCAATTAAGGTTTAGAAAACCTTACGTGTCAAAGGTCAAATGTCGTGTGTCGATGTTAAATCAAGTCTCTCTTCGTATCCCAAGAGTGCTCCAGTGTATAAGATACTAAATAAACCAACTTATCAAGTTTTAGCTTCCTTTACTAAAACTTGGGCCCTAATTATAATTATAATAAATATAAGTCATTTTCCAAAATTATAATATGGTCATAAACTGCAATTAATCAAAATGGGGAATTTGTGAACATTTGAAAGTCTGGGCCTTTTATGCAAAATAGAAATCTGGGCCATTTTCTGTAATTGTCCAATTAGGGTAAAAATTGCAATTTCTAAAAATTTGGGCCATAAACACAAACAAGAACTATGGGATCCATTCTGTAATTTACCCAAAAGTTTGAGAATCCGATCTAGGGTTTCTTGAGGGAAAGTTGACGGCGGCAGGCTCTGTTCTCCGGCTCCGTGGTCTTCTTCTAGGCGCAAGAGGCCGGTGCAGGCTAGGCGAGGCAGACGGCGAGGGCTGGCGAGGTCCTAGGCGGCGATTTTTGGCTCAGTTTTGTCACAGCCTCGGCGGTCCGAGCTCGCGCGAGAGAATCGGGAAGTTCAGATCCGTGGGCGGCAAGGCAAAGCGCGACGGCGATTACTGGGAGCCGTCGGCGGTGGCTTCGGCGACATCTCTTCCTGGCGATGTTCGTGCGGGCTAGGGTAGTCAGTGGCGAGGCGGCGGAGGACCTGGGCGACAACTGAATCTAATCTGGTGAGGCAGAGATGTCGGGGAAGGGAGACGGCGGATCTGCATCTCGCTCCCCTCCTCGCTCCTCTTCAGCGGCGGATGACGGAAGCAATGACGGGATGTCTTCCTCCATCGACGGCCCTAGCGGATCTGCTCGAGTCTGGTGAGGCTCCGGCAGCAGCGACTGGTTGCCAACTCCAGTCCAGGATGGAGAGACAAGACCTCTTGATGAGGTACAAGTCTAAACGGTGGTCGAGGCGAGAAAACAGCTCGGTGGGCGGCACGGGTTTGAGCGAGAGAAGACGAGTTGACTAAGACTCGAAAACAAACAGATTAAGGATCGAGATGACTCGAGATTCCGGCAATGACCTCCGGTGGTGAATAGTGATTCGAGAGATCTAGTGAGAGGAGGGAAAACTAGGGTTTTAACGGGGAAGATGGTGAATAGTATTTCGAGTGGTACTTTTATCGGAAACTTCTTAATTCCGCAAATAGCATAAATCAACTCCACATCCTTATGCCCAAATAAAATCATAATTAAATTATCAACCGCTTTAACTCATTCGATTTAATCCAATTTAAATCAACTACGGAAATTTCAAAATCCGGTTATTAGCCTTGCTAGGGCCTTATTGGATGGGTTGCATGTTTGTAATGTGTTTATCCATGATAAACTAGGTTGAATTGTGTGAGCAAATAACAATTCCCATGTGATGTTTACATGATTTAATCTAGATCTTAGTAGTGACTTAAAGTTGTCTATCAACACTTAAATAACAAATACCATGTGACATTTGTTGATAGATAACTCATGTTTTGATATTCACTATAACACCCCAAATCCGTAGGACTCGAGGCGCTACTGGGTTAAGATCTCACAATGGATCCTGACCCTAGCATGACAACAATTTCACTGATCTTACAACAAGGCACAAATAGATTAAAACAAAACATGAAACTGATATATAAATATCAAAAGGTTTATACAAGCAGTGTTGAGTACAACAAAACATAACTATAAACAGAGTCAAAAGATCCCATCCCACGAGGACGACCCAGTGTACGGAGCACTCAGCAGATCACCCATCTGGGATCACTCTGCAGTTTTCCTAACCTGCAAAGGATCTAGCCACGGACACTTATAAGAGATAAGAGATGCAGAGCACAAACACACATCAAAAAATACTAAACGTCAACATGATATCACACATTTACACGGTTCATTATCTTTATAAAGTCAGCAATCAACTCGTATATATATATATATATATATCCATATAAACATATGTGACACGAGGAATATATATCCTCGCCTCTAGGTCCAATAGCCAGCTGGAATGGTGCCTGGAACACCACCCCGTGTACCCTAAGGGAATGGGAGTGCCCGAACCGTTTACCAGGTTTGGCCTGCCTACAAAGAACCTCCCAGACTCCCGGCGGGATGAAAGGGCAAGTTATCACGGCCCTACAATGGGCAAACAATATACCATAGATCGGTAATAACCATAACGCATGCTATCAAACATATACCACACACCACTCATGCACACATCCAATATAGGAATGACAACTAAGTAAGTCCTACGGACTTACCTCAACCTTGGAAGTAGTATCACTACGATCAGCTCTCACTCAGGTCCACTCCACTGGAGGACAACACGGCCTATACAAGGCATACATATATATATCAAACTCATATCACACAAAGGGTCACACCTAGACCCAAGGGATCCATAAGGATCATATCCAACTCGTAAACCTCCAAGCCGTAACCGGCATGTCTATATCATACTCATCAACATCCGATACCTAGCATGCTACTACCGCTCATACTAGGAAAGGAAAGGATCTACCTAACTCTAGGTAGATCCGGGACAAGACGCACCTGCGTGACACAAGGGACGCAGGGCGGAGCAAGCAACCCGCAGGCGCGGCAGAACTCAGCCGCGGCGCGGTGACAAAGCTGCAGGCAAACGCAGGCACGGGCAGGCGCTGGCGAGGGCGGCACGGCTTCCGCAGGGCGGCGGCTTCCAGGTGCAGGGCGGCGTCTGTGCAGAACGTGAATCCGCGATTCCTCTTCGGCTCTTCTCGTGATCAAATCACGTCTTTATCATTCCAGATTCACACACATGCATAAACATACACATTCCAACATCAACTCTATGATCAATACATCTAATCTAAGCTAAGGAAAGAAGAATCAAAGGAAGAAGAAGAGAAGAAGGAGAAGAAACTTACCACTGTTGTGGCCTAACCAAGAACTGCTCACCTATTAGCACCTCAGCTGCTTCCAAGCTCAGCCATGCACATAGCTCATCAACAACACAAACCACACAAAACTCTTCCAACTCAAGGAAAACCAAACACAAGATCAAAAGGAGGAGAAGGAAAGCAAGAAGGACGAAGGAAGCTGTGAAGGAAATGTAATGGAAACCCTTGCTCAGCAAGGTAAAGAAGAAGTAAGGCAAAGGTAAAGCACGGGTCAAAGGAGTCAACAAAACCGGCTGCAGCCGCCGGAAACCGCAGGGCGGGTTCCCTGAACCGTAGGGGCGGAAACCCGGGGGCAGACATGCCAGCGGGTGTGGCGGCAAAGCAATCTAACTAGGCCAATCCCGGTCCAAAGACTAAGGGCTCTTACATCTCCCCCCTAAAAACAAGTTTCGTCCCGAAACTTGTAAAATCCTCAAACCACTCGGACTCACAAGCCGAGGTACAACTCTCTCTATAACCTCAAACATAAGCATGGAGGAAACCATCGACTCCAGCACGAACACTATCCAGGGCATAGAGGAAAACCATCTCTAGCCAACCAGCATCACAAAAGCAGGAGGAACGAACCATCTCCAGCTATAAACAATCGCACTAGCACAACAAGATCTAATAAGATCACACATCATATCAAGCTAGTACGAAAATAAACACAGCATGGCATATAAGCACATAAGCAAACACTCACCAAGATAGTACTAAGATCTACTCGTGATCCTAGGTGCATCTATCTCACATAGAACTCTGGATAGTTCCTCTGGATACTATCCTCAGTCTCCCATGTAGCCTCATCAGGTCCTCGTCTCGACCACTGTATCCTCAGCATAGGAATGTCCTTCGAACGCAGGCGTCTCATACCTCGTTCTAGGACTGCAATCGATGCTCAACAAAAGTGTGGTCCGGCTCAACCACCAAATCATCATAACTCACAATGTGTCTCGGATCTGGTATGTACTCCCTCAGCTGAGACACGTGAAACACAGGGGTGAACACCCTCTAATCTCGGAGGCAAGGCTAATCTGTAAGCTGCGCTCCCAACCCGATCCAGAATCTCGAACGGTCCGACATATCGGGGCTCAACTTCCCCTTAATGCCAAAACGCCTAACACCTCGTGTCGGGGACACTCTCAGCCACACATGGCTCCAACTCTGAACTCTAGAGGTCTACGCCTCCTATCAGCATAGACTTCTTCTGACGGCTCTGGGCAGTCAGCATCCGCTCTCGAATCAGTGCTACTCGAGCCATATCATCCTGAATCTGATCAGGTGCAAACCACTAACACTGCTCTGCTCATCCCAGCATAACGGGTACGACATCTCTGTCCATACAGTGCCTCATATGGGGCCATCCCAATAGATGCATGCCAGCTGTTGTTGTATGAGAACTCAACAAGTGGGAGATGATCCGTCCACACTTGTCCCCAATCCAACACACAAGCTCGCAGCATATCCTCCAAGGTCTGAATGGTCCTCTCTGACTGACCATCTGTCTGAGGATGGAACCAGTCGTGAAGTGCAAACTCGTCCCCAGGGCAGTCTGAATCTGCTGCCAGAATCTCGAGGTAAATCTCCATCTCTATCTGAGACGATCGTCCTCGTACACCATGGAGTCTCACTATCTGCCTAGTGTACTCCTCAGCTAATCTGCTCACCGGCCACGTCTCCCTAATAGGAATGAAACGTGCCGTCTTCGTCAATCTGTCCACTATGACCCAGATGGCATCAAAACTCCGGCTCACCTCAGTCCAGTCACAAAATCCATGGTGACGTCCTCCCACTTCCTCTGTGGAACAGGAAGTGGATGGAGCTCACCTCCAGGTCTGCTATGCTCTATCTTGACCTGCTGGCAGGTCGCACACTGTGCCACAAATCTGGCCACATCGGGCTTCAGCCCTCCCCACCAATATAACGTCTCAAATCCTGATACATCTTACTCGTACCTGGATGTACAGAGTAAGGTGTACTGTGTGCCTCATCCGAGACATCCTATCTCGTATCCTCCTCAAGTCGGGCAGGTCTCCTGCTTCTGTTGGATCTCACCCAACAGATCAGGAAGAACCTCTAAAGTACGCAGCTGGGCATCCTCATCAGGAAACTGGATGTCCAACTCTAACCAGATCAAATATCTCTGTAACTGATGCTGAACTGTCAGCCTCGCAATCGCCTGCTCTCGAGGCGTCTTCCTGCTCAGGCCGTCAGCGACAACGTTCGCCTTCCCGGATGATACAGAATCTCCAGATCAAAATCCTTGATCAGCTCAAGCCACCTACGCTGGGGTTATTCAATTCCCGCTGCGTGAAAATGTACTTCAGACTCTGATGGTCTGTGAAGATCTGACATGTAACACCATACAGGTAATGTCTCCAGATCTTCAGTGCATGAACTACCGCTGCCAACTCCAAATCATGAGTCGGGTAGTTCTCCTCATACGTCTTCAGCTGTCTAGACGCATATGCAATCACTACTGCATCCCAAGCCTAATGCATCACTACAAACTCCCAAGCCTAGCTTGGATGCATCACTGTATACTACAAAATCCTCTGTACCCTCTGGTTGTGCCAAAACAGGAGCAGAAGTCAGACGTCTCTTCTCAAAACTCTGCATACACTGATCAGACCACACAAATCTGGTAGTCTTCCTCAGCAAACTCGTCAGTGGACGGGCAATCACAGAAAATCCCTCCACAAAGCGTCTGTAATAACCGGCTAGGCCAAGGAAGCTACGTACTTCCTTGACGTTCGTCGGTGTAGTCCATGCAGCTACTGCCTCTATCTTCGCCGGATCAACCTTGATCCCCTCGGCGGATACAATGTGACCCAGGAATGCTACCTCTGGCATCCAGAACTCGCACTTAGAGAACTTAGCATAAAGTTCTCTATCCCGCAAAAACCTGCAATACAGTCCTCAGATGTCCTGCATGCTCCTCTCCACTACGAGAGTATACCAGAATATCATCAATGAAAACCACCACAAACTGATCCAGGAAGTCGATGAAGATACTGTTCATCAACTCCATAAAAACTGTTGGGGCATTCGTAAGTCCAAATGGCATCACTACAAACTCGTAGTGTCCATATCTGGTCCTGAATGTTGTCCTATGCACATCCTGCTCTCTCACCCTCAGCTGGTGATACCCGGAACGCAGATCAATCCTGGAGAACACTGTCGCTCCCTGAAGCTGATCTAACAAGTCATCAATACGCGGCAATGGATACTTGTTCTTGATGGTCACCTTGTTCAGCTCTCTGTAATCAATACACAGTCTCAACGATCCGTCCTTCTTCCGTACGAAGAGGACAGGTGCTCCCCATGGGGACACGCTAGGGCGAATGAAGCCCTTCTCAGCCAGTTCCTCCAGTTGCTTCTTCAGCTCCAGCATCTCGACAGGCGCCATCCGGTATGGGGCCTTCGAGATCGGTCTCGTACCAGGCTCTAACTCAATGCCAAAATCCACACTCCTCTGAGGCGGCAAACTGGACGGCTCAGCAACAGTAAACTCACAAACAACACAACTCTAATGCTGGACTCCCCCTCCTTCATGGCATAACACCAGAAGGCATCACAACCCTGTGCAATCAATCTAGCTTGCCCGTACCGCACTGATAATCGTGCCTGTCTTTCCAAGGTCCCAACCTCGGAAACCTCTATCTGACCTAACTCGGTAGAGAGGGTAACAGTCCTCCTACCTACATCTAAGACTGCAGAATGTCTATCCATCCAATCCATACCTAGAATGACTTCCTCATGCTCTAACGGCATGACAAAGAAGTCAACTAGTAACACACGGGTCCCTACAGAAATGGGACAACCGTGAATCTCACGGGTACCTCTGACCCTACCACCATCGGGTAACCCTATAATAAAGGGCATCCCCTCAACTGTATCTAAACCAAGACGCTCTACACAGCATCAGAAATAAAAGAGTGCGTAGCACCAGTATCAAATAAAACTCTAACAGGTAAACCATGAATCAGAATGGTACCTGTAGCAGTAGGTGCAGCTGGCTCCTCTGCACTCCTCAGCTCAAAAACTCGGCCCTGTGGGCCTCTGGTATCAGTGGTGCCCCACCACGACCTCTGCCTCTACTCGGCCCAGGAGCAGATCCCTGAGTCGTAGGGCGATCTGGGACCCTCTGCTGTCCTTGACTCTGCTGCTGAGGTGGCCTCTGTCCACCTCCTGCTGCACTAGCAGGAGAAGAATCCTGCTGTGATGAAGCTCTCCCTCGTCTACAGAAGGTAGCTCTGTGACCAGGTCTGCCACAAGTGAAGCAGGTCACCGGCTGCCTCGTACACTCTGATCTCATATGCCCATACTCACTGCAGTTGAAGCACTGCACTCCCTTATCTGCACCCGGTGCAATGAAGGATGACTCTGGCGACTCTGGCCTCGCCCTGAACCAGCAGCTCCACCAGTACCACTGGTCTGCCCAGTCCGCTGTCTCTTCTCAGACCCTCCGGTCTGAGAAGCTCTCCTCTGGCTAGCTCTCTCTCTCTCGTAATCAGAAGCCCGGTCCTGATAATCGACCAAGGTCTCACAGTGAAACCGCCATATAAGTCCGGGTAGCATCCCTCAGTCGTCGGGAAAACAAATATACATGCTGATCTGCAGGAGGTGCAGCTGGACCCAGCAATGCCAGCTCCTCCTGAAATCTCCTGATGGCCTCTGAGACCGGTACATCCTCGAACCCAGCCTCAACAAAGTCTCGCAGTTTCTCCCTCCTCAGCGAGGCAGGGCAGAAACGCTCTCGGATCAGAGTCCTCATCTGCTCATAACTAGTAACCTGTACTCGTACAGACCTCCACCAGTGTTGTGCCAAATCTCTGAACAGAGTCTGCACCAACTCAATCTGCCTGTCAGCTGGACATCTAATAGACTCCAGAGCTGAGTCTACATGTCCTATCCAGAGCTCCACCTCTAACCCCACCTTCCCAGTGAAAGGGGGTACTCCATCTGATGAAAAGCCTTCAACCAAGTGTCTGGTCGAGGCCCTCTATGCTCCTCTGTAGCTCGAGCAATCTCAGCGGCAGGTGGTGCAGCTGGCACCTGTGTACTGCATGGGATCTCTCAGATGATCCCTCCTGTGCTGGCAGATCAGGGCACGCCTACCTGCTCTGGCAGCCTCCTCAACACGTCTAATGTACTCGCGGAAGGCTGGTCCCTCCATGGAGACACGATCAGACTCCCAGACTGGGCTCTGTGGCCCCTGTCTCTCAGCTGCACCGTTCCAGTCTCAGGAACGGCACTCTCAGCAACCTCCTCATGTATCTCTCCCTGCTGCCTGTGAACACCAGCAGGAGTCCTACCTCGTCCTCTACCTAGAGGGGTCTACCTCTACCTCGTCTAGCTGCAGGTAAGGCTCTAGTCTGAACCATCTGCAGAAGACGTAAACCTAACTTAGAAGGCTATATATATGCATATGTATAGATATATATCAAATCAATCACAACAGAATATCTATATATATCTATACTGTCGAGATCTTCAGAGGGCGATGGCTCACGTACACGATATCCCAAAACATTTGTACTCATTTTAAAACCAAAACCTTTTGAAAAGTCAGACCCCTTTCGGGTTCTGTTTATTTATCTATTCGACCTTTATCGCAGATTACTAGTGCCATTGTTGTCAACCTGGGCTCTGATACCAACTTTGTAACACCCCAAATCCGTAGGACGAGCTACTGGCTAGGATCTCACAATGGATCCTGACCCTAGCCTGACAACAATTTCACTGATCTTACAACAAGCACAATAGATTAAAACAAAACATGAAACTGATATATAAATATCAAAAGTTTATACAAGTATGCTGAGTACAACAAAACATAACTATAAACATAGTCAAAAGATCCCATCCCACGAGAACGACCCAGTGTACGGAGCCCTCAGCAGATCACCCTCTGGATCACTCTACAGTTCTCCTAACCTGCAAAGGATCTACAACACGGTATAAAACCGTTAGCTAACCATACACATATATAAGAGATGCAGAGCACAAACACACATCAAAGAATACTAAACACGTCAACATGATATCACACATTTACCCGGTTCATTATCTTTATAAAGTCCAGCAATCAACTCGTATATATATCCATATAAACATATGTGACACGAGGAATATATAATCCTCGCCTCTGGGTCCAATAGCCACTGAATGGTGCCTGGAACACCACCCCGTGTACCCTAAGGGAATGGGAGAGTGCCCGAACCGTTTACCAGGTCTGGCCTGCCTACAGAGAACCTCCAGACTCCCGGCGGGATGAAAGGGCAAGTTATCACGGCCTACAATGGGCAAACAATATACCATAGATCGGTAATAACCATAACGCATGCTATCAAACATATACCACACACCACTCATGCACACATCCAATATAGGAATGAAACTAAGTAAGTCCTACGGACTTACCTCAACCTCGGAAGTAGTATCACTACGATCAGCTTTCACTCAGTCCACTCCAAACTGGAGGACAACACGGCCTATACAAGGCATACATATATATATCAAACTCCTATCACACAAAGGGTCACACCTAGACCCAAGGGATCCATAAGGATCATATCCAACTCGTAAACCTCAAAGCGTAACCGGCATATCTATATCATACTCATCAACATCCGATACCTAGCATGCTACTACCGCTCATACTAGGAAAGGAAAGGATCTACCTAACTCTAGGTAGATCCGGACAAGACGCACCTGCGTGACACAAGGGACGCAGGGGCGGAGCAAGCAACCCGCAGGCGCGGCAGAACTCAGCCGCGGGCGCGGTGACAAGCTGCAGGCGCAGGCACGGCGCAGGCGCTGGCGGGGCGCGGCACGGCTTCCGCAGGGGCGCGCTTCCAGGCGCGGGGCGGCGTCTGTGCAGAACGTGAACCCGATTCCTCTTCGGCTCTTCTCGTGATCAAATCACGTCTTTATCATTCCAGATTCACACACATGCATAAACATACACATTCCAACATCAACCTATGATCAATACATCTAATCCTAAGCTAAGGAAAGAAGAACAAAGGAAGAAGGAAGAGAAGGGAAGAAGACTTACCACTGTTGTGGCCTAACCAGGAACTGCTCACCACTAGCACCTCAGCTGGCTTCAAGCTCAGCATGCAAATAGCTCATCACAACCACAAAAACACACAAACCACACAAACTTTCCAACTCAAGGGAAAACCAAACAAGATCAAGAGGAGAAGGAGAAGCAAGGAGGACGTAGGAAGGTTTGGAAGGAAGAAGTAACCCTTGCTCAGCAAGGAAAGAAAGAAGTAAGGCAAAGGTAAAGCACGGGTCAAAGGAGTCAACAAAAACCGGCTACAGCCGCCGGAAACCGCAGGGCGGTTCCTGAGCCGCAGGGGCGGCAGACATGCCCGCGGTGCGGAAAGGCCAATCTCGGCCAAAGCCAATCTCGCTAAGGTCCAATCCTGATCCGAAAGACTAGGCCTCTTTACATTCACATACTTATTCATATTGCATTGGTTTGGTATCATTAACTTGATACTTAAACATTAAGTTCTCGTTTCCATGTATAGCACAACATCATTCTCACTTGAATTAACAAGAATTTGAAAAAAATTATCCCCAATTTCCTTATAAAGTAGGTTCTCACGTTCCCTATTTTATATATAGGATAAATTTCTCAAAATACACATGAACAATATATATCTAATAAATATTAAAATTTACTAATTAACACTTAAATCTATGTGACCAGTAGTCGTCAACATATGTACGTCGTTAAGCTACGTTTAAGAAGACAAGTATTTCAAATGATGTATACGTTGACGTGGAGAAATTACATTAAATTTTTAAATGTATGAATCTTCCAAGAAACAAGGTACGTTGCTTGTCTGAGTTGAATTCATAATATTGTAAACGTGAATTCAACAAACAATTTAGGGTTCAGCTTGTCACCTTTAATGGCGATGGCCATTTTTGTGTTGCTTTGTGTTTGGAAGTTTATGCAAGAGATAATGTATACAACAAAGTCGTTAAGTTAAAATTATTTTATTTAATAAAAATCTTCAAGCAACTTCTCTAATTCTTCGAAGTTGAAGATTTAAGATATTCCTATATTAAATTAGTATTATGAAATTTATTTTCAGTAAAAAGCATGATGATGATGATCTTGACCCTTATATTAAATTCCCAATTTCAATTAATAAATACTCTTTTAAAGTCAAGTATAGGAGTAAAGAATAATTTGGTATTTGACATTTGAATACGAAGTTTCTGGCGTGTTATATAGAATGATTTATCCACTCTATTTGGCTATAAGATTAACGTAGGTCGGATTTGGTACGGTGTTTAAGAAATATTTACTGATAATGTGCACATTATCAATTATGTGCACATAATGAAATAAGCTATTGAAATTTTAATCAGTATACAATTAATTTTATATTTAGGTGCAAAGTTAGTGTTCAATTAATTTTACCCTTATTGTACAATTAAAGTATGCTTAATTTTATACTTGAGATGTAAAAACGAAATTAACGAGTTTATTTAAAATTCTTGTCTTTTTCTTTAAAAAGAACTAGTTCAGAAAAAGAAAAGACACTGAATAATTGGATTAAGAAAAAACACTAGTTTAATACCCAACTAACACTAGTTTTATTTAAAATACCCATATATCCTCAAAATATCCTTTTTAAATAGCAATTTGGTATTTGGCCATAATAATAACTTGAAACTCAATAACCTACCTTGGTCGATGGACCACCATACAAATATTTATTCCTTCAAAAGCTTCACGTCGAAGAGCTCTGAGAAGCAATTGTGAGGATGAACTATCCAATCCAGAAGTGGCTCGTCCAGTATCAATAAGGAAGGTTCCATCACCATCTCTAACCCTACATTAACCCTTTTTCTTTGACCCTTATATTAAATTTCCCTAAGGGTAAAGTTAGGGGTGATTGGGTTGTCGCCTACTTTACAAATGCCATTTTATTCGTTTTTGGCAGAATAGCTCATCCTTCACATCAATGACTATGTAGGATTACCATATCATCACACCTGTATATCGTGATGAGTCGTGAAGGAAAATCGACGGTTTAGGTTCAATCTTAACTACCGGTTTGTTGGTTTAGGTTCAACCTAAACCGCATGTTTGTCGGTTTACCGTTGCTTTTTTTATAAAAAAGAAAAATAAATGTCAAAACGGTGGTTTGGTCGGTTTAGGTTGGTTCAAACCGTTGGTTTGAGGTTTTTTTTACCAAACCTAAATCTAAACCGTCAACCACTTAAACCTAAACCGCCGATTTGGCCAAACTGGCGGATTGAGTCGGTTTAAAAACCGGAGGTTTGGTTTAAACCGGACCCATGACTACCTATAAATCCAGCGGATTATGCGGGTTATCCCTGACATCCGCCCAATCCAAACAAACACCTCTCAATCTGCTCACTTTTCCCCTCAAATAATCTCTCCAAAACTGAGACCCTCTCCTTTTCCAAAACCTCTCCGTCTAATTCCATTACCCCAATCACCACCACAACCATTTCAACTTCAACAACCCCTCAACAGAAATTCCCGGGACACGTAAAATTAAACCATCTAAATGCTTCTTATAAACCCACCACCTCTTCACTACCTTGCAACTCCTCTACCCCATCTCTTTATAATCCAAAGATTTTTAATGAATAACTCTTCTATCACCAGTTGAAACATCAAAAGCCTTGGATCTTCTACCAAGCTTGCCTCAATTCGTGACCTCGTCAAGGCTTTCAACCTTGACTCTCTGCTATCTTGAAAACTCGCATTCATCCCAAAAAGCTTGCTAGTTTTTCCAAGCATCTCCTTCCCATTAGAGTCTAACGCAGCTGCTGCATCTAGCTTTGATAGAATCTGGCCCCATCCACTTCACCCCCTAAGCACAACTAGCCAAATTATACATACCCACATCTCTCGCTTCCTCATAGTAACTCTTTCTTCTTGCTTCATTTGTTTACGCTTGAAATAACAAAAATACCCGTTCCTCTCTTTGGTCCCAACATCACACCATCACACCATCAGTCTGAACACTAATGACATGATTAATTTAGAAAAATTGGCATTATATTATATAGACAAACAAAGTAGGAATATGGTCATCCAAATCTCAACGTCCTTCAACTCTGTAAGTCGACTATGTCTGGGTGTCACCCTCTCGACAAAACGTCGTAATCAAACAGTGATCGACTCTACCAAAGTGAATTTCCTTCAACTCTGTAAGTCGATTGTGTCTGGCCAAACCAAACCAGGAATATGGGTCATCCAAATCTCAACGTCATCCATGTAATCAAGCAATCTCATCTAGTTTCCTAACACCCTAATCATCCCTTGATCCTCCTACGATAATTTAGAAAAATTGACATTATCTTATATAGACAAACAAAGTGTTTTCTTAATACTAAACATTTGAGGGGGAAATAATTACACTCTCTAGGCCCATATGACGTTAGCTATATGGTCACTGGAACATGTCAATAACATGTCGTCATCATGCACTTGCTCATGTACCTTTGGTGGCTGCTCTTGCTCCTATACCTTTGGTAGCTGCTCATGCTCAACAAGTGGCCGCTCTTGATCAACAGGTATCTGCTCCTACTTAACAAGTATCTAGTCATACTCAACAAGTTTATGCTCTTACTGAACAAGTATCTGCTCCCGCTCACCATGCCATCTAGAATGTCATCTAGATGTGGATCACCATCCGATAAGTCATCCAGAACAAGTGATGATGGTGCCTCCAAAGGTGCCTCAATGGATGCCTCATCAACGGGTGGCTCGACGTATGATGTGACAAGTCTATCCCGTCGAGCTTTGCCGCTCGACGGGTTGATGATGTGACAACTCTAGCTTCTCGTTTCTTCTTCTCTCTAACGTTTTGCATCGCAATCTGAATTTTGTTTTAAATTAAAATTTGCATTTTTAATTTACATATTATTAAATTATACCATTTAAAACGTTTTTTTTTTTAAATCTCACCGGAATCGACTGTTATAGGTCTTTTCTAAGCTCCGAAAAAACTGGAAAAAAAACGAAAAAAACGCTAAAGTTCGTAGACGATCAAATTCATCCTAAACCAACCGAATCTTCCTAAACTAACAAACTTCAAGCCTAAAATCAACGAAATCACAAAAACGTTAAAAAACTAACTTTAAGTCGATCTTTTAGGTTTCTTCCACCTTGAGATTGTTGTGAATCTCCGACATCTGAATCCCGAACCATGATTTCGATCGAGATTGAATTTGTCGTTGTTGGCGATCGAAACGAACAAGAACAACGATTCGGCGGCCAAAAATTAAAGAAGAAAATGAAGTCATGGCATACTGCGTATAATTAAATGAATATTCAAGCTAGAATTTACATAAATCAATATTTATTGGATATTATGACTTAAGTTTTCTGATTTGATGATAAAATTAAAAATTCATGTTCGTAATTTTATACGGAAAAACACGTATACTCTAAAGATTACGCTGTTAAAACTCTGAAAACAGAAGAAAACGAGTTTAGCTTATTTCAGTATGATCTTTCATTTACAAAACTGATTTTTAGAGTGAATGTATATCATTCTCAATATGAAAACTATTTCATTTTATTTTCACATAGGTATTAAAACTTAATAAATCTCACTCCATTCATTTTAAATTACACATAATAATTTTAAGAAAATAATAATTATAAAGAGTATATAATATAGTATGAATTCATTTCATTTCTTATAAAACGAGGATTCAGTACATATAAGTATATTAACTTTTTGTATAAGATCTTTAAATAAGAGTTGTACTTGATCAAATTGTAGAAAAACCCATGTGAACAAGTGTTTGACACATAATATCCTAAGTATGGATTGTGTATTTGTGTCCATCACTTTGATGTTGATATGGTCATGTCTAGAGAGCAATTTCTTGTTTGTTGTTGAATATTTGACATGTATTTCCTTGGACGAGTTCGAAATAACTATATAAATGACACATGTAAATAAAAACGTGTACAAGTGTATAACCAAACAAAAGGGTCACAACATCATTGTCATCAAATAAGGAATTTTCACAAAGAAACAAAGATTGTTTCTTTTCGAGTATCTAGAATGCCATCTCAACGTCACTTTATAAAATGTTCAAACCTTAGATTTGAGTGAAAAGTATGAAATTTATTAAGTATTGGTCTATAATTTTTCTTCAATATCATATTTACCCAATCAGATTGAGAATTGTAAAGGCAATTATTTTGTTGTCATTATAAAATTAGGTAGATTTGTCATTTTCGTGCTTCAAGGTAAGATCTTTAGGTTGGGTCTCATTGGTTTACAATATAGTTTTAATATGTAGGAATACTACATTTTTATTATCTTGCCATCGAATCAAATATTTTTCTATACATCCATAAAGTAGGGTTTGGTTTGACAATTTTATTTTGTTTTGGAATTTTGTGTAGGATTTATGTTACAAAACTTCGGGTACTTTGAATAGGATAATGTATAGCATAATACGTTCATAAAGTTGCAACTCGTTGTCTTCTTGGCCTGTCAAATGACTCATCATCCTCTAACAACGAAATACTAATGTTCAACATTCACCATTGAAAATTTTCAATATAACCCAAATTTATCAATAGACGATTGAATTGAAAAAAAACAAAAAAAATTTATAATGTGAATTGCCGAACGCGTTGACTCATTGTGTTGACTTTTATGTAAAAATGTCATTTTTCACGCTAGAAGTCATGTGAAAACAATGTTTTCACGTTTGAGAACTAATATGGGTTGCACAACAAGCACATCGAATCATAATATAATTATTTTGTTTTTACACTATGAGTCTAATCTCATTCAAACTTATAATTAGAGAAAAAAAAATTCTCCATTTAATTATTTTCCAAATTTGTTTGGTGGATATTTAAAATGCATGAAATCGGAATATATTTAAAAAATGTTGAACTCTCGAACATGTTGGATCATTGTGTAATGGCTACTAGTGCGAAAACGACATTTTCACATTGGAAGGCTAGGGAAAATAACATTTTGAGATCCAATGTGGTTTGCAACTCGCACATCAACTCACAATTATTTTGTTTTCACTCTACATTTCAACGTTAATAATTTGTTTTTTTATAAAGTAATTTTTATACTTATATATATATATATATATATATATATTATATAATATCAATTGTTAAATTATTAAAAGAAAAAAGCATGTTTATGCTTATAGTTATAAATATCAAATTTTTAGTAAATGTTTGTGTCATGTAAGGGATTGTTATAATATTTATTAAATGTATAAACATTGCATGATTTTTTTTTATTAATTTGATGAAATGCATGAAATGTAAATGATATAAATTTTTATATTTGACAAAAATTTATAAAAATTTCATAACCCTTTTATCTTTAACAATTTAAGATAAGACTTGTACAAAAATTGATTTCTTTCTCCGGACATTTTGTTAGTCTAATTGGGGTGCATAGCGTTCTGTTAGTGATTTCTTGGTTTCCCTTAGTGGTTGTCCAAATCTTGTTGGGAATCTAAGAAGCAAGCTATGGTAGCTTTGCCCTCGGCCGAAGCTGAGTATCACTCTATGCGACGTGCAATTTCTGAGTTGCCTTGCTATTCTCTTCTTCTACATGATATGAAAGTTCCAAATCTACAACGTATTCCTCTTCATTTTGATAATCAGGCCGCTATGAAAGTTCCAAATCTACAACGTATTCCTCTTCATTGTGATAATCAGGCCGCTACCTACATTGCTAGAAAACTCATTTTCCATGAATGGACTAAACACTTTTATTTCAACTTCAATTCAGAAACCTATTTATGATTATTGCCAATTGCATTGTCCCACATAACATATCATACATTCACAACCCATCAAGTATTACCATATTATTACCTACAAGTAAAACCAATTGCTCATATAATAAATTTTACATCAATATAATTCATCAATCTAGGAAGATTGTATACATACCATCGATCTCGTGTCTCATTGCATTTGCTGCTGTTGTTGCAGGTTTATTAGCTTGAAGTAAGCTCCACTCCTGTTCTCTACAAGGAAGAATGCGTCCCCTGTTCGATTATTTTCCCGTCCTGTAAAACCGATATCTGGTCCGCATTCTTTATTGTAGACAGCCTATGAGCAACCACAACCGTCGTTCGATTCTTCATCAGCCTGTCAAGTGCCTGCTGAACAACGCGTTCTGATTCCACATCAAGTGCGCTTGTCGCTTCATCTAAAAGTAAGATTTCCGGGTTTTCAGTATAGCCCTTGCTATGGCCACTCTCTGCTTCTGCCCTCCCGAAAGCTGAACTCCTCTCTCCCCAACCTTGGTTGAATAACCCTCTGGAAGACTGCTGATGAAACTATGAGCATTTGCAAGCTTTGCAGCTTCTATCACTTCTGATTCGGTTGCTCCATCTTTACCATACACAATGTTCTCGTATATGGATGTCGCGAAAAGAGCGGGCTCTTGTTGTACCAGACCTATGTGTTTGCGTAAAGATTTCAGCTTCAGCTTCTTAATGTCTTTCCCTGTCAGAATCAAAGCAATGCGTAAGAGAAGCATAAACTTCTAGTTTCATTTAAAGGCTGATACTACATAATTTCATTACAATGCATGACATCCAAATCGTCTAAAGACATGGAGGGTATGCACGCCAAAGTGAACCTACGCACACCATTCGGGTTCCATCCTATTACCAATTGGCAATAGGAGGAGCAATTTGTTACTTATAAAAGGTTCACATATCTCATATTGTCGATGAGGCACACATTTCCACATCAACAAGAACGAATTCGATGTTAGTTAAAATCAGTTGGATATGAACTTCTTTATAAAAACTGAAAAATCAAGAGTAAGGAAAATTTTACCATCAATGAAGACTTTCCCGGCAGTTGGCTCATAGAATCTAAGTATGAGAGAAAGCACTGAGCTTTTGCCTGAGCCACTCTGGCCGACCAATGCCATACTTTGTCCAGCACGGACTTTCAGGCTTAGGTTCTGGAAAACTAATACATCTGGTCTGGAAGGATAGGTAAAGTCGACACCTTTCAGCTCAATCGTACCTTCTACTTTAGTTACTTCTTCTCCAACATCACCAATGATCTCTGCCTTTCGATCAATCACCTCAAAAACTGATGCTACCATCTGATTTCCTTTAAGTAAGTCCGGAGCCATTGCTAGAGTTTCACCCATGGCTAATGCTGTAACGATCAAAACCATAAATGATTTCATGACTGATTTGAAGCCACATATCCCTTTCCCCATTAAAACAGATCCATACCTAGCCAAGAAAAAAAAGGAATATCAGACAATGAAAATAAACTTATTTGTGTAAAACGCATTGAGTTGCATTGATGAATAAAGTTAAGAAACTTTTGAGATTTATACCACAAGGCAAGGCCATAGGATGAAAAGATGAAGAACTGAGAAACGCCGTAAAATATCCCTGCAATCTGACCACGATTAAAGGAACGTTTGGAAGGCTCAACGAGCTCTTCAGCGTACAAGTCAAGGACCTTCTTCTGCCGCAAAAATGCAGCGACAGTGCGAATATTGCCAACAGCCTCACCAGCAAGCATATTGGCTTTAGAATATGCTTTGGCTCAAGTTTCCTCCATAGCCTTGCATGAAGAGTTTCTAATAGGAAGGAATCAGATAAAGACAAACCTTTAAATACATCCAAGTCTCGGATATTTGATGTTAAATCTTATTGTGAAATGACAGTACCTCGCTGATATGGCCAAGAATCATAAGTGGATACATCGACAAAACCACAAGAGTTAGCCGCCAGTTCAGCATGAATGAAATAATGAAAGCAGTCATGATGAATCCAACATTCATTATAAGGATTGTTGACCGATCAGCAACAAGGGATTTTAATAGAGTTGCATCACTATCCAGACGTGAAGCGAGTGTTGAACTCGAATTATGCAAGTCGTCAAAAAATCCAATTTCATTCCTCAATATTGCTGCAAAAGAAAAAAGTAATTCAATTAGAACAAGGCTAGCATGAAAGTATGCAACCCCTTAAGATATTTCTACTACAGCAACATATGTGTCAAGGAAATACAGACACATTTTGGTTCTTACCAGAAAACATCATCTCCCGCACTCGAAGGGTGAGTCTTTCTCCAATGATCCCAAAGCAGGTGTGTGTTCCACCATGTACGAGTACTGTTATAACAGCACCTCCACAAAAAAGAAACGAAATCTTCTTGACTTCATGTTGTGTGGTTTCCCAGTCCATGTAAAAAAGACACCAGAGCCTGAGTGACACCAAGAGCAAACAAGGGCATCTCCGATCCCGCAATTAGACCACAGATAGTACCACCTACTGCATAAAGCCAGTCAGGCTTCACCATAGAATAGATTCTTCTAGTAGAGATCTTAGGTTTTGTAGATTCTGATGCATCCGCTTTAACAGACTCCTTGTCGGTACGAAAACTGGCCCCCAAACTTGTATTCCGTGATAGCTCTCGTGAGTATTTAATGCTGCAATGATATCAGAAGAGGCAAATCACTAACATCTTCAGAAAAATAGACAGGCAGTTCATTTGTTCAAATAACTGGCACCCTCCTTTTGGGTTTCAATCGATAACAAATGAAAATGTCAAAGACAGATTTATATTATTTGTACTACTTTAAGGTGAAAATAATAACATATCAAAAAGCTAGCTTTAACTTTTTAGATACCTGAGAGGCCGACCCACGGTGGCTCCAATAGAAGAGTGGCGGTGCAATGAAGCTGCTTCTTGGAGATGAATAAGCGCTGCATATGCACTTGAAGGAATTGAAATTAGTTCCTCATGGCTTCCGGTTTCCACTATTTTCCCTTCTTGAACAACTGCTATTATATCTGCATTCCTCACAGTTGAGAGTCGATGAGCAACTACTACAGTTGTTCTTCCCACCATGACACGGTCTAGTGCCTCTTGTACACTTTTCTCAGACTCAGCATCAAGAGCACTTGTTGCTTCATCCAGCAAAAGAATTGATGGATTTTTCACTATAGCACGTGCTATGGCAATTCGTTGCTTTTGTCCACCTGACAATTGTATACCTCTTTCCCCTACCTGCAAAAGCACTTTCAACTTATCTTTGGTTGTATGATTTTTTTGGCCATGCTCGTTAAGAAAGTTTTAAATTATTTTTTATTACTAGAGTTAATAAAATAAAACTTTGCAATCCATTGTAAGCAATACTTATAGTGGACACAAGATGTGTCCAAAAACTCTCTTTCACAATAAGCTCCGCAATTTCCGGTGTTGATAAGTGATAACTGTTCAATAATCAATTTGACAATTGGCTGGGCAGTTTTCATGGGGTTTCTCTCACGTCTGCAATGAAGCAGACAACTTCTACCTCCACAATTTATATGCATGTAAAATTCTCTCTTTCTTTCAAATATATTACCTGATTATACTAAGATCTCAAGGAATGTGATCCAACAAGTAAACAACTCATGAACTAGAATATATATTTCCAGTTCAACTTAAGGAGGAGTGATCCCTAAAATTAAGGGCTATAGCCTCTAAACCCTATACATGACAGCCTAGAAGGCCGGATAAACCTAGAGAGGCAATGGACAATTAGTAGATATTTTAGTAGGAAAAAATACAGCTCACCAAACGAAAAAGATAGGTCATATGTACTGATCATCCTATAAAATTAATAGGCACTTCAAACAGGATATAGTATGTCGATACCTGTGTTTCATATCTCTCAGGAAGGTTGTTAATAAACGTGATTGCTTCTGAAAGCTTTGCGGCACGTGTGATCTGATCAAAGAGTGGCATCATCCTTCCCGTAGAGAATATTCTCTCGGATTGTTGTTGCAAAGAGTGCAGGCTCCTGGTTAACAAGTCCTATCTGACCTCTAAGCCATCTCAGATCAAGTTCTCTTATATCAACTCCATCTAGACATATCTGTCCAGAAAGTGCTCATAGAAACGTTCAATCAGAGATACGACTGTGCTCTTTCCAGAGCCACTTCCTCCAACAAGAGCAACGATTTTACCAGATGGAATATCCAGATTGAGCTTATCGAAAACCAACACCTCAGGACGAGATGGATAGCTAAAACATACATCTTGGAATTGAATGTGGCCATCCACTTTGCTCAGTTTCCTACCAGACTTTTCGCTGGCTTTGCTCACTGTATTCCTGTCTATCATACTAAAGATGGGATATGCTGCAACTCTCGCTCGTAGAAATGCAGAAATATCAGGTGCTGCTTGGCCTAGTGATCTGATACATCAAGTGAAGGATGAGTTAACCCATACGAAAAACAAATAGACCATTATCACAAAATGAATAGATAGCATAAAGACAGTTGTAGACATGCACAGCTTCCACCATCCTAGCTAATCACCAGGACCCTTAACTCATTCAGTCATCTTGGAAATGACTATGGTATAAAAAGATGCATGTGGTAGAGCAAGAACCACATAATCATATGGGTACAAGCAATGTAGCAGTACAGAGGGAGGGGGTACAGTAGTGCAACAGTCAAACAGTTAGGAAAGAAGAAATCAAAGAAAAGCATTTGTGACGCTCTAAAGGTACCTTAAAATGTATGCAGTGTTGAACACGCATTCATAACTTTAGTGCCTTCAGCGCTAGTATGCCTAACATGACCACACAACCAGATCTACCGACAAAGGAAAAAATTCATATGCCACAACATGCAATTCTGGGACCAACAAGAGCACAGAATGCAGTATACACTGCAGTTTCAAGTTTCATCACACAGACACAGTGCAGTAGTATATACTAAACTTTCAAATTTCAAGTGTCTGAAAAATAATTAGCATATAATAAGAGAAAATAAGCATGCATTTTAGGAGTAGACAGTATGCACCTAAGTAAAGAGCAATCAATATACCGGCATTTAGCATTTGAGATTGCTTTATTAACATCATAAATCTGAAGAAACTTATATTTTGGTACCTAGTAACTGGTACATTGATCAAATCTATACATTTACCAAAAAAATGTCTACTCAGAAAAGGGGAATACAGGAAAAACCAGGAGTAGAGAGCATTGGAAGTACAAGAAAGTAAAAAAGGCCTAGAACATGAGCTATACATTTGAAAAACAGTATGAGATGCTGCTGCAATTGTAGAGGGAAAGATCATGACTTACAGGCCAGCAATGACCACATTAAGCATAGTAGTGAACGAATCGCCTCCATTAGCAATATTCTTGTGCACAGTGATGCTAGTGAACCAAACAAGCAAAGCCCATGAAAGAACAGAACTGAGTGCATAGCACCGAGCCCTAAACCCTTTGCCATGCCTCCTTTCTTTCCATACTCGTATGTTTTCAGAAGAGCACTTTTATAAGACGACACTGCTCTATCTTCTCCAACAAACGCTTGGACTGTCCTCACATTCCGATCACCTAAAGCAATACATTACAATCTCAAAGGCTCAACTTTGTTGATTCTTGGACACGATAAACAACATGTTTAATTGCACTCCTCGCGTTAACCCTAAATTAAACCATCAGGAATTCAAGTGCAGCATAAACCCTCACAACTACCTAGATTCAGTAACAACTCATCAATTTAATGACCGGAAAAAGCTCTCAATTGAACAATTCCAGTGTCTAATAAGAACATATGCAGAACTACAGGATCTGCAATTTGACAAAGAAAATGGCAGAAAGAAAACTACCTCCTCGGCAATCTCCCCAGCTTGGACGTAGGATTTGCGGACGCGAGCGATTAGACCAGTAGCAACATAAGCATAGATGCCACCGGCACAAGCAATGAAGGGAACAATGGAGAGAGTGACCAAACTTATCTGCCATACCTCGCAAACCCTATCGTAAACCCTGCGATAAACCTGCTTAGATAGTGCAGTACCTTCCCAACCTGATCGAGAATACATAGAACCGGTCAAAATCTACTCAAATCATCAAATTCATTGCAAAAATTGAAGAGGAAAATAAATTACATGTGAGGTCGTATGAGATTATAGCTAAATCATCTTGTTTCATTTCGATTTCATATAGATTCGGTTCTAGTTTCCGCATCACTGAATCATCTTAGCTTCTTTTGCAACGAAAACCGGAAATTTGAAGAACTTTGGCACCGAATCGCCAATTCGCCATGCCGGAAAGGATCGCCGTTTGCGAAAAAGCCGTCCAGTAAGGGTTCAGTCATCAGTGTCCATGGTTTATGTTTATCGTAACATTTCTATGAAATTTAGACATTTTTTCTCTCTCGCCGTCTAGCGTCATTAAAAATTTAAAATGTCTCATATAACCATATTTATTTTATAAAAATATTTTTATTTTAACTTTTGATCCTAAAATTAAGGTAAGTAGGACCGACAACTATGGATGTCAATGGGTCGGGTGATGGGTTAGTGAATCATTTACATCACCCACCCATTAACCGTATCAGATTTAACTACCCATTACCTCACACGTCGGGTGCCGGGTTTCGGGTTTATTCGTAGGTGATTAAAGGTATAATTATTGTCAATTCATAATGTATTTTCAAGTATTTTTGCACATACAGTACAAAACTAGTATGTTCAAAATCAATAATATCTATAATTAAAATTTAAAAAAACTATTTAAAATGTAATATTATAACGTAAATAACAATAAATTTAGTAAATTTTATGGATAAATACACAAAATTCAAGATACTTCGGGTGTATCGGGTTGGGTGACGAGTGAAAGACCTTCACCCATCATCAACTCATCACCCGACTTTTCGGATTTTCAATCATGTTTATAGTTCGGATGATTCAGATCCATCAGGTGGGGGTGAAATTTTCATCCTACCGACAACCTTCTTAAGTTTTAAGCCAATTATATTTAATCAGAAAAAGGTTTTACTTATTTTCACAAATATATTTATTAAAGTTACCTAGAAGATCTTTGTTCATGTGACTGGAAAGCTAACTATCTATTGAAGTAAGCAATAGGTATTATTGCAATAAATGATTTTAAAAAACGGAAGTTGAGATTAGTACAATAGTAGTACTGTATTAAACCCATTAAACTTGCAATTAGTGAGTGATTATGACACAAAACAAAACCAACTCCCCACCCACCTAAATACCTAATAGAATAGTTACATTATGAAGCACAGCAGTCCTAATAAATGCTTTCATCTTCTCCATATTCAACTCCTTCATCCATAATTTTCATCTCATTTATTGTTTTTTGTAGTATGTCAAGTCATATACTCCTATAGATATGGATACCAACTCTAACATCAACCCACTCAAATTAATACTCCTCCGTTTCTCAATAGATGTCTTTTGGGTAAAAAACACACATATTAAAAAATCTAAAAGTAGAAATATTATTTAATGTTGTATAATAATTTTAAAAAATTGTGTAAAAACGATGGTAAAAAGTAGAGAGTTGTATGGAAAGGGATAAAATAGTGTTTTGAAAATATAAGTAATAAATTCAAAAGTAATATGAAATCTATTTGTAAAAGATTTGAACATTAAATATACCTATAATGCCATGTATTGAGAAACAAAATTTTTAAACTTCTAATGACATCTATTGAGAAACAGAGGGATTTACTATAATGTTGCTACTAAATTAAATGTATTTCATTATTAGGATTTTGATTAACTATATTCTTCCTCCGGTCAAAATTGGATTAGGAAAAATCGATCAACAATATTAAATACTCGAGAATTATTATGGGTACTTCAATTTAATTTAATTTTATCATATAATAGTCTCATCATTGATAAAAAAAAAAAATCTTAGTAAACATTCCCGTATGCTCTTACCAAACCTTTTCATATACTTTTACCGTACACCTATGATTCTCATGTTTTGGGCTACTATTAATACTTCATTTGTCATATATATAATTTTATTTTATGGTCTCATTGTTATTTGTACTTTTAAAATATTATTTTCGCAATCTCAAACTATTTTTATACATTTTTATCGTTTGTATTAAAAAAGAAATTATTATAAACCAAAATGTTACATTTTTACTTCTTTTTTTTTTTTAATATATGTGAATTTTCTCTGTTATAAAAAAATGAGAATTCGAAGGGATATCATTTAATTGTTTTACCAAACTCTACGATGCCCTATAATTTTGATCGGAGGGAATATTGTTTTATTTATTTATTTTTCATTTTTAACTAATATTAATTTAAAATTTTGAAAATTTACAAGTGGTTTTTTTCATTTTTTAAAATCCTTGTCGAACGTTAAAATTTCTATACAATTGATTGAATAAGGAATTTAAAAATGAATGGAACATAATAGGTACAAAAATTAGTTTATAGAAAATGTAAAATATATTACAATATTAATCAAATTTTAAAACTTAAGATTTTGTTATATACTTAATTAGATGGAATATTTGCTTTTTTGATTGGATGAAATATTGCATACGATTACTAAAATATATATCCATTGACATATATCAATGACTTCAAATTTCAATGTAATAAGTAATACGTTATGTTAAAATACTTGATCCTTTGTAACACTATAAATATCAAAAAAAGGAATATAATTTCCACCGCTAAAAAGAAAAGGAGGTCCTGATCAGCAATTGGGTAGTTGGGGAAGCCCATTCATGCAAATATGAAATTTGTCCTTGTTGAAAGCCAATAGGAATTAGCGAATTGGATTGATGGGTGAAACCGGGTGAGCCGGTAGCAGGTATCGGGTCTTTGTATTGTGTGAAGCCCCTGAAAGTCATTTAAACATATTTACACCCCACCGCGCTGGCGCCACCCAGTAGTAGTTGACCCAGACATTCAATTAACGTTGCGGTGGGGCCACCCTCTCTTTTCCAGTTACTCACTCATCCACCTTATCACACTTATTTTAGATCATTATTTCAATATAATAAATAAATTTTCAATATTATTTTCTTTATTTATGTATCATGAATATCTTATGCAGAGCAAGAATATTTGTTGGAAGGGTAAATATCCAAATTTATAAATTCAACAAATTGACAACATATAAAACTTAAATAGAAGATGAAATAATAAAAAATCCAAATGTTTTTATTTTTTTAAAAAATAACTATCTTAAGTAAATGCCTTAATAAATGCAAATTGGAATTTCTAGGTAGCTAAGCTGTAAAATGTGCTCCATTGATAATGTTGTTTATATTAATGAATTTTGTGTCCTATCACTAAAAAACATTATAATTATAATTAAATATCATAAAAAGAATTGTAAATTAATAAAATATTACCTTCTCGGAATGGCATCTTGAACAACAAGAATTTCACTGGTAATGGCATTTACAACTTCACCAGTAGAAGATTCAGTATCGAATAACGTAATATCTTGATTCAACATCGACTTTAAATACGCCATTCTTATTTTTGCTGCTTGCCTCTCTCCAGTGTGCATCCAACATGCCACCTCTATTTTTATTCATAATAATTTACATTAAACATATAAATTTATACAATTTTTTCAAAAAATAAAAATAAAAGTTAGAACGTACGTACCGACCCATGAAGAAAACATTATGGCGATACTGAGATACACAAAGTCCATTGAGTACTGCAAAACAAATAAATAATTTCAGAAAATCAATTAAAAATATGTAAATTTAGTGAAAAAATGTTGAAAATTTAGAACCTTGGCAACTTCATGGGAGGTTTCTTTGGGGAAGAGATAAGCCATGCCGATGAGATTGATGAGCTTGCCGAAGAAGATGAAGAAGACGGGAACGGAAGCTCCATGGATAATAGCTCCAATGGAGCCGATAAACATCAAGAACCAATCATACGAGTCAGCGAAGCTGAAAAGCTTGGAGAAAGGAACCCTCTCAGGTTTCTTCTTCTGCTCGGTTGATTTTCAGGTCCTTTCTTAGGATCTTCCATGGCTTTTTCTCAAGGTTCTTGCTGCAGGCTCATTTTTTTGGAGCTAGGTTGGAGGTTGTATATATGGTAAGTAGCAGGTGAGTAGTTGGGAGTGAGTCATTAAAGAGAAGAGATTGCGATCGCCATGTGTGGTGTAAATATCACTTTCTTTTCTGAATTTTACAAAGTTTATATTTATGGTTAACTGTAAGGATGTGTAATTGCAGTATGGGGCTTGTGAGGAACTAGGGTTTGCAAGTCAGGACGTATATTTAATGACTTATGCACGAAAAAGGGAAGAGAAGTCAGATGGCGTTGAAGTTTTGGATAATTATCGACTAAGGAATCGGATTATGGCGTTTCTTGGGGGTTTCTTCAAAGTTCAATCACGTAATGTAATGTTTTGATACTCGAGATTTTTGTTGAGATTAGAATTAAAAGTTTGTTGATTTATTACGAGTTATTTTTGTAGGTGTTTAGATAGTATATAGTGAAAAGTTTAAGAAATTTTAATTGTTTATTTTATATAAAGGTAAGGTAAAATAAGGAGTCAACGTTTAGAGGTTGTCCGTCCTAAGTATTATGTCGAATGGGATATTGAACTTTGTGTGAACAGATTTTGAGGATAATTATCCTAGTCATGTAATTGATTTTACACTATTTAAACAAGTTTAATACAACCGTTCCATTTTAATAAGAAAATTAGTATATTATTCGTGTCTTGTACGAGATTCGATAAATTTATCTTTTTAATATATTTCATTGAGTTTTTATGCATAAAATATTATATTGTCTTAACATTTTATTAGATATTATTTTATAACAATTATATATACATTTGAATATATATATATATATATATATATATATATATATATATATATATATATATATGAATTAATATTGTAACCAAATTAAATAGTGTATATAGGAAATTTATTTTGTAATATGATTTATTAATTTCTAAGTAATATTTCGGGTCAATATACATATAGTAATTTTGGAAATCAACTAAGTTTTTATTGTGATTAACTTTATTAGTTATATAATTGGTCCAATTGGTTGACTCAATTATAAGACAACAAAATAATAAAATATTCAAATAAATAATTCTCATTTAGTAACCCATCTTGATGAAATAGTGTGACTATAAGAGTAGAAAATAATTTTTTATAAACAAAAAAAGTATTTGTTAAATATTCAGATATTGTTTAAATTAATTAGGTAAGTATGATTTATGGATAAGGAATTATAAATTAGAAATTCAAAATTGTCGTTATACTTTTCTTAAAGTAAAAAAGAAATCAAATGCAAATAATTTTATGTAATTGGTTGACTCAATTTTTTTTTTTTATCAAAATCAAATATATAAGATTCTAAAATTTAAGATTTGCATACCGATAACCTAGTTGTTCAAATCTTCATTGTTTGTTAGCATTAATTTCTTTTTAATAATCAACAAAATATATAAGATAAAATAAACTTAGTTAAAAATTTTTAGAGGCAGGTTAAATGCGACACGTGGCAGTTAGCAATTTTCTGCGTGACACGCGGCAATGAGTGCTACTCCTAAAGATGTTTAGATACAACTTTGGTTCGAACGAAGTTCAAATTATAATTTGATTGTAAGGTTTAATAAATTTTAACTATATTCATTCTCTCTCGCATTTTAACTGGTATTAATTTATATTTTTTTTAAAAGTCATCGATGTTTATATGATTTTCTTAACCTGCTCGTTTCTAAGAATAGTTTTTTGATAAAATAAATTAATGGTAGAAAGATAAAATCATTATTCCTCATATTTTTTATGTAATTTATGTGAGGTATAGTCAACTTGTTAATGGCCCTGAATCAGACATACAGAACATATTAGCTAGCTTGATTACAACATAAACTTACTGTGAATAATGTATGTGCACGTACCACTGTTAAATGCAAAATTATGTTTTAATTGTTTTAAGGTTGCATGGTTCAACGAGAGCAGATCGAACCAATTGAAGATGGGACAACTGGACTCCTTAATTGATTTTACGAACCTGACAAATATTACTTTTATCTATAAACACGTGTAGCTAGGTATGTGCTGGGTTATATATATGGATCCTAATAATTGTGTAGGTAGGACCGTCGGATCGGAAAAACGGACCAGATCGGAAATCAGGTCCAATCTATACCTGAACCAAAATTATCCGGGTCCGGGTTCAAGTTATTACGGTATATATGATCCAAGATCATAATGTTCGAGTCCTAACATTTTTTTCTAAAGGAATTGGATACGGAACTTTGACATAAAATAAGTATTATGTATGATAAATGTCAAATTATAAATATAAAATAGATTTTATAATTATTTTATTTCTAGTTTACCATGGTAAATTTATTTAAGATGTACAAAATAATTTTAATGGTTGTTAATTAGTTCGATAGCAATGAAGTAGGTGTTTTTAAGCTCGAAGAAAATAAAATATGGATATAGATCTATCTTTGGAGATAAGTGGTGAGATATGATAAACATGGTCTGGGTTTGGTTTGGTTTGGGTTGGTTTGATTGAGGCAGAGAACGGGTTCACTTAAGGAGAATGGGAAACTTGGGTCATACATCAAGTTGAGTTGTTGGTTGTCAGGTTAATGTTGTGTTGGGTTTATTTGATCAAGGTCAACTCTCATCAGGCCCATAAGCACGTGTTTCTCGCGTGACAACTAATCCAAATGTTGCGTTTGTGAAGCTGAGCTTTAATAGCCAGGTACTTATGCTCGCTTCTCCTATGATGAACCCTGATACACCGCTTATATGTCTCCTCACTTCTCCTCACTTAAAACCCAAGTCTGAGAGCGTTCAACATAGAAAAAGAGAGAGTTTGTGAGATATGAGCCGAGTTTTTCTCCGGTGTTCTCATTTACGTCCAAACCTTGTTTCACTGGAAGCTTGTTTACATTTCCGAGGAAATTTCATAGACGTTTTGTTCTCTTTCTACTTCTTCGTTCAATAATGCTTTATAGTTTATGGAGATCTTTTTACAGTTCTTTGTATCTTTTACGCTTTTTGTAAACTTTGTTCATAAACTGTAATTTGGTCATTGGATTGGATTGGTTCTCTCCTCTTGAGATCTTACAGAGTAGATCTTTATTTCGAACTATGACACCAACTTCTTTTGTGTGTTCTTACATTTTAAACACCAAAAAGCTCTGGTTATTTTTGTTTTGAAAAAGTATTATGAGTTTATAAGGGGACAAAAGGAGATAAATGTAATGTTGCTTTTGTAGGAAATAAGTTTGTAAAATAGGATAAAAATACGGTAAAATTTTAAAAATCAAAAAGAAGGTTGCTTTTATGGGTCAGTGGACTGGACAACCAAAGAAAAAAGCTTTATAAACACGTTAATGCAACGTGAAGGTATTTTGGGATGAATTATTATATTTTTGGACTAAGGTTAATGTAATCACATTTGTATTAGGATTTTACTAATCTTAGTATAATTAACATTATATGGTTTAAGGATTTTAATTCCCTTATATATATATATATACCTCACATTGCTTATTGTAATTGTCATCACAAAAATATAGTGCAAAATCATGCATTGACAGTGCACAAGACGTAGTCACAAATTCGTGATGAACTAGACAACCAATTCTCGTATCCTCTTTTCTTTCTTGATTGCATTATAATCCTAACAAAACTTGTATCAAAGCTTGGTTCTTGCAATAGCGATGGAAGACTTAAAATCATTGGTTGAGAAATTCAATGGGATAGATTTCGGGTTTAGAAGATGTAGATAAGGATTACCTACTGTCTAGATATATGTATCAATGTTTGAAGTGAAAAACATAGAACTCGAAGGACATAAAATGGAAGTTGATGGACAAGAAAGCGATGATCATGACCGTATGTCCGAACACATTGTGCACCACATTTAAAAAACTGACAAAAGAAACGTTAGAAACCCTATATGTCATGTACGAGAAACCTTATTCGAACAATGTTCACCTAATGTAGAGGTTGTTTGATGGTAAAGATCATAGTGGTGTCCAATCACCTTTATATTATAGCCAACGTTTTGCCATAATAAGTCATGTTGGTGCAAGAGATTAATCTTTTGCATGAAGAAACCAAAATACCAACATTAACAAACAGGTAGCATTTTTTTTCTAAGGTAAATATATTCATCAATTCTTCACACTTATTTATGGTCATAACTACATCATTAGAGTGATTCTTCTTCATCAACATAGAAGAACTTGGGTAAATGTAGTTACTAATAACACACAATGCTTCCCTTTCTCAAGTAGTTTTCCATTGCCATGTCTTTACGCGATCTTTCATTTTATCCTATTTTGTTTTTGCTTGATTTAATGCTTTTTGAGGTTGCATTGTTTAAAGAGTATAGAGAAAAAGAGAAAACTGAATATTTTTTTATTGAAATTTTTTATTGAAGCTTATGATCGAGTATTGTTACATCACATGTATTTATACTAATGTACTTATTCTCCAATTTACACCCTTATATCACATATATTTGTATATATGTATATATATCCCCCACCCCCAAGCTAGACATAGGAGTGAAATACCAAGCTTGGACGTAAGAAAGGAGTGTTGGTATTCCCCAAGTGCTTTAGTGAAATTGTTTTCCAATAGGAGAAAAGATTGCACATGAGTAGTAGAAATGAAGCTTCGTTCAACCTCATCACGGACATAATTAATGCAATCAAGACGTAAGTGTTTTGTTTGTTCATGGAAAACTGGATTGGTTGCAAGAGGCTAGGAAGCTTTATCGTCACGGTTCATAGAGATAGGCAAAGGGATGGACATGAAAATCAAAGAGCAATCCAATGTAACCATATCAGCTCACTAGTAATAGTAGTAGACATGATCGATATTCACTTTCAGTGGATGATTTAGAAAAAAATTATTGTTTTTTGCTTTTCAATGAGATTAAAGAGGAACCGAGAAAAACACAATATCTAGTGATGGATCTACATGTGAAGGCACATGAACCCCATTCCGCATCACTATAAGTAGTGATAGTAAGATCTGAATTGGATGGGTAGGATAGAGCATAATAGTCAGTATGCTTGAGATATCAAAGAAGATATATTTTTGCATTCTAATGTGGAATACGAGGGATGAAAAAAAACTGGCTTAATTGTTGTATTGTATAGATGATATATGGTCTTGTAAGGGTAAGATACAAGAGCCTGCCAATCTTCTATATGACTCAACATCCTCAATGAATTCCCACAATTTGGGGTGAGTTTCAAATTCTTCTACATGAGAAAAAATACAGACTTGCAGTTCTCCATTTTAGTATATGTGAGCATATCAATGACATACTTTTTTTGATTTTAGAATAAGGATGAAGGAGTTCGAGAAATTTCCATGCCCAAAAAGAATCTTTCTAGACCAAGATCCTGAATATTGAATGCTCTGTCAAGAGTGGTTTTGAATGCTTTGTCATCGACATAGACCAACACTACAGCGATACCCTCATGACTATATGTAACAAATAGGGAATAATCATGCTTCGATTGTGTGAAACCAAGTTGAATAAGTAACTTGACAAGCTCAACATTCCATTGTCGACTTGCCTGTCTCAATCCATACAAGGATTTCTGTAAGTGACAAACTTGGCCAGGAAGGGCTTTATCATAACCAAGTGAAGGTGTCATATAGACTTATTCATCAATAAATCCATGCAAAAATGCATTATTAATGTCAAGTTGGTGGAGTGACCAATCATGTGAAGAGGCAATAGCCAAGAGAGCACGAACAATAGTGAATTTAGCCACATGAGAAAAAATGCCTTATAATACTTTTCTTTTACTTGATTATAACCCTTGGCAATAAGCCGAACTTTGCATCTCTCCACAGTACCATCAGGGTTATCTTTCACCTTATATATTCACTTGGAGCCAATAGCTTCGTGTCTAGGAGAAAGAGAAGTGAGTTCCCATATTCTGGTGAGCTCAAGAGCAGTAATTTCCTTAGTCATGGCCTCAATCCTAAGGGGATCATTTTTAGCTTTGGTGATAATGGGAGGGCTCAAAGGTAGACAACATGTTACTAAAAGAAGGAATGCAAGATTTGTCATGAAATAATTGAAGATTGTTAATGACTTCATTTTTTAAGGATGAAAAATTAGAAAAATTGGGCAGGGATAGGGATTGTGTAGAAGCACACATATAATCTCGAAACTTAACAAGTTTTGCAATGACTCAAGAGGGTCGAAGAGAAGGCCCTTGTACAACAGGCAAACTAGCAATGAATGTAGTAGGTTCAAAAAAAGGCACGAGAATAGAAGAGGCAAAGGAAGGGGGGAAATTTTAGGTAAATGAGCGGAAGAATGATGAATGGTAGATGAAGAGGAAATGGGAGAATCAATAGGAGATGAAATATGATCATAGTAAGGAGACGGAGAGATCCAAGGGAATGGTTATAGGTGGAGTAGGCGAGACAGATGGAGAGGTATTAGTGTGAAATGAAAAAACGGTTGAGCTACAAATATTTACTTGGTATTTATATCAAATGCTTTGAAACCTTTTTGGCCTAGAGGATAACCAATAAAGTCACAAGGTCGAGAAACAACTTGAAATTTGTCTTTGAAAGAAGAAGAACAAAGCATAAACACCCAATCACCCTAAGATGGTCATAAGAAGCCTTTGTTTGATGTAAGATCTCAAATGGTACTTGCAAATTGAGCACAAAATATGGCATAAGATTGAAAAGGTATACTGCAACAAGAATGCATTCTCCCTAGAGATAAAGAGGAACAGATGCATGCAGTCTGAGTGCTCGAGCAGTCTCTAATAAATGTATGTGTCTCCTCTCTGTCTGTGGAGGCACATAAACCATTGAAAGTTGATAAGTAATACCATGATCCAAGAAAAGATCAACCATTATGTGTTGGAGAAATTCAGAACCATTGTTTGTCCTAGAAGCCTTAACAGAAGACCTAAATTGTGTTCTCACATAAGTAAGAAAACCATAAATAATTCTACATACTTGCAGTTTATCATTCATGAGAAATGTCCATGTACATATTGTGTGATCATCCACAAAAGCGAGAAATATATAGCACCGCAAATGAAAGGTGTATGATATGGGTCCTATATATCAACATGAACTAAAGCAAAAGATTTTGTAACATAACATGTATTATTATTTAGCAAGAACACAAGTTTGACAATCAAGAGAATGAGAGGTGGTATTTTACAAAAATCTAAATGTGTAAATTTAGACATAGAGGTATGACAAAGTCTAGCATGAATCAAAGAGACGTGATTATTGATTTATTGTCAACACGTAAAGCGTCACGGGTTGCAATATCTACATGACAATCTTGTGCACCGGGAGAATAAATGGATAGTTTGTAGAGGCGATCTGCCTTGTAACCAGTTGCTAGAATGGCCTTAGTGGTAAGGTCCTGAAACACACAAGTGTGAGAGGTGAAATAAGCTTCATATGTAAAATCTTATAGAAAATGAGGAATAGAGAGGAGATTGTGTTTGAAGTCTAGCATGAATAAGACACGATGACGAGTAAGAGAGTTAGACAGAATAACTGTGCTGTATACTATACTTTCTTGATTGAGCCATCAAGCAAACCAATGAGAACATGATTTCAAGCTTCTTGAAATCAGAAAATAAATTGTGACAGTAAGAGATATGGTTTGGAGCTCCTGAATCAATTATCTAATCATATGAAATGGATGGAAAGTGACCTAGAAATGTAGACATTTTACTTGAAAAATTATCAGCCCCAATGTATTGGTGTTACTGCATAAGTTTTAAGACTTCTTGAAACACAACATTGACAAGAGAGCTGTCAATGTACTTAAAAGTGCCCTTAGATTCAGTGATATCGTCGATAGGAGTGTTAACAATGCTTTTGTCAGCAACGTTAATAGTAAAGATCTTGAGCTCTAAGGTTTATTTGCTTTAGTGGTTTTGGATCCTTTGAACTAGTCAAAATATCTTATCATCTTGAAACAACTCTCTTTGAGATGGTCTTTTTCATGAACGTGAACACTTTTTGTCACCTTTTACTTTTCGTTCTTGAAATATGTTCCACTTCCATCAACATGTCTTGAAGGAACTTGTTTGTTAACAGCTAAAGCATCACGAGTAGAAGATGGATTAGAAGAAGGGAAAGAAGTAATCTCCCTTTGCTTCTCGACTTGAAGTGCCATATGGAAGGTCCTGTTCATGGTTTGCATTGGCTCCAAGGACATAATGAGATATCTGTTGTTATCACATTAATCACTTAATTAAGGCCGATCAAGAACAACATAACTCGTCCCTGAGCCAAACAAAAAAAGGCACAAACAAAAGATAAGCCTAATTCAAGGCATATCAACACCTTGACTTGAATCCTTACAAATATACCAAATTTGCAATAGTCAATCCCAGACCACTCCTCTATCTATTCAAATGTGTCCTTGAGCACTCAACAACTTCTAACAATTAGCAAGTTCAAACAATGTTGGAATTTGTTGTGAGGTACCGACTTGGTGAACATATTAGTAGGATTACCAGTAGTCCCTACTTTCTTCACCCTGATCATCTTCTCACTTCTCAAGAAATGATACCCGATGTCAATGCGTTTGGTCCTCTCGTGATGATTCCGATCCTTGGCCAAACAAATTGCATTCATATTGTCATAGTATACAATAGCGTGATCATGATGTATGCCTATATCTCTAACCAATCCCTTCAACCAAATTCCCTCTTTATTTTTTTCTATCAATGCCATGAACTCTGTCTCTGTAGTACACAAAGTAACCGTGGGTTCTAAGGTTGCCTTCCAACTCACAACGGAACCCCCCAAGAGTGAAAGCAACGGTCATAGATCTTCTAGTATCAACATGTCCAGCATAACCAGAATTAGAGTACCCTAATAGCTTGTGCCAAATCTAGTCTTGTATAGAACATAACATGCATCAAACTCCCTATTGCACTAGCATAAGGGACTCGTGACATATACTCCTTCTCCTCATCCGATTGAGGTAAAAACAGAGTGGTAAGATGGATGTTAGCAGCACTAGGTGTATTAATAGGCTTGACCGATGACATATGGAACCTTGATAACACCTTTTCAATGTAGCCTTTCTATGATAAGAAAAGCTTCTTATGATCCCCGTCTCTAAGAATCTCCATTCCTAGAATTTTCCGAGCTGCTCCCAAATCTTGCATCTCATCTCCCGTTGCTAGAAACCATTGTGCAATTTCAGACTCCGATACAACTTCTCTATAGGTGGATGGTTCATGAGTATCCACATCTTCAACAACCTAGCTATAGGGCATAACCAACCATATCCTCAAAGTCGTACCTTTGTGGAGGTCTTACATCAACTCTTCTTGAGCTTCCCTCAACTAAGATCTGGTGAATAGCTTATGATGGTTGATCTTCTTTTGCTAGAGTTTGCATCCCTCTTTCACCCATATGACAAAGTCTCATATGCCATAACTTAGTCATATCATCCTTGTGAACCTTTGAAGATGCAACATAAATAGATCCGGAAACAGTGGAACCATACATGAAATATAAAGTGCACATTTTGACACCTTTCAAAATAACATTAGAACCCTTACAGACATTCAGAACTCAACCTTCACCTTTGAAACAAAACCCCTTACTATCCCACATACTTAGGGATATCAAATTCTTAGTAATAAATGGTACATGTCTAACCTCGTTCGAATGTACATAATCTTCCTTCACATGTCCTGATTTTAATCGAGCCAATTTCAACCGCCTTGTAGATAGAATTGTTGGCCATGAAATATTGTCACCATCTACTTTCTTGTAAGTTTCGAACCACTCTTTGTTAGAACACATGTGATAGGAAGCTCCGGTTATTGTCCTTCTTCCCTGACTTTCCTTGTCCCTTGTCCTTTCTTTTGATTTAAAATAATATCTTGCAACAGTTGCAGAACCAAAATCTTGCAGTTTCTTCTTCTCAAGACATTCGTTCTTCCAATGCCCTTTCTCCTTACAATAGTTACAGATGTCATCAAGCTTAAGATCTTTTGAATAAGACGACTTATTGTCCTTCTTCCTCGATTTTCCTTGCCCTTGCCTCCACTTGTATATAAACTAGATGTATGACCATCCCTACATACACCACTTTTATTCACCTTGTGGTGTAGTTCCCTTGTATGAAGGGTAGACTTGACGTCTTCTAGAGTAATAGTATATTTTCCAACAACAAATGACTGGACAATGTTTTTATATGATTGCGGCAAAGATAACAACATAATCAACCAACATCCTCGTCTTCAATCTTAACATCAATAATACGCAAATCTAAAAGAATTGTGTTTTCAACTGATCTAAGTGCCCACGAAGTTGCGTACCTTTCTGCATTCGCAAGCAGAACAGAGATTGCTTCAGAATCAACTTGTTGGTGAAAGACTTCGTCATGTAGAGACTCTCCAACTTCAACCACAATTTGGCTGAGGTATCCTGGTCTGAAACCTCTCATAAGACAATATCTGTGAGACACAACATTGTGAGAGCCTTTTCTTTCGGACCGAGTCTTGGTCCTTAGCCGAGACTGGCTTGGCCGAGATTGGTCTTTCCGCACCCGCGGGCAGGACTGCCGCCCCTGCGGGTTTCCGCCCCTTCGGTTTCCGGCGGCTGCAGCCGGTTTTGTTGACTCCTTTGACCCGTGCTTTACCTTTCCTTACTTCTTCCGTTTTACCTTGCTGAGCAAGAGTTTCATCACATTTCCAATCCAGCCTTCACGTCCTCCTTGCTTCTCCTTCTCCCTCCTTGGTCTTGTGTTGTTTTCTCTTGGAGTTTGGAAGAGTTTTGATGTGAGTTTGATGATGTTGATGATGGATGTTGTTGTTGCTGAGCTTGGAAGTCAGTTGTGTGTGTGTTGATCTTCCTGGCAGCCTAGGACCACAAGTGTGGTATGTGATCTTGCTTCTCTTCTCTTCTTCCTTCCTTGTTTCCACCTTCCTTAGCTTAGGATTAGATGATTAAGTATAGATTGATGTTGGTTTATGTATGTATATGTATATGTGTAACTTTGGATGAGAGAAGATGTGAAGTGATCACGTGAAGAGTGAAAGAAGAACCGCGGGATCGTCTTCTGCACTGTCGTCGCCCCCGCGGTCCAACAAAGCGCCCCTGCGGGTACCTTGTCGCCGCACCCGCGGACAGAAGCCGCCGCCTCTACGGAAGCCGTGCCGCAGCGCCTGCGCCAGCGCCGAGCCTTGCCTGCGTCCTTTGTCACCGCGCCCGCGGCTGAGTTCCGCCGCGCCTGCGGGTTGCCTGCTTCGCCCCTGCGTCCCTTGTGTCACGCAGGTGCGTCTTGTCCCGGATCTACCTAGAGTTAGGTAGATCCTTTCCTTTCCTAGTATGAGCGGGTTAGTAGCATGCTAGGTACGTGTTTGAGGATAGATTGATGAGGATGTGATATATCTGTATGCCGGTTATGGCTTTGAAGTTTATGAGTTAGGATACGATCCTTATGGATCCCTTGGGTCTAGGTGTGACCCCTATGATGGATATGAGTTTGATATATGTTGTGATGCCTTGTTTAGGCAGTGTTGATCTCCAGAGTTGGAGCTGTTTGGATTTGAGACTTCGAGGTTGAGGTAAGTTCATAGGACTTACTTAGCTATCATCTCTATATTGGATGTTGCATGAGTGGTGTATGTTTATGCTTGTTAGCATGTGGTACTGTTATTACCTACCTATGGTTTAGTACGCGCCCACTATAGGGCCGTGACAACCTAGCCCCGTCATCCCACTGGGAGACTGGGAGGTTCTCTGCGGAACGTCCAGATCTGGTACACAGAACGGGCACTGTCTCCACTCCCTTAGGGTACACGGAGGAGTAGTCCCGGTTGACCACTCTAGCTGGCAGTAGCACCGAGAGGCGAGGGTTATATTCCTCGTGTCACATATATTCATATTCAGATATATTTATACGAGTTGATTGCTGGACTTTATAAAGATAATGAACCGGGTAAATGTGTGATATCATGATGACGTGTTTAGTATTATTTAATGTGTGTTTGTGCTCTACAACTCTTATATATGTGTATGGTTAGCTAACGGTTTTATACCGTGTTGTAGATACTTTGCAGGATAGGAGAGCTGCAGAGTGATCCAGAGGGGTGATCCGCTGAGGGCTCAGTACACTAGGATTATTTATCGTGGGATATGGGATATTTGATGTCGGTTATATGTTTCTTTTGTACTCAGCAGTACTTATGTAATACCTTCTGAGATTTATATACTAGTTTTATGTTTTATATTTAATCTATCGGTGCCTTGTTGTAAGATTCAGTGAAATTGTTGTCAAGCTAGGGTCAGGATCCATTGTGAGATCCTAGCCCAGTAGCACCTCGAGTCCTACGGATTTGGGGTGTTACAAAGTTGGTATCAGAGCCCAGGTTGACAACAATGGCACTAGTAATCTGCAATAAAGTTCGAATAGACAAATAAACAGAACCCGAAAGGGGTCTGACTTTTCAAAAGGTTTTGGTTTTGAAATGAGTACAAAATGTTTTGGGCTATCGTGTACGTGAGTCATCGCCCCTCTGAAGATCTCGACAGTATATATATAGATATTATGTTGTGATTGATTTGATATATACATACGACATATATATAGCCTTCTGAGTTAGGTTTACATCCTCTGCAGATGGTTCAGACTAGAGCCTTACCTGCAGTTGGACGAGGTAGAGGTAGACCCCCTCTAGGTAGAGGACGGTGTAGGACTTCCGCTGCTGATCCACGTGCAGCGGAAGAGGTTCATGAGGACGTTGCTGAGAGTGTCGTTCCTAAGACTGGGAACGGTGTAGCTGGGAGACAGGGTCCACAACGAGTCCAGTCAGATGACTCGGATGATGTCTCCATGGGAGGACCAGAGTTTCGTGACTATATCCGGCGAGTGGAGGAGGTTGTCAGAGCAGGTAGACCTTTCCCGGATTTGCCAATACATGAGAGATCATTTGACAGATCCCATGGGGTTACACAGGTGCCAGCTGTACCGACACTTGCTGCTAAGATTGCTAGAGTTATAGAGGAGCATCGAGGGCCTCGACCAGACAGTTAGTTGAAGACATTTCACCAGATGGGTGTACCTCCTTTCTCTAGGAAGGTGGGGCTTGAGGTTGATTTGTGGATTGGACATGTGGACTCAGCTCTGGAGTCCATTAGATGTCCAGCAGACAGGCAGATAGAGTTGGTGCAGACTCTGTTCAGAGACTTAGCACAACACTGGTGGAGGTCTGTACGAGCACAGGTTGACAGTTATGATCAGATGCGAACCATGTTCAGAGAGCGTTTCTGCCCTGCCTCACTGAGGAGGGAGAAACTGCGAGATTTTGTTGAGGCTGGATTCGAGGATGTACCGGTCTCAAAGGCTATCAGGAGATTCCAGGAGGAGCTGGCATTGCTGGGACCAGCTGCACCTTCTGCGGATCAGCATGTGTATCTGTTTTCCCTACGACTGAGGGATACTACCCGGACCTATATGGCGGGTTTCCATTGTGAGTCTCTGATGGACTACCAGGACAGAGCTTCCGACTATGAGAGGACTAGTCAGAGGAGAGCTTCTCAGACCGGAGGTTCTGAGAAGAGACAGCGTATTGGGCAGACCAGTGTTGTTGGTAGGGCTGCTAGTGTAGGGCGAGGTCAGAGTCGCCATAGTCGTCCCTCTTCTGCATCAGTTGCAGATAAGGGAGTACAGTGTTACAACTGTGGTAGGTATTGACATATGCGGCCAGAGTGCACGAGGCAGACAATGATGTGCTACACTTGTGGCCGGCCATGTCCTAGAGCTGTTTTCTGCCGACAGGGCAGAGCTTCATTTCAACAGGGTTCTTCTCCTGCTAGTGTAGCGGGAGGTGGGCAGAGATCACCCCAGCAGCAGCAGACACAGGGACAACAGAGAGTCCTAGATGGTCCTACCACTCAGGGTTTTGCTCATGGGTTGGGTAGAGGCAGAGGTCGTGGTGGGAGCACCACTGACACCAGAGGGCCACAAGGCCAAGTTTTTGAGTTGAGGAGTGCAGAGGAGCCAGCTGCACCGACTGTTACAGGTACCATTTTGATCCATGGTTTACCTGTTAGAGTTTGTTTGATACTGGAGTTATGTCTTCTTTTATATTTGATGCTTGTATTGAGTGTTTGAGTTTAGATATGATTGAGGGGAATACCCTTTAGTATATGGTTACCCGATGGTAGTGGGGTCAGAGGTACCCATGAGATTCGTGACTGTCCCATTTCTGTAGGGACCCGTGTTTACTAGTTGACTTCTTTGTCATGCCATTAGAGCATGAAGAAGTCATACTATGTATGGACTGGATGAATAGACATTCTGCAGTCTTAGATGTAGGTAGGAGGACTGTTACCCTCTCTACCGAGTTAGAGCAGATAGAGGTTTTCCGAGGTTGGGACCTTGGAAAATCTGGCATGGTTATTAGTGTTATACGGGCAGCGAGACTGATTGTACCGGGTTGTGAGGCCTTCTGGTGTTATGCCATGAAGGAGGGGGAGAGTCCAGCATTAAGGATATCCCAGTGGTTTGTGAGTTTCCAGATGTGTTCGATGAGTCGTCCAGTTTGCCGCCTCAGAGGAGTGTGGACCTTGGTATCAAGTTAGAGCCTGGTACGAGACCGATCTCGAAGGCCCATATCGGATGGCGCCTATTGAGATGTTGGAGCTGAAGAAGCAACTCGAGGAGTTGGCCGAGAAGGGTTTATTCACCCTAGTGTGTCTTCATGGGGAACAACAGTATTTTCCAGGATGGACATGCGCTCAGGATATCACCAGCTGCGGGTGAGAGAGCAGGATGTGCATAGGACAGCATTCCGGACCATATATGACCACTACGAGTTTGTAGTGATGTCATTTGGGCTTACGAATGCCCCAACCGTCTTTATGGAGTGATGAACAGTATCTTCATCGACTTCCTGGATCAGTTTGTGGTGGTCTTCATAGACGATATTCTGGTGTACTCTCGCAGTGGAGAGGAACATGCAGGACAGCTGAGGACTGTGTTGCAGGTTTTGCGGGATAGAGAACTTTATGCTAAGTTCTCTAAGTGTGAGTTCTGGATGCCAGAGGTAGCATTCCTGGGTCATGTGGTTTCAGCTGAGGGGATCAAGGTGGATCCAGCGAAGATAGAGGCAGTAGCAGCTTGGACGACACCGACGAACGTCAAGGTAATACGTAGCTTCCTTGGCCTAGCCGGTTATTATAGACGCTTTGTGGAGGGATTTTCTGTGATTGCCCATCCACTGACGAGTTTTTTGAGGAAGACTACCAGATTTGTGTGGTCTGATCAGTGCATGTAGAGTTTTGAGGAGTTGAATAGGCGTTTGACTTCTGCTCCTATTTTGGCACAGCCAGAGGGTACTGAGGATTTTGTGGTTTACAGTGATGCATCCAAGCTAGGCTTGGGATGTGTTTTGATGCAGCGGGGCAGAGTGATAGCATATGCGTCTCGACAGTTGAAGACGTATGAGGAGAACTACCCGACTCATGATCTGGAGTTGGAAACAGTAGTTCATGCACTGAAGATCTGGAGACATTACCTGTATGGTGCTACATGTCAGATCTTCACAGACCATAAGAGTCTAAAGTATATTTTCACACAGCGGGAAATGAATAACCGCCAACGTAGGTGGCTCGAGCTGATCAAGGACTTTGATCTAGAGATCCTGTATCATCCGGGGAAGACGGACGTTGTCGCCGACGCCCTGAGCAGGAAGACGCCTCGAGAGCAGGCGATTGCGAGATTGACAGTTCAGCATCAGTTGCAGAGAGATCTGATCTGGTTAGAGTTGGACATCCAGTTTCCTGATGAGGATGCCCAGCTGCGTACTTTAGAGGTTCTACCTGATCTGTTGAGCGAGATTCAACAGAAGCAGGAGACCTGCCCGACCTTGAGGAGGATCAGAGAGAGGATGTCCCGGGATGAGGCACCCCAGTTTCTGCTGGGAGCAGATGGAGTTTTGAGACGCCGCGGTCGCGTCTGTGTACCTGCTGATACAGAGCTGAGACAGAGGATTTTACAAGAGGCTCACTGTACACCTTACTCTGTACATCCAGGTACGAGTAAGATGTATCAGGATTTGAGACGTTCATACTGGTGGGGAGGGCTGAAGCCCGAGGTAGCCAGATTTGTAGCTCAGTATGCGACCTGCCAGCAGGTCAAGATCGAGCATTTCAGACCTGGAGGTGAGCTCCATCCACTTCCTGTTCCACAAAGGAAGTGGGAGGACGTCACCATGGATTTTGTGACTGGCTTGAGGCTGAACCAGAGTTTTGATGCCATCTGGGTCATTGTGGACAGATTGACGAAGACGGCACGTTTCATTCCTATTAGAGAGACGTGGCCGGTGAGCAGATTAGCTGAAGAGTACACTAGATAGATAGTGAGACTCCATGGTGTACCGAGGACGATCGTCTCAAACAGAGATGGACGATTTACCTCGAGGTTTTGGCAGCAGATTCAGACTGCCATGGGGACGAGTTTGCACTTCACGACTGCGTTCCATCCTCAGATAGATGGTCAATCAGAGAGGACCATTCAGACCTTGGAGGATATGCTGCGAGCTTGTGTGTTGGATTGGGGACAAGTGTGGACAGATCATCTCCCACTTGTTGAGTTCTCATACAACAACAGTTGGCATGCATCTATTGGGATGGCCCCATATGAGGCACTGTATGGACAGAGATGTCGTACCCCGTTATGCTAGGATGAGCAAAGCAATGTTAGTGGTTTCGCACTTGATCAGATTCATGATGATATGGCTCGAGTAGCATTGATCAGAGAGTGTATGCTGACTGCGCAGAGCCGTCAGAAGTCTTATCCTGATAGGAGGCGTAGACCTCTAGAGTTCAGAGTTGGAGCCCATGTGTGGCTGAGAGTGTCCCCGACACGAGGTGTTAGGCGTTTTGGCATTAAGGGGAAGTTGAGTCCTCGATATGTCGGACCGTTCGAGATTCTGGATCGGGTTGGGAGCGCAGCTTACAAAGGATATCGTGAGTTATGATGATTTGGTGTTCACCCTGTATTTCACCCTGTATTTCATGTATTTCATGTGTCTCAGATGAGGGAGTACATACCAGATTCGAGACACATCGTGAGTTATGATGATTTGGTGGTTGAGCTGGACCACACGTTTGCTGAGCATCCTATTGCAGTCCTAGAGCGAGGTATGAGACGCCTGCGTTCGAAGGACATTCCTATGTTGAGGATACAGTGGTCGAGACGAGGACCCGAGGAGGCTACATGGGAGACTGAGGATAGTATCCAGAGGAACTATCCAAAGTTCTATGCTGAGTTAGATGCACCAGTAGGATCACCGAGTAGATCTTAGTACTAGCTTGGTGAGTCTTATCTGCTTATATGCTTATATGCTATGATGTGTTTATTTCATGCTAACTTTGATGTGATTATGATCTTATTAGATCTTGTTATGCTAGTCTGATTCCGTTTATAGCTGGAGATGGTTCTTTCCTCCATGCTATTGTGATATGATAGGTTTAGCTAGAGATGGTTCTTTCCTCCATGCTATTTTGATGGATATAGTAGTGCTGGAGATGTTCTTCCTCCATGCCTTTCTGTTATGGATATGATATGGCTAGAGATGTGATTCCTCTATGCCTTGTGATACGTTTATAGTTTGGCTAGAGATGGTTTTCCTCTAGGCCTTGGATAGTAAGTTTGTTGCTGGAGTTGATGATTTCCTCCATGCTTATGTTTGAGATTATAGAGAGTTTTACCTCGGCTTTTGAGTCCGAGTGGTTTCAGGACTTTGCAAGTTTCAGAACGAAACTTGTTTTTAGGGGGGTGAGGTGTGAGAGCCTTTTCTTTCGGACCGAGTCTTGGTCCTTAGCCGAGATTGGTCTTTCCGCACCCGCATGCAGGACTGCCGCCCTTGCGGTTTCCGGCGGGTGCAGCCGGTTTTGTTGACTCCTTTGACCCGTGTTTTACCTTTCCTTACTTCTTCCGTTTTACCTTGCTGAGCAAGGGTTTCATCACATTTTCAATCCAGCCTTCACGTCCTCCTTGCTTCTCCTTCTCCCTCCTTTGTCTAGTGTTGTTTTCTCTTGGAGTTTGGAAGAGTTTTGATGTGAGTTTGATAATGTTGATGATGGATGTTGTTGTTGCTGAGCTTGGAAGCCAGTTGTGTGTGTGTTGATCTTCCTGGCAGCCTAGGACCACAAGTGTGGTATGTGATCTTGCTGCTCTTCTCTTCTTCCTTCCTTGTTTCCACCTTCCTTAGCTTAGGATTAGATGATTGAGTATAGATTGATGTTGGTTTATGTATGTATATGTATATGTGTAACTTTGGATGAGAGAAGACGTGAAGCGATCACGTGAAGAGTGGAAGAAGAACCGCGGGATCGTCTTCTGCACTGTCGCCGCCCCCGCGGTCCAGCAAAGCGCCCCTGTGGGTACCTTGTCGCCGCACCCGCGGACAGAAGCCGCCGCCTCTACGGAAGCCGTGCCGCAGCGCCTGCGCCAGCGCCGCGCCTTGCCTGCATCCTTTGTCACCGCGCCCGCGGCTGAGTTCCGCCGCGCCTGCGGGTTGCCTGCTTCGCCCCTGTGTCCCTTGTGTCACGCAGGTGCGTCTTGTCCCGGATCTACCTAGAGTTAGGTAGATCCTTTCCTTTCCTAGTATGAGCGGGTTAGTAGCATGCTAGGTACGTGTTTGAGGATAGATTGATGAGGATGTGATATATCTGTATGCCGGTTATGGCTTTGAAGTTTATGAGTTAGGATACGATCCTTATGGATCCCTTGGGTCTAGGTGTGACCCCTATGATGGATATGAGTTTGATATATGTTGTGATGCCTTGTTTAGGCAGTGTTGATCTCCAGAGTTAGAGCTGTTTGGATTTGAGACTTCGAGGTTGAGGTAAGTTCATAGGACTTACTTAGCTGTCATCTCTATATTGGATGTTGCATGAGTGGTGTATGTTTATGCTTGTTAGCATGTGGTACTGTTATTACCTACCTATGGTTTAGTACGCGCCCACTGTAGGGCCGTGACAACCTAGCCCCGTCATCCCACTGGGAGACTGGGAGGTTCTCTGCGGAACGTCCAGATCTGGTACACGGAACGGACACTGTCTCCACTCCCTTAGGGTACACGGAGGAGTAGTCCCAGTTGACCACTCCAGTTGGCAGTAGCACCGATAGGCGAGGGTTATATTCCTCGTGTCACATATATTCATATTCAGATATATTTATACGAGTTGATTGTTGGACTTTAAAAGATAATGAACCGGGTAAATGTGTGATATCATGATGACGTGTTTAGTATTATTTGATGTGTGTTTGTGCTCTACAACTCTTATATATGTGTATGGTTAGCTAACGGTTTTATACCGTGTTGTAGATACTTTGCAGGATACACTAGGATTATTTATCGTGGGATATGGGATATTTGATGTACGGATATATGTTTCTTTTGTACTCAGCGGTACTTATGTACTACCTTCTGAGATTTATATACTAGTTTTATGTTTTATATTTAATCTATCGGTGCCTTGTTGTAAGATTTAGTGAAATTGTTGTCAGGTTATGGTCAGGATCCATTGTGAGATCCTAGCCCAGTAGCACCTCGAGTCCTACGGATTTGGGGTGTTACAAACATGATGGTCGAATTCGCCTTATCCACTTGAGTGGCCATCTCAACAACATTTCTTTTTTCCTTATCGGATTCCTTCCTTGACAGCGGCCCATAAACCCTATTATTTCGGCAATGCTCACATCTTGATCTGTCACAAACTGAACTGTTCCTTCCTATGAACTTGTCGATCTTTATGTTGAAAGAAGACATCTTTCTCCCAAATGATAGAAAACCAAAGAACTCAAAGCTCTGATATCAGTTTGTTGTGTGAAATCACTAAGAAAGAGCATAATTTAACAAACAAGAAAGACAACACACACATGTTTATAGTGGTTCACCCAATAATGGCTACGTCCACTTTCCGGAGAGATTTGATTGAGGAGTTTCATAATACAGATAAGAGGATAAAAAGATGATAACTAATTTATCCCAAATTAAACAAATTCAAGTTAATAGTTAACAGGTACAAGGAGACAAAAGTAACCTACAATATATAGGACTAAAATCCTAGGTTGGACAAATTTATACTTGACAGTTTTATGTTTGACATGTTTATGCTTGAACGTCAAGTATAAGACTGAATAAAAAAATAAATAAAAAATAAACTTAATTCAAATCATATAAAAACAGTTTAATAATATTATTTACAACAAAACCTTAAAGAAATTGAGTTTTTAGTATATTAGCACGTTGGAATTTTCATATGACATTAGCACGTTGTACACATATATGTACCGACTAATGACATCTTACCACACAATATGATAACGTGACTAAAAGTAGAATCAATCTTATCTTATATATATTATAGGAGTAGCACTCCTTGTCACGTGTCACGTAGAAAAATACTCACTGCCACGTGTCATTTTACCATTTAACCACAACCCACTAAAATATTAATTAAGTTTATTCATTACAAAATTATTTAACGAAATATTAAAATCAAATCTTAATTAAATTCATCCCTTCCAATCACCTTTTTTGTTACTTGAGATTGTGTTATTTCTTAAATTAATTTATATATAACAATTAATTTAACATCATATGCTACCAATGTACTATTAATATATGAATCAGATAATAAGGGGGAGAAAAATAAAAATATGAATTATTATACAATTAGATATTTTATTAATATATTATATAATATTATAGGTAAAGTGTACAAATATTTATTGCTTATTATGTACTCTATCTAATGACAAAAAAATAGTTTATATATAATCCCTTAAAAAAATATAATAACAAATAATATTTTATCAAAATCCCGTGCAAGGCACGGGTAATACACTAGTATATAATATAAATATACTAAAGCAGAGTGCATAACTGCTGACGTGGCGCGTTGTGGTGTGAGTATTCGAAATGGAGCTCTCTCATTAATCGCTAGAAAAACTTTTATTTTTTAAATTGTCTAATTAAATTTTAATCGATTAAAATCTTTAAAATCTAATTAGGTCTTATCCACCACTTTTTTTTAAATAGAATAAAATTTTTAAAAACAATTAAAATCTACAAAATCTAAATCGTTGATAACTAAAAAATTTTCATCAGATGCCTACGTTTGTTTTTCATCAAAATTCGATTAATTCTACTAAATCTAAATCGTTGATTAACCAACAAAAAATTAACAATTTTTTTTCTTTAATTTTCTTTAAGGATTATAAGCCCAATCAATTTATGTTTAATATTTTCAGGAAGTTTTCTATCCCACATCGACTATATGTAAGGTTGATAATTTCAGAACTTCCAATCAATTTATGTTTAATATTTTCAGGAAGTTTTCTATCCCACATCGACTATATGTAAGGTTGATAATTTCAGAACTTCTATAAATAGATAAAACAAATCATACATTTCTTGGATTTTTGACTAAGTTCAAGTATAATTTGTATTCATATTGTCGTTGACCTACAACTTTGTGGGTCGTTGACCTACTACTATGTGGGTCGCTGACCTACTACTTTGTGGGTCGCTGACCTACTACTTTGTGGGTTGTTACCGATCATCAATATAAATATACTAAATCAATCAACATAAATATACTAAAGTATGGTGACGCGTTAAATATTTTCAGGAATTTTTCTATCCCACATCGACTATATGTAAGGTTGATGGTTAAACTTCTATAAATAGAGGTTTTGAAGATAAAACAAATCATAAATTTCTTGTACTTTTAAGTAAGTTCAGGTATAATTTGTATTCATATTGTCGTTGACCTACTATTTTGTGGGTCGTTGACCTACTACTTTGTGGGTCGTTGACTATATGAATTTGTTTCCGTTGACCTACTGTATGTAGGTTGTTGATCTAATGTATATGTGGGTCGTTATAAGCCCAATCATTTTACGTTAAATATTTTTAGAAAATTTTCTTTTTCTATCCCACATCGACTATATGTAAGATTGATGATTTGAAAACTTCTATAAATATAGGTTTTGAAGATTGAATAAATCATACATTTTTTATAATTTGTATTCATATTGTGTGACCTACTGTTTTATGGATCGTTGACCTACTGATATGTGATATGTGGGTCGTTGACTTACTGATATGTGTAAATATTTTCAGAAAATTTTCTTTTTCTATCCCACATCAACTATAAATATAGGTTTTGAAGATTGAATAAAAAATACATTTCTTTGACTAAGTTCAAGTATAATTTGTATTAATATTGTGAAACCTACTGTTTTATGGATCATTGACCTACTATTTTGTGGGTTGTTGATTGTGTGAATTTTTTCTTTCGTTGACCTAATGTGTGTAGGTTGTTGATCTAATGTATTTGTGGGTCGTTGACCTACTGATATGTGGGTCGTTGACCTACTAATATATGGGTTGTTGACCTATCAATCATCAATCAATATAAATATACTAAATCCCAACATAAATATACCAAAGTAGAGTGTATGACTATCGACGTGATCCGTTATGAAGCGAGTATTTTGAAATACAAATCTCTCATTAAAAGAACAAAATAATATTTTTTTAAGAAATACCCGTGCACGTCACGGGTCCTAAACTAGTATATTACTAAAGTAGAGAACATCTAAAGCTGACGTGACGCGTTGTGGGAGTAGTATTTTAAAATGGAGCTCCCACAATTAACGCCACAATATTTTTTTTTTTAATAATTGAATTTAAGGTTTTTCAGTTATTTTAAATTAAGTAAATTTTTATTATGTTCAGCTTTTTTTCACAATTAAAGTCACAATATTTTTTTTAAATTCGTTAATTATTTTTTGTTTATTTTTCTTCTCGATTTTTTTCCCAATTATGTTTTGATTTAGTTTCACAAAATAATAAAACAATTTTTTGACGACTTAAGTTTTTATCAGCAATATTATCTTTAATGTAAATTTATTTTTGTAAAAAAAATCCACCTATTTTGTATATTTTATCAGTAATTCCCGATCTCTTTACGTTTTGAATTAGTTTCACAAAATAATAAAACAAATTTTTTTGATGATTCATGTTTTTTATCAGCAATATTTTTGTTATCTCTAACGTTATTTTATGTTTTTTAAAAATAAATCCCCCCATTTTTGTATATTTTATCAGTAATCTTATATATATTATAGGAGTAACACTTCTTGCCATGTGTCACGCAGAAAATTGCTAAGTACCACGTGTCATTTCAGCATTTAACCTCAAGTCTCCAAAAATTTTAATTAAGTTTTTATTATCATATATATTTTGTTGATTATTAAAAAGAAATTAATGCTAACAGACAATGAAGATTTTGAGCAACTAGATTATCAGTATGCAGATCTTAAATTTTAGAATCTTATATATTTGATTTTGATAAAACAAAAAATTGAGTCAACCAATTGCATAAAATTATTTGCATTTGATTTCTTTTTTACTTCAGAAAAAGTAAAGTATAACGATAATTTTAAATTTCTACTTTCTAATTCCTTATCCATAAATCATACTTACCTAATTAATTTAAACAATATCTGAATGTTTAACAAATACTTTTTTGTTTATAAATAAATTATTTTCTACTCTTATACTCACACTATTTTATCAAGATGGATTACTAAATGAGTATTATTTACTTTAATATTTTATTATTTTGTTGTCTTAGAATTGAGTCAACCAATTGGACCAATTATATAACTAATAAAGTTAATCACAATAAGAACTTAGTTGATTTCCAAATATTACTATATGTATGTAGACCCGAAATATTACTTAGAAGTTAATAAATCATATTACAAAATAAATTTCCTATATACACTATTTAATTTGGTTACAATATATATATATTATATATATATATATATATTCAAATGTATATATAATGATTATAAAATAATATTTAACTATTTTATGTTAAGAGAATATAATATTTTTATACATAAAAACTCAATGAAATATATTAAAAAGATAAATTTATCGAATCCCGTGCAAGGCACGGGTAATACACTAGTTAATCTATATACCTATACTAAAAGAGCCGTCACTAAGCTGACGTGGTGGCCTCACATTTTTTGTTGGAATAAATCTATTTTTAAATAATCTGATTAAGCCAATAATATTTTTTATTAAACCACAAATTTAAAATATATACATTCTAAACCGTTGATTTCTTTGTAAAGGATTTTGTTAGGCTGATATATATCCTAATTTAAAAGATTTTGTTAACTTAAAAAAATCTCAAGATTTCTAACTTTATCGTTAGATTTTGTTGAATACAATTTCTTCACGTAAATAAAAAAAAAATAGATCAATCCAATAAAAATAAAATAAAATATCAATCTTCTTTCCCACTATTATCATTCGATTCTAATCTTCTCTTACACGATATCGGAATTATCTTTTCAATTATTAATCCAATCAAACCAAACTCTCCAATGAATCTTCTCCAACAAGCATGATCATTTCACACTATATATAAAGCACCTTTCTATCATCATCTTCAATCCCGGTTTTCTGCGCATAAGCTTTATTATCGAGGTAATCTTCTGATTTAAGATTTTTGTTTGCTCCCCCTATGTTTTACAATGTAGGTTTTACGTTACTCCTTGATCGTACTAGACTGCGGTGACGCATCGAACCCAGACAGGCCCGCCTGTTGCTGTCCATCTCCATAGTTGTGGGTGCCCTCTTCCTCCGCAATGGATAAAATTCAATCTTGCGGCCTATGCTGATTCGAGCCATGACATTGTCGGAGGTAGTGGGGTGTTCATTTTGTACACTGGGCGTTATCTTTTATGGGATGCTTATAATGGTGGCTCTTTCCCATCCATCATTGTTGTGCTAAGTACATGTTATCATGAACAAAAAACTGCTAAGTTCTTGGGTCTTGACAAGGTCGTTGTGGAGACTAGCAGTCGTCATTTAATGTCCCTTATTTCCGGATGATCTTGTGTGTCATCCATGCCTCCCCTTAATCAATCGATGCAAGAAACTAATTTTGAGATTTCACTATGCTCCACCTCTACTAATATGATGGCCCACGTACTATGCTTCTAATTTAATGGCTCTTTTACAATTTTTATTGTACCCCCTATTTGCATTATAAACAATAGCTTATTCTCTACGTAATCTGTTAGTCAATATAGTCAGGGCACTGCCCTTCTTTCAAAAATAAAATAATAATAAAATTCATATGTTGTTTTTATCATTATTTGTTTGCTAGAATATTGTTTTTTTTTTATTATTGCTTCATACAATCAGTAATTTTCTTTATTATATCAAAATTATAGAAAATATCATTTGAAAAATCTTAGGTACGTTCTCGAGATTAAAAATGATAAGATATATAAAATTAACAAGAATAATTTAAAATTTTACCCTAGATATAATAATAATAATACTCTTTTTGTTTTTGGTAAGTAATAATAATAATAATACACTTTGTAGGCAATCATATCTAAGAAAAATCAATTCTCCCTACAATTTAGTAACCGATTACCTACTTATTCCGAAAAGAAATCTTCATAGTTTGATTATTTTTAAAAAACTGAAATCGAGACTTGTATATCTTTATGAAAATAAATTTAATTTTTTGAAAAATAATTTGTAATCATATTTTTTTAATACTTTTCAAAAAAAGTATTGGTACTTTTTTTAAAATTAAAAATCTTCAATTCATTTAACTGAATTAGAAAAAAAAAAAGTTTACAAAATATTATTTATTATTGCTACTTTGAACTCGAAATTTAAAAAATAATTTCAAATCATTTAACAGAAATTTTAATGGTTAGGATTTGAAATCGATCGTTTTCTATCGCATTTGTAACTATTTCGTTTTTAGATTGATATATAATTTTCTATTGGTTTTAAAAAAAAGTACTTCATGACTTTAATATCTAAATTCTACTTTTTTATTTAAATTTCTTAGGCTATGTTAAACTTCTATCATTTTAGTAAATTTAAATATTATTTTAATTTTTTTATATTTGAATCTTCACTCACATAACTTTAATCGCATTACTCACTTATTTTAGGGCAACATATTCAATATGTATGGGCATAATAAGGGTAATTTATTTATAAGCTTAAAAAATGGTGTCTTATACAAGAATTTATTAAAGTCGAAATAATAATTTTATTCTTAAATATTTTATCATCGTGAGAATAATTGAAGGTGAATGACTATTATAATGATTCATAAATATGTCATTAGTTTTACATATTACTCATAATATCCAATATATAAATATACCCGCACAAAGTGCGGGTTATAAACTAGTAATGATAATAATTAAGAAGATTAAAAATAAATTAATTAATTAATCCCAAAATAAAATTTCTAATATCTTATTATGATAATTAAATAAACATATTTTTGTGAATTCGGCTGATTACAATCTCTCTTCTAAAAACAATTCAAGACAAAATGGCCCTCAATATAACCAAGTTGGAAAGATCGATTTGATAAGATTTGAAGATTTCGCTTGGATTATGGACATCGGAGGATCATATATTGTAATTATATTGAGTTAGAAATGTGGATTGTTTGATCAGTAGGGTATATTTACGTAACCTACTAATTGTTATATAGATATATAGGAATCACAATATTGCACATGATTGCTTATATTGTACGTATCAACGATACATGGATTATTATATGGAGTGTATAAGAAATACATTCCATGATTTTAATCCACATATTCATAAAGAGATTTTTTTAATGCTTAAAGGTTACCACGTAATTATTAACAACTATATATATCTACATAGGGTTAGGATCCGGTAGGAACTTTCTTAGAGTAGGGAGTATGAAATCTTAACAATTGTCGGATAAAAGATTGAACGTCTGTGATTGAATGAACACAATAAGTTATAATAGGTGTGTTCCATTAGAATGTTTATTGCTCATTAATTAGCCTATATTAGATTGGATGATCATACTTATCAATCATACTGTTAATAAACGTTCATACTCCCTACTCTAAGAGAGGTTCTTATATGATCATAACTATATATATATATATATATATATATATAATTGATATTATTTATATTTTTTTTATGTTGATTTGAATTTTATGTTATCTCGTTTTATCTGAATAAAAATACTATGTTATAATTTTTATTATATATCAATATTAATTTAAATAAAATTTAATTATAGATTAGAAAAATTGGGGTAATTATTACCACCTTCTTAAGAAATACACTTAAATGTGTATTGTAGTATATAATTTTTTTTGATTCTGTTTTGATAATAATCTATTTTATGGCGTAGCATTCTTATTGTTTAGTAATTTTGATAAGAATTCTATTATAAAAGAATTAGTAACAATTTAGTAAATATACTGTGACAAATCTGTAAATAAATCGAAAAAAAATAACGTGTACGACACTAAATAAAATGCGTCTGATTTTAGTAAGATAAATAGATCAGATCTTAATAAATTGTTTCGTACAGAATTTGAGTTAATCTGATATACAAAACAGGTAAATTCTTCATTAGTCTGAATTTGTTCGACCTTTGTATTATATTCACCACTTCCGTTAACTTCTCCGTCAAATGTGCGTTAGTAGTGAGAAAATATTGGAAAGGGAATATAGGTGTAGTCAAGTGGAAACTATATGCTGCCACGTGCATTACACCGGTCACTCAGATGATTAAGCTAAATCTTCCAAAGTCAAACCAAATCAAGCCATCATGTGCAACCAAAAAACCCTATGATGTATGATAATATACGCCAATAACCTCCGTTGGCGCAAATATCCTAGATTTTACCATTCACTCTACGTTGCTCTTAATTTCTAAATAAAAAATTCCCCAATAATCTCTCCAAAAATCATTCCCTACACAAAAAACGATGAATTTCAACGAAGCTTCTCCATCCCCGCTTTGATTTTTTTTTTCTTTTTTTGATGAGAAAATAATTAGATTCAAAATAATTCCAATAAATTTCGGAGGTCCTTTATCACCGTAAACTTTTTTTTATCAATTTTAAATTAAGTTTATGTTTTATAAATATATGAAAAATAGACTAAAAATACTTTTTAATAAAATAAACACATGAAAGAATAACAAATAAAAAGAAAACAAGACCGCTCTTAATTATAAATATTTTTTTATAAGAATAAATAAAAGAGAAAAAAAAAATATAATACATGTATGGAAAAAAAATGAAAACAACATACATAGTAGGATAGGAAGTTAGCGGATTTGAACCCTTGATTTTTTATAAAAAATTTATAAAACATGTATGAAAAAAAAGAAAAACAAAGAATATAATTGAAAGGAGATTTAAACTCCTTAAATTTTTTGATAAAAAATACATGAAAAAATGACAAAAAATGCAAAGCAAGATCGTTCTTAACTTTAAATATTTTTAGGAGAAAAATTAAACAAAAGAGAAAAAATATTATAAAACATGTATGAAAAAATACATAGTAAAAAGGTAATTTGAACTCTTGACTTTTTTAATAAAAATATACATGAAATAATGACAATAAAAAAAACAGATGTTCTTAACTTTTTACATTTTTTATGAGACAAAAATTAGACAAAAGAGGAGAAAAATTATAAAAACATGTATGAAAAATTAAAAAAACAATATAGTGAAAAAGAGACTTAAACTCTTAACCAATCGCACCAAATGTTAATCTCTAATTATTATGGTAAGTACCTTTTTTTATTTAAATCAACTAAAAATAAATATTATGAGCCTTAAAAAAATTGAGAGCGCTATGTTGTTTAGCCTAATAATACTATTGTTGGACGGGCCTGAAAATTAGTTGAAATCATAGTTGAAAATTGTTCAAAATGATTAGAAAACAAAATCCACAAAAACCGTCAGGGAAGAGGAACGACGTAAGTGGCGCGTGTAACGTGCTACACCTGATTCGAATTTTAAGAAAAAAAAATTATTTTGAAAAAAAATTATTTATATTTTATATATTTTTTTCTATATATTTGTATATTTTAAACTTTTTTTTTTATTAATGTGGTTTAAATTAGTTCATAAGAAAATGAATTTCTCGGTTTGGAAAATCTATTATATTTACATATATAATCTTTCTTGTGCGTTTTTATTTGTTTATTTTACTTTGTTTTATATTATTTGTGCCTTTTAACTTGTTTTGCCATTTTTATTATTTTTGTTTGTTTTTGCTATATGATTTAATTTTGGTCTGCGGTTTTTTATACACATTTTTACCCTTTTTTGGTGATATAATATTTTTTTTTGGTAAGTGTTTGGTGATATAATAATGACTCGTATAAATTTGTCCTTTCACATCTACTCTAAATAGCTTACGTGGAAAGGAGATATGGTGCGATACAATTGACGTACGGTCTCAGAGAGACGACGTTGTCTTCACCACACCGATATGGTTCGCACAATTGCGCTCATTGTTGATTCTCTCACCAAATCAATGATTATGACCCAAACAGTCCCACGTTCAGACCAAACACGTATTATCCGAGTCCGCAACCGTCATTAGTTCGACGGATTTGAGAAGATTGGAAGGACCGAAGCAGGACCGGTCTTCAACATCGCCCTCCTCTGAGTCCGTCGGGAAAGCCGTCGTCATCTACCCATGAAACCCTAGATCGGAAAAGCCGCATCAATAACCGGATCTGAGAAGAACTCTAGCCGCACCAGTAGCCGGATCTGAGAAGAACTCTAGCCGCACCAGTAGCCAGATCTGAGAAGAACCCTAGCTGCACCGTGAGGGCTTGTGTTCTTCGTCGGATCTGACGGTTGTGGACTTTAGCATTCGTGTCATCTTCTTTGCCTTCGTCAGATCTGCGAAGAACCTTATCCGGAGTCGAAACCCACTAACTACAAGATTTGTATGTTTGACGGACCTTGTATAGCTTGATTTGAGGCTTGGCTTGTGTAACTCGAGTGGGCTGGTCTTTATTAAATATATTGGGTTTAGACTTTTAAAAATTGAAATTACAAATTATCCCTCTCAATTAATTTTTATAAATAAATAATATGAGCCTATTTTATCAAAAAAAAATAATAATGAGTCTTAATAATACATAAATTTAAAATATGAGCCCACTTTTCCATTTCCGTAAATTATTTAATTTGAAATGAAGGTCATACAAACAGGATGTTGTAGCAATCTATTTCAAGAGGAATTCTTGAATTGGGCAACAATACTCTCCAAACAAACAATCAAAGATGATTAAACTTTACCAAAAACATTTCTACCAAGTGGACGAATACGATAGTTGAAAAAGTCAAAGACCAACCAAAACAAAACTCTAGAGCAGAGATTTTCATTGAAGTGTTAAGTCAGTTAGAGTTAAATCAGTTCAATTGAAGCACAACCAAGTTTAAATAACAATCAAAATAATAGTAGCAAAAGAAAATTAAAAAAAATAAAAATAAATTACCTATATGGGATTTCTCCAAGAAACTAAGAAAAGAAGAGTCTTTTTCAATTTCACTTTCGCTTATGTAGTCAGTTTTCAGTCTTCTCGTTGTTTTCATTTTGAACAACGAGAACGATAGGACGTGGAGTCATCAGTCTTTGCGCCGGGCAACTACAAGGACGCCAACACCGGTTTTCGTTGGAGGGTAAGACGTGTGAGAGATGAAGCGAAGTTGTGGAACGTGTTTTCTGTCTTCCTTTATTTTATTTTGCCATTTGTTTTTAATCATTTTATTTCAGTTTTGCAGTTTTATAAAAATAAATTATTTATATTAATCAAATAAGGATTGTTTGGTACTTTTAGTAAATTTTAGAAAAATTTAAAATTGTACAGAGTTAAAGTGGTACCATTCGAACTAAAAAAAATTTCTTAGAGTTACAAGGATATCATCAGAAAATTCCCAAATTTTATTCATAGATATATATCCTTGATAATACGCGCTCTTATCTGTCATCACATGAGAACAATTATGCACAAATAATGCGTTACTTAAACATGTAAAACAATCATGACAAGAGAGTCTTGTAGCTCTTCCATTCAATCGTTGTCCTCCTAACATTTCGTAACCAAATAAGATGACCTTATTAATGTCTTGTGCATCTACCCTACCATGTAACAAGTAATAGTCTTGATTGTAATGCTTACTCATCACCTCTTTTCTGGATGGATTGTTGTCAATGTTCTCAAAGTGAGGGTCAATAGAGATTTTCATAAGCTCTTTTTAGTGTGAATGTCAATGAGTCGGAGAACCTCCACGTAACGGAAATTCCGTCTCATGAACACGGGTTCTCCCATCCATCCCCAAGTAACCCCGTCGTGGGATCATCTCTAAATAGACTATGAGTTATTGAATTAACCCAAAATATATAATAGAGTTGATATAAACGGGTCCAAGCCGAACCTAAGATAAAAATATATTCCGGTTTTACCCTTTGATCCATTCCGGATACCTGAACATTGAAAAAACAAAAAAGAAGGGTCCGGGTCTGCTGATTTTGACGAATTTACCCATCTTAGAGGGCCATTATTCAATGAATTCCCATCTTGTTTACATTAATATTGCAAGATAAGGACCAAACAGAAGATGATCAATCATTCTCAAAACCCAAAAAAAATAAAAATTACACCACTAGAAATCAAGTTCTTCAATATGAGGTAGCTCAACTCTAAAGAAAACAATTAATAAGGCTACCTCATTATTTCCTCCCATGTTCCTTCGACAACATTGGACATTTACAAACAAACCAAAGGACAACATATTAAGATAAAATTCTTACTACTCTGCATCTTTAGTGCTACAACTTGGCCGATCTGATGCCTCACCCAGCCCCTGGAGGACTCGAAGAATCTCGCCCGTGTCCTCCACATAGTACTTAGCCTTGCTCGGCTTTTGCCCAACCGTGCAAGCAAACACTTCAGCCACCGGTGAGAGTGATATTGGACCCTCACCCTCCCTTGCACTCAAGATCACCTCGAACATCTCCTCGTCTGACCTGTCGTCCCCAATGCACAACACGAAATCCGGAAGCATTCCTTTTTGCTGCATTCTTGCTAGGAGCCTTTCCGCGACTGAACCCTTGTTGATGCCCTGTCATTTTTAACAACCACACAAATAATTGTCTTTTTAGCCTTACTGTTAGTCTGTTACAAAATAATTGTTATTTTAGCTATTTTGGCCTTTAATTTACACATTTATCTTTTTAATCATTAGTACTTAGTTATGATTTTCAGTAATGGTTAGGGGTATAATGATATACTTCATAGTTTTCTTAATAAGTGTGCGAAATTCTAAAACGACAATTATAAGTGAAAGGAGAGTGTACTAAAGTTATTTTTAGCAGAAAAAAGTGTGACTAACCTGAGGTTTAACTTCAACAGCAAACTGGCCACTCTTAACAGATACAGGCTCATTAGCAAGTACACTTTCCAGGTGATCTAGAAGCTCTTTAGCCTGACAAGACCCGAAATCCCGGTCAGCATACTGATAATTCCATGCAAGGGCACTTTCTTTGACATCAATGTAGGAACCATCAGTTGTTTCCATATACAACTGCATAACCGGCTCAGCAATCTGCATCCAATCCAAGTCTAAGAATGGCTTGCAGTTTTCCCATTCAGCATTGCTGTTTTCCCTGAACAAGAGTTGCATTTTCAGAATCAGCTTCATGTTTTAATAACAGAAACAAGAAAACAGAAAGATATATATACCTTATAAACAAACCATGTTCAGCTGCAATGCCAAGGTTATCACACAAAGAAAACCATTCAGTTAATTTCTTCCTATCTTTTCCACTGACTAAGAACACTTCGTTCTTCGGATCCTTACATAGGGTATTCAAGACATTAACAATATCCGGACTAGGAACATTGCACACAGATCCCTGTATAGTACCATCATAATCCAGCAGAATTGCTCGGCTGTTAGTTCGTTTATAAGCTGAAACAGTATGCTCAACTGACAGCTTCCTAAAGCTTGGATCCAACGCAACAACTCGAAACCCTAAACCAAACCCAATTCCCCAACATCTCCTTCTCACATGATCCCTACATGATCTCTCAAAGTCTTGGAAAAAGCTTTGAGCCCAAAACTCAACATCATGTGTGCTAACATATTTATAATGCTTCTCGTGTCGAAGCTGCTTCTCAGGATCAGCTAATGACAAAGCAAAATCCATAGCTACAGATACTGATTCAATGTTCCATGGATTAACTCTAACTGCTCCACTTAATGAAGGAGAGCAACCAATAAACTCTGAAACAACTAACATACTCTTTTTCGGTACAGTTGAGTTCAGTCCCAATGCCAAGTCTAGCTTTCCATTTCCTTGCCTGCATATTACATACTCATAAGGTATTAAGTTCATCCCATCTCTTACAGCTGTGACAAGGCAACACTCAGCTATAACATAATAAGCAATTCTTTCATAGAACTGAAGTGATGTGTCAATTAATATCACAGGCTTGTATGTTGAGTTTCCAAATCTCTCATTGATTCTTTTAACTGCAGCATTTGTTTCTAATTGGACTTCTTGCACGTCTTTCCCTCTCCCTCTAGCTGGATTCGCGATTTGAACCAAAACAACTTTTCCTCGTTTATCAGGATGCTGTATAAGTAACTGTTCCATTGCTAAAAGCTTCAGACTAATTCCTTTGAAGATATCCATGTCATCAACTCCAAGCATTACAATCTGACTCTTAAATTTCTTTCTCAATTCTACAACCAAAGATTCGGTTTCGGGTAAATTCATAACTGATTGAATTTGGCTCATATGAACACCAACAGGAAGAATCTTGATACTGACTGTTCTACCATAGTACTCCAGTCCTATATAGCCTCTCTTAGACTGATAAGAGAGACCGAGCATTCGGCTACAACAAGACAAGAAATGTCTAGCATAGTCAAAAGTATGGAAACCAATGAGATCAGAGTTTAACAAAGCTTTTAGCAGCTCATCTCTAACAGGAAGTGTTCTATAAATCTCAGAAGATGGAAATGGACTATGAAGGAAAAATCCAAGCTTGACTCTATTACAGCGTTTCCTCAAGAATGTAGGTAAGACCATTAAATGATAATCATGGACCCAAACATAATCATCATCTGGGCTGATCACTTCCATGACTTTATCAGCAAAAATCTTGTTAACGGACACATACGCCTGCCAAAGTGACCGATCAAACCGGCCACCAAGATCCGGTGACAAAGGAAGCATGTAATGAAATAAAGGCCATAAGTGTTGTTTACAGAAACCATGGTAGAATTTGCTGTAGAGATCAGGAGGCAGAAAAGCCGGGATACACTTGAAGGTCTCAGATAACGTTTGGGAGACATTATCTTGGTCATTTAAAGGGATTTCTTCTTTAAGACAACCAACATAAACCACTTCAACATCCTCTGATAAACCACCTTTGAGCTGTAAGAGAAGTGAATCCTCATCCCAACTGAAATCCCAACCTCCTTCATTGCCTGATTTTCGGTGTGCTTTAACTGGAAGTTGGTTTCCAACTATGATTATTTTCTCTTGACTAATTGAAGATTGAGCATCAGAGCTTACACTATTGCTGTTTTCATCATCCAGCTCAGATAACACACCAGTAACAGTTTTCACTCTAGGAAATCTCTTCTCTCCTCGACTAAATGTCGGATATACACCAGAAGCAAGATCCAGCAAGTTGGAATAAGACCTTGAAACCATGATTGCCTAAACCACAAAAATCCACATGGAAGTTAAAGATGCTCATAGAATGTTAAGTACAAAGCATATAATTCTAAAGCATGTAAAAATCAACTAACACAATCTAGCTGTCAAGTATTGGAATTTCAGTGACAGCTGAATACTTAAGCTCCCTTATTGGAATAATACACATAAGATTCCAATATCAAAGGGAGTAGTGACTAGTAAGTAAGCCATCATTCAAAGAATCAATCTGAGTTCAAAAGGGACAATACAAAGAAAAGAAATCATGAAACCCAGCAACAATAGATCAGAAACAGGTGAACAGTTGAGTACCAAAAAGGGGACAAGTAATCAATTAAAGACAAACACTCAAATGTAAGATCCAAATTCAACAAGCTTAGTTACCAACAAAGAAGGAGCACCAGACAAAACAGATTTTCCAATTCCAATTCCAACCAAAATTGCTGAATCCAAAAAGAAAGGAAGATATCAATCAATCATGAACCAACCCAAAACAGATCAAGAAGAGTGGTAGTTGGTAAGTGGAATGGAAAACAAGCTAGTGACAGTAGTAGAATAGTAGTAAACAGGAAATAAAAATAGCAAAGCGTTGAAGAGCAGATATCACCAACGGACAAAATAGAAAGAAAAATAAAAAGGAAAACGAAAACGAAGACTGAAGAAGAAAGAAGTAGAAGGGGTTTACCAGAAGAAAGAAGATAAATCTGTAGTGTATAGCAATTAGCAAAGGGCTCTTTGTTCTCTCTTTCTAGGATGTGAAAACTTGGAGGAAAAAAGGAAAAAAGAAATGAACTTTAGCTTTTGTATATGCATTGAATACTAAATAAGATGATTCATTGAGATTCCCCACACCATTTGGGTTTGTTTGAAGATGGGCAATCTGGGCATTTGATTCCACTCTCTCTTCTTGTAAAAAAGCTGTTGCAGAGAGTGAGTAATGACAAATGAAGGTGGGGATTTCAAGTTTTCAACAGTATAACCTAACCATGGTTGATTCATTAATCATAGTATATAGTAATCCATAGATTCCTTTTGTTGTTGAAATTGAAACCCACTTGTTCATTAAAATTAAATAAACCACCTGACATACCTTCCGATGCTTACTGATAGTCTTATTTTTCTAATACAAGGCATCAGATTTTTTTTTTTTTTAAATCTGGGTAAGGATAATTTTTGGGATGCAGTGTAGGAGACATACCAGGAAATACCCTAATCATATAAACTAGTAAAAATGACCAGAGTTGACCCTGTGCAGTGAAAACTAGTAAAAATGATGGCTTGGGACTTGGGACATAATACGAAGAGGTAACATTGTAAATATATACTGAAGGTTAAATCTTGAGAGTCAGCGGCTATTTGCAGATGGAGGTTCATATATTTATGGATTTTTCTGTTTTCTTTTTGTGGACCTGCAAAATTGGTAAATAGACTAATAGCCAATTTCGAGGTTACACAAATGACACGTCCCTGCAGAAAAGTGAATATGGGAAGATTAGGTTTCCTTTTCAACTAGAGTTTAAATACTCATAGGTAGTTTTTGGGTTAGTTTGATTTATGTATGATACCCGAAAATGTTAGTCTTGTATAAATCCGGATTGATCCGCTCGGTCCACTTGTTCGAACAACAACACAGATATGGACACTATTTCGGTTTGTTGCGTTATTATACTGGACATGTTTGGGTTAGAACTTTAGCTCAAGAGCTAACCGGATTTGTACATGTGGGATTTGTTTAGAAATATTGAGCCTATTAAGTGAAGCTTATTGTCTAGCAAATGACGTGTTTATTTGTACACGTTAGGAGTTATTTTTAGATTTTGGGTGGTCCTCACCTTTTACTATTCCCGTTTAGTTATAGCTTTGCGTTTTGTATTCTGTTTTTTTTATTCTGTTTGAGAGCTTCCAAACATGAATTTTCCAAATTTTATTTTCGAAGATTTTATGAATTTGGGATTGGATATTGAGAAAACTTTACATTATTGTCTCTCTTCTTCTATTTTTAGTATCAAAGATCATCACCATGCCCTAGATCTTGCTTCTTTGTACAAAGCGGATCGATCTCGCTTCTTTGTTTGAACAAACGAGCTTCTTTTTTCGTGATGCCCTAGATCTGAATCGTCTGTATAAATGAATCAAAATTTGTTTCAATCGATTAAATCAGGTGAAGATTGAACCCTCTTCTTCTATACAGAAGGTTCGGTTCGATGCTCTAGATCTCCTGAACCTTTTGTGAAGGTTTAATGGAAGATTCAAAGAAAGTTTGGGGGTCTTGGGCTTTACTCTACTATGGAGGCTTCTTCTTTTGTTTTTGTGGCCTTCAAGGCTCAATCTTGGGACCTTCAAGACCACATTTTGCAGGACAGTGGAGTTGTGTATATGAGTTCTGAGTTTTGTGGAGCTTTGGGCAATCTTCAGGCTTCTATTCCTGATTTCGATATTTCTGTTTTTACTGTCAAGAACACCGTCCTCCGTAAAACCCAACATGCTTTGGCGAGTGTTATTTTCGGTAAGATTGTACAAGAGATGGAAGTTGCCTTCGATTTGACCCCGAGACAGAAAACGGTATTTTTTAAGTGTCTTCAATCAATGCATAGCCAATATTTATTTCTTGTCATACCCATTGATGGGCTTGGGAAGTGTATGTCCTCGGTTGAGTATCGCTTGGTCCTTAAGTATCGCCTAATGATTCTACTTTATCCGGTTGATGGGGAGCATGTTGTTCATTGTAAAGAGTTTCATGGCTTCAAATATAGGCATGATCCGGTCCGTGATGTTTTATGCGACGTGTTTAGGAGAGCAGGATTTTCGGTTAAGGAGGAGGAGCCTGTGACCTTCTTGACTGATCTACGTGAGGGAAGATCTACGTTGAGACCGGCGGACGTCTTAGTGTTTCGATGGATGAGTGAAAAGCATGCTTGTATTGACGTGATAGGGGTTTCTCCACTCATTAGTCTAGGCAACGGGCCTTTTATGGCGGGTAAGGCGGCGCTTAATGCAACTTCTGCTACGGTGGCTAAACATGAGAGAGATTGTGTCGAAAAACCAACATGTGTTTCTTCTGTTCGTTTTTGACACTTTTTGTTTTCTTGCGTCCGATGTTGTTGAGGTTCTTAAGAGGGTGCAACGGGTCTTACACGATAACGTTATGTCTCTCAGGTCAACAAATGTTATTTTTAGAAGAATTGATTTTGCAATTCAGAAAGGATTGACGGTGCAACTTATTGTCCGTCTTCCCTCTAAATAATTATATATAATAAAAGGACTTTACTAAAAAAAATTCACAATTTACAACTACATTTAAAACTCTACCAAAATACCTACACAAAAAGTTTAAGCTGCATGAAAAGTATAAACTAACTAAAAAACTATCATCTAACAACTCTTAGACATAGGGCCTGTTTGGTATGGGATTGTGGGGAATTTTTTTAGATTGTTTGTAACGGGATTGTAGGAGATTCGTTTTTTGATGTTGTTTGGTACGGGATGGAGATAGAAGATTGTATTCTTCTACGGGATTCTTTTAGATTGTTTTTGCCCTAAAATCCCCTAAAAAGAATCTCAAAAAATCAAGATTGTACGGGATTGTAGGGGATTCTGTAATTATTTTACCATCCATACCCTCTCTTCTATCAAAAAAAAGCCGAGGCTCGACATTCAGCAGCTCTCACCCGGAGCCCTTCGTTCCTCTCTCGGTGTTCTCGTACCCTCGTTCTCCCTTCGACTCATCCTTCAATCTAGAGTGGGTCTATCACATGAGTGCAATGGAATCACCTCCCCCATCTGGTATTGAGCAGACTTAGTCTACTAGGTTGTTAGCAGAACATATCTTTTATTATCTCTCATGAATCTTCTCTATGTATATATACATCGTCTATCCTTCTCAGAAATAACAACTCAGTTTATCTCATCTATATAATATCAGTCAAATCGATCCTATAGATCTTATCTACGAAACCAAACACAACAAGATGACAGAATATGCATCCACCTTGGCCAACCCCTATGAACCATCAAATCCGTTCACTGTTGTGGTGCTCACAAACATTGTTAAGCTTGTCCCGACCAATTATTTCAATTGGAAGCAAGCAGTAATCGCAACACTGGAAGGTTTCGACCTAGAAGGGTATGTGCTGGGCACAATTGAAGCGCCACCAGCCACGCTTCCCAACACTACTGAACCAAATCCAGCGTATCAAACGCATAAACGCCAGGACAAGTTGGTCTATGGTGCTCTCCTAGGCACCTTGTCCTCTGAAGTCACATCCTTCGTTGCCGCAGATTCTACATCCCATGGTGTCTGGAATACACTTCGGCAGATCTATGGAAACCCTTCTAGGGGACATGTGAAGCAAGTAAAAGACAGGCTTCGATCTGTAGTCAAAGGAAATGACTCAATTACTATTTATCTTCAACAAGTTCGATCTCTCGCGAACTTACTTGCATCACTTGACTCACCGGTCGAAAAAGAAGATTTAACTGATTATATTTTGCGGGGCTTGGATGAACAATACCTTCCCATTGTTCACGCAATAAACGCCCGAGACACTACCATAAGTTTCGAGGCCCTGCATGAAAAACTACTCAATCACGAGCTGCATCTCAAGACAAAGGAGAAGAGCTCCTCAACGCCGGTCACTACGTTCAAATTGTACATGGACGCTTGTGCCACCGTCGGAGTCAGAAAATCTGGTTGGTAACAAGTGGGTTTTCCGAGTCAAATACAACCCTGATGGTACTGTTGACAGATTCAAAGCGAGACTAGTAGCAAAAGGTTTTCATAAACGAGCAGGGTGAGACTACAGTGAAACATTCTCACCGGTTGTAAAGCTAGTCACAGTTCGAGTCGTCCTATCCATTGCACTTATGAAAGGTTGGCAACTTCGACAGTTGGATGTCAACAATGCGTTTCTTCATAGAAAGTTGGAAGAAAACGTCTACATGGTCCAACCATTTATTGACAGTAAGAATCCTACATACATCTGCAAACTGCATAAGACGATATATGGATTAAAGCAAGCACCCCGTGCGTGGTACAATGCTCTTAAAGAAGTTCTGCTTGGCCATGGGTTTGTCAACTCGGTGTCTGATGCCTCCCTGTTTGTTTTCAACAGACAAAACATACTGATATACTTATTAGTCTATGTCGATGACATTATTGTCACCGGAAATTCAGATGTGGCTGTTTCATGTCTCATTGCCAAACTCTCAGCTAAGTTCTCAATCAAGGATTTGGGTCTTCTAAGTTACTTCCTTGGTGTAGAGGTCCTTCCAACACCTACTGGTATGTTTTTAACTCAAAGGAAGTACATCGACGATCTTCTACAAAAAACAGGGATGGAAAACTCAAAATGTGTTTCAACACCAATGTCCCCAATTGATAGTTTGTATGATGTCACTGCTGCTCTTCTACCTTCTCCATCAGATTATCGAACTATTATAGGCTCTCTGCAGTATTTGTGTCTCACAAGACCAGACATTGGTTTCACTGTCAATAAACTGTCACAGTTTATGCAAAAGCCATCTACAATACACTGGGTTGCACTAAAACGCCTACTGCGTTATCTGTCTAGAACAATGGCTCTAGGCATTAACATTAACTGGTCATCTTTTCCCTCAGTTCATGCATTCTCTGATGCAGATTGGGCCGGCGACACATCAGATTATATATCAACAACCGGTTACTTGGTGTATTTTGGTAGTAACCCCATCTCTTGGAGCTCTAGAAAACAGAAGACAGTGGCTCGATCATCGACAGAGGCTGAATATAAAGCCCTTGCTGACACGACTTCGGAGCTCATTTGGGTTAAAAATCTTCTTGTTGAGCTACATTTTCCTGTGTCAACAGTTCCTGTGATTTACTGTGACAACAATGGTGCAACGAGTCTCAGTGCCAATCCTGTCTTTCACTCAAGGATGAAACATATAGCTTTAGCCTACCATTTCGTGCGACAGCAAGTGCAACAGAGGGATCTACGAGTAGCCTACGTCTCCACAGATGACCAGCTCGCAGATATTCTTACAAAACCACTCTTACGACCTAGATTTGATACTTTAAGAAACAAGTTATAGCTTCACAAGGCTGCCTAACTTGAGAGGGGATATTGAGCAGACTTAGTCTACTAGGTTGTTAGTATCCTTATCTAGGTTGTTAGCAGAGCATATCTTTTATTCTCTCTCATGAATCTTCTCTATGTATATATACATCGTCTATCCTTCTCAGAAATAACAACTCAGTTTATCTCATCTATATCTGGTTCCACTCCGGTTGGTAGGAGGAAGAATGCAGTCCTGATTCGACCTATGAAGAGGTTAGGGTTTTGGTTGCCTTTTGTCTCTTTTATCTCTGATTTTTCTTTGTGTAAAATTGCATTTTACGGTTTTTGTTTAGTCTCTATGTATCACTATAATTTCAAATTTATTTGAGTTAGGTTACCTGTCTGTAATAGGTTAGGGTTCTGGAAAGAGAACTGTTTTTTTTCTTAAGGTTTGACGAGTAACCAGAAGTGCAGAGACACCCTCACAAATAATTTCAAGTTTAGTTGTCATTACTTGTTTGTAAAAAAATTATGATTTTCAGAAGCGCAGAGACACCCTCACAAATATGAAAGACAAAAAACTTGGTATTTATATTGAAAATGTATAAAAGAGATTATACAAGTGTATGGGTAATTTAGGGCTCTCTCCATTACACTTTTAATGGCTAACACTTTAATTGAGCACTTCAATTTCTTATAAACATCTCACTTTTGATCAATGGATACAAAATGGCAGCTCTATTCTCATATATATACTAGCTAAGGTCTGTTTATTCATGGTGTTCATCACTGGCGGCACTGGCCTACCACATTTCTCAGAGTAAATTAAAATGGGTGGATTATTTTGGACTTGATATCATAATTAAGCTTCCAAAAAAGTATGGACTCCTCCCAAGAAAATTGCATGAAGAGTCTGGATAAGTGGTGTCGTTGAAGTTCCTTGAGTTCTCTAGTATGTGTATATGTTGCTTGTTGATTGTTGTATACTTCATTTTTAATTTGTATGAATCAGTCGATCCCAATTCTAAATCAACAGAATTTAATTGCAATGTAAATTATAACAATATTATTTAAAGTGATTATAATTTCCATATCCATAATCTTTAGGTATAGATGGCAATCACATACAGGATAAGACTATGTAGCCTATAGGAGCCCATATGATTTTTTGTTTCTCTCATTATCTTGAAATGGGAGAATACTGTTCAATAGGCTTTTTTATACCATAAGTCGTTACTCGAAGTTTTCTTACTTCATCCATGCTTGTTATATATCTTTATACATGCACCGTGCCCTTCATGAGTCATGACAAAATCTGAAAATTTGCCGAGTTGTGTGTATCATTCACTGTTTGAAGCTATCATGCACAAGAGTTGTCATGCTAGTGGTGGTAGTGGGAGAGGCATGCACTCATGGCTGTGCAGGACCTCCCACTCACACATGTTTTGTCTTAGATTTTTTATTTTGAGTACCTTCATATCTAACACGTCTCTTTCCTTTTTTCCTTGCTATAAATTTAAACATATTCTCTTGCACAGCTATGCTTAGAGACATGACTTGTCTATGTGCTTGAGTGAAATTTATCAAAAAAGATGCATATTGGTTATTTTGTTTTGACGATTGCACATTGGTTATTTTGTTTTGTCGATTGCATAATGTTGAACTTGTAGTGAAATTTATCAAAAAAAGATGATAGTGCAGGTGTACTGTGGAGATAGAAGAACCACAACGGTTGGTTGAGGTTCCAAGATCAGACATATTGTGTCCAGTGCCTCTGGTAATATATACTTTCAAACTTCTCTATTTTTGTTATTTGGTTACTAATTGATTGGGAATGTCGTTTACAGTTCCCAAAAATAACTCAGGCAAATGAGGAGACTGATGATACATGCCTTGAAGATCCGGATAACCCAGAACATTCCTTCATAGACTGTTGTTATGCACGAAGGCTTGTAGCGATTAACAAGCGCAATAAAGCTAGGTTTGATGTGGTGAATGCTCAAAATGTTGTACTATTGGCCCAAAATGATGCTCTGAATGAGAGAGTGTTCAAGGGTGTCGAAAATGAGATGAACAATCATTGCGAGAATTACGAGATCACCAATCTTCTACAAAGGCGCAACAAGCATTACTTGGAAGCTAGGTCTTTAATCAAGAAGCAGTGGGGGGTTATATTTGCCTTTGCCTTAATTTCTGTGTTTAAGCATTGACATCCATAATTGTTATATGGGTGTAGAACATGATGCGTAGACAACTAAATGGCTATGCCATGAATCCTTAAATTTATGTTTTTGTGGGAACTTGAAGTCTATTGTTATAGAACTTGTTGGGTTTATGTTGCTAATTTTTATCTATCTACTCTCATGAAATGGAAAATGATGTTGTGAACTGTTGTTATGAGATATTGTGATATGTCAATGCTTCATTTTGTTATTACATTTTCTTGTGTCATGTTGCTTATTTTTGTCTATCTATTCTCATGAAATGGAAATTGATGCTGTCAGCTGTGGTGAGCTGCTGTTGTGAGCTGTTGATGTGTCATGTTGCTTATTTTTGTCTATCTTTTCTAGTGCAAGATGAAAATGACCAAAACTGCTGCTGTTGTGAGCTGTTGTTGTGAGACACAGTGAGCAGTATAACAGAGTGATAACAGTTGCAGAAGAAAGCCCATCACATATACTAAGAAGGGTTCGAAAAATATAACAATAATGTATCTCCATAGAAGCTCACAAATTTACAAAACAGAACCAAGCTATATTGAAATCAAGCAGGGAAGGCACTCATGTTATAAAACAAAACCAAGCTATATTCTCAATTCTGATGTCTTATAAAACAAAACCAAGCTATATTCTCAAAACACTAGGTTAAACAAATGTTAACAAATTCATGATTTATAAAATATAATGCATATAAACAATCAATCCATATATAAACAAGCAGGGAAGGCACTCATGTTAACTAGTCACAAAATTCAGCAACAAGCATGTACCCAGTGGCTTCAATCTCGAATCAAAAGCTCAGGTTCCCAATCGAATTATCTGTGAACCCTAACCAACAGACCTTTAAGAAGAAGCTATTCATTCAAAATGTGGATTAACTTACTATTTCAAAAATTATAATCACTCATTACATAGTGTCCAAAATTCCAAGGAATCACAATGATAGAATCAGTTAATAAGAAGAGCATTATAGTGAGAAAATTGATCATATTTCACAGTTTTAAGTTCAGAATAACAGGGAGAAAAAGATGGTTACCCTCATACGATCGGAGAGAACGGAAGGGGTGGTGAGCTTATACTTGGAGGCTTCAACGAGGATCTTACCATAACTGTTGCTGTTCTGCAACTATTATCACTTTTGAGCCAAATTCTATCTGCACCAAAGAGGAGAGTTGTTATTTGTTGTAATTAAATTCATGAGGAGTTTTGGGGCTCTAGTGCTTGCAGGAATTCTACTTGAACAAGTAAACTTCAATCAGCTAGTGTTATACCTACCAAGAAGACTGCAATTATACCACCGTCTTAATTGAAGTCTGATGGAGCAGCAGGGAATGCTATGGTGGAAGGCATTCCTAATTGCGACAAAGTTATAGAAAATTTTGATTCAGCTGTTTATCACAAACAGAGCACAGTTGGATCAATAACGTAAGCTAAGACAAAGTTATAGAAATTCCAAAATGACTTGTGTGACTTAAGATCTTGTTCACTCATTAGTTACTGTCATAGAAGCAATTGTCGAGGGAAAAAGGCTTATCTAAGTGTGATCAATCACATAACAAGGTGATCAAATATGTTTTCTTTCTGAAAGAGTAATAGTATATAATTTATATGTCATTACTAATACCGTGTAAATAAACAAGTGCTGATAAACAGCTATGATGTATGTTTGTAACATAGCATATCCAAAAAGTTGCAAAATAGCTAAAAAAGAAAGTCAGTCCATATATGCCGAATTAATGAGCTTGCAAAAAATGGAGAAATCTTAGCGGTGATTACAATCCTGCCCAAAGCATAGCAGCAATATCATCTCGTATCTTTTTTGTCTCCCCACCATGATTTGGCGCATTTGTGTAACTTTCAGATACTTCGTAGTCACTATCTTCTCCTTCATCATTGTCGTCACTATCTTCTTCCGATTTATCTTCATCATGCACCCCAGTGAACATATCATCATCTGGATCACTTTCAGTTTTGCGAGATTTTCTTAAAAAGTTGTGTAAGGTAAAACAAGCCAAAATAATGTCAATTTGTGTGTCTACACTGTAACTTGGCATCACTTTAAGAATCTTCCAACATGCCTTCAATACTTCAAACGACCTCTCTATACAGCTACGTAGTGAGGAGTGTCGCTTGTTGAATGCCTCTTTTGCATTGCTCGGAGCTACGTTCTCAAATTGTGATAGATGATACCGTGTCTTCGGATAGGGAACCATGTATCCTTCCTTGTTTGGATAACCCTTATCTACTAGATAATAGCGGCCTAAAAGCAATGTATTCATATTATAATGACATATAAATTAAGTTCATCAAATTAAGTAATGAATTTTGTATGTCATATTGTACCTGGTGGAGGATGTGGAAACCCCATAGACGGTGTAGAGACAGCTTGTTCAAAAACCTTTGCATCATGAGCAGAACCCTCCCAACCAGCAGACACAAATGTGAAACACATGTCAAAGTCACACTGTAAGAGCCTTAGTTTTGGGAGCTAGTTTTGGTCTTAGCCGCCCCCCCGGGTCTGTGAGGCCGCCCCTGCGGCTCCCCTGTTATTCCGCCCCTGCGGCCAGGAAACCCGCCCCTGCGGTTTCCGGCGGCTGCAGCCGGTTTTGTTTACCCTTTGACCCGTGTTTTACCTTACCTTACCTCCTTCGTTCCACCTTGCTGAGAAAGGGTTTCTTCACATTTGCAATCCAGTTTCACGTCCTTCTTGCTTCTTCTTCTTCTCCTTGAGCTTGAGTTGGTTGTTCCCTTGAGTTGGTAGAGTTGTGTGTGTGGTCGTGTGGCTGTTGATGCTAGTTATGGTTGATGTGCTTGTGAAGCCAGCTAAGTGTGCTTATACCTTTGCCTGCCTAGACCTTCTACAATGGTAAGCTTCTTCCTCCTTGCTTCTTCATCCTTTCGTTTTCCTTGTTCTTTCTTCCTTAGCTTAGGAATAGATGTATTGAACATAGGGTGACGTTGATATGTGTATGTTTATGCGTGTGTATGAATCTGGAAGAGAGTGGAAGTGTTTGATCACGGGAAGAGCTAAAGAGAAGCCGCGAGGTTTCATTCTGCGTTGTCGCCGCCCCCGCGGCCAGAAGTCACCGCCCCCGCGGTTACCGTGTCACAACGCCCGCGTCGTGCCAGCGGCGTGCCTGCGTTTGCCAGAGTCCCTTGTCACTGCCCCCGCGGCTACGTTCTGCCGCACCCGCGGTTGCTTGCCTCCGCCCCTGCTCCCCTTTGTTACACAGGTGCGCTTTGTCCCGGGTCTACCTAAAGCTAGGTAGATCCTTTCCTTTCCTAGTTGAGCGGTAGTAGCATGCTAGGATTTGGATGTTGACGAGTATGTTATGGAATTGCCGGTTAGGGCTTTGAGGTTTACGAGTTGGATATGATCCCTTTTGGATCCCTTGGGTCTAGGTGTGACCCTTTGTGTGATAGGAGTTTGATATCTTTGTATGCCTTGTATAGGCCGTGTTATCCTCCAGTTTGGAGTGGACTGAGTTGAGGTTGATCCAGTGAGACGACTACGAGGTTGAGGTAAGTCCGTGGGACTTACTTAGTTGCCATTCCTTTATAGGATGTTGTGCATGAGTGGTGTGTGTTATATGTTTATAGCATGTGTTATGATGGTCACCGACCTATGATGTATTGATTGCCCATTGTAGGGCTGTGACAACTTTTCCATTCATCCCGCTGGGAGTTGGGGGTTCTTTGTGGTCAGGCCAGACCTGGTAAACGGTTCGAGCACTCTCCATTCCCTTAGGGTACACGGGGAGGTGTTCCAGGCACCATTCCAGCTGGTTATAGTACCCAAAGGCGAGGGTTATATTCCTCGTGTCACTTATGTTTATATGGATATTTATGTACGAGTTGATTGCTGGACTTTATAAAGATAATGAACAGGGTAAATGTGTGAAAGCATGATGATGTGTTAAGATTTCTGATGTGTGGTTGTGCTCTAGCATATTCCTATATTTGTGTATGGTTAGCTAACGGTTTCATACGTGTTGTAGACAATTTGCAGGATAGGAGAGCTGCAGAGTGATCCAGAGTGGGTGATCCGCTGAGGGCTCCGTACACCGGGGCGGTATCGGGGATATGAGTTATTTTGATGTACAGTTTGGTTTGTTTGTACTCAGCAATATATTGTATTACCTTTTGATCTATATATATATATATGTTTCATGTTTTGTTTTAATTTATCGGTGCCTTGTTGTAAGATCAATGAAATTGTTGTCAGGCTAGGGTCAGGATCCATTGTGAGATCCTAACCCAGTAGTACTCCGAGTCCTACGGATTTGGGGTGTTACAAAGGTGGTATCAGAGCAGGTTGACAACAATGGCACTAGTAATCTGCAATAAAGGTCGAATAGATAACTAAACAGAACCCGAAAAGGGGTCTTACTTTTCAAAAGGTTTTGGTTTTGAAATGGGTACAAATGTTTTGGGATACCTTGTACGGGAGCCATCACCCCTCTGAAGACCTCGACAGTATAGATATATATAGATATTCTGTTGTGATTGATCTGTGATATATCTATACATATGGCATATATATAGCCTTCTAAGTTAGGTTTATGCTCTGCAGATGGCTTAGACTAGAGTTGTATCTGCAGATGGACGAGGTTGGGATAGATCCCCTCTTCCTCCAGTAGATGTAGGACAAAATCAGATTTCCGTTGTTGATCCACCTACAGTGGAGGAGGTTTGTGAGGTTGCTGCTGAGAATGTTGTTCCTGAGACTGGGAACGGTATAGCGGGGAGACGTACATCACAACGAGTATAGTTAGATGACGCGGATCGTATCTCTATGAGGGGACCAGATTTCCGTGCGTATATCAGGCAAGTAGTGGAAGCAGCCAGACAAGGTAGACCTACCCCGGATCTGCCAGTACAGGAAGGATCATTTAGGAGATTCTAGGGAGTTATTCAGGTGCCAATTGTATCGACATATGTTGCTGAGATTCCTCAAGTTTCAGAGGAGCATAGAAGGCCTGGAAAGAGACAACGGACTGGGCAGACCAGTGGTACTGGTGGGTTATTAGTTCTGAACGAAACTGGAGACGTCCAAGTTCCCCCGCACCTACACCAGTTGCGGTTACGGGTCGACGATGTTATAACTGTGAGGAGCCTGGACATTTGAGGCCAGCGTGCAAGAAGAAGTTAGTGACTTGTTTTACCTGTGGCGGACTGGGTCATAGGGCTGTTTTCTGTAAACGGAATAGAGCCTTACCTCAGTAGAGTACTGATGAAGTTGTTGGTGTTGAGCAAGGGCCGAGCCGCCAGAGTCATCCCTCATCTACACCAGTTGCAGATAGGGTACGACAGTGTTTCAACTGTGCAGAGTATGGACATATCAGCCCAGAGTGTACGAGGCAGATAGTGACTTGCTTCACTTGTGGTAGACGAGGTCACAGAGCTGTCTTTTGTAGACAGGGTGGAGCTTCGTCTCAGCAGGGTTCTACTCCTGCCAGTATAGCGGGAGGTGGGCAGAGGCCACCTCAACAGTAGCAGATACAGGGACAACAGAGAGTCCTAGATCGTCCTACCACTCAGGGATCTGCTCCTGGGTCGGGTAGAGGCAGAGGTCGTGCTAGGGGCACCACTAATACCAGAGGCCCACAGGGCCGTGTTTTTGAGCTGAGGAGTGCAGAGGAGCCAGCTACACCTACTGCTACAGGTACCATTCTGATTCATGGTCTACCTGTTAGAGTTTTATTTGATACTGGTGCTACGCATTCTTTTATTTTTGATGCCTGTGTAGAGCGTCTGTGTTTAGATACAGTTGAGGGGATGCCCTTTATTATAGGGTTACCCGATGGTGGTAGGGTCAGAGGTACCCGTGAGATTCACGGTTGTCCCGTTTCTGTAGGGACTCGTGTGTTACTAGTTGACTTCTTTGTCATGCCGTTAGAGCATGAGGAAGTTATACTAGGTATGGATTGGATGGCTAGACATTCCGCAGTCTTAGATGTAGGGTAGGAGGACTGTTACCCTCTCTACCGAGTTAGGCCAGATAGAGGTTTTCCGAGGTTGGGACCTTGGAAAGGTAGGCACAGTTATTAGTCCTATACGGACAGCTAGACTGATTGCACAGGGTTGTGAGGCCTTCTAGTGTTATGCCATGAAGGAGGGGGAGAGTCCAGCGTTAGATGATATCCCAGTGGTCCGTGAGTTTACTGATGTCTTTGCTAAGCCGTCTAGTTTGCCGCCTCAGAGGAGTGTGGATTTCAGTATCGAGTTAGAGCCTGGTACGAGACCCATCTCGAAGGCTCCATATCGGATGGCACCTGTTGAGATGCTGGAGCTGAAGAAGCAACTCGAGGAGTTGGCTGAGAAGGGCTTCATTCGCCTAGCGTGTCCCCATGGGGAGCACATGTCCTCTTCGTACGGAAGAAGGACGGATCGCTGAGACTGTGTATTGATTACAGAGAGCTGAACAAGGTGACCATCAAGAACAAGTATCCACTGCCGCGAATTGATGATTTGTTAGATCAGCTACAGGGAGCGACTGTGTTCTCCAGGATTGACCTGCGTTCCGGGTATCACCAGCTGAGGGTGACGGAGCAGGATGTGCATAGGACAACATTCAGGACCAGATATGGACACTACGAGTTTGTAGTGATGCCATTTGGCCTTACGTATGCCCCAACCGCCTTTATGGAGTTGATGAACAATATCTTCATCGACTTCCTAGATCAGTTTGTGGTGGTTTTCATTGATGACATTCTGGTATATTCTCGTAGCAGCGAGGAGTATGTAGGACATCTGAGGACTGTATTGCAGGTTTTGCGGGATAGAGAACTTTATGCAAAGTTCTCTAAGTGGGAGTTCTGGATGCCCGAGGTAGCATTCCTGGGTCACATTGTATCCGCCGAGGGGATCAAGGTTGATCCGGCGAAGATAGAGGCAGTAGCTGCATGGCCGACACCAACGAACGTCAAGGAAGTACGTAGCTTCCTTGACCTAGCCGGTTATTACAGACACTTTGTGAAGGGATTTTCTGTGATTGCCCGTCCACTGACGAGTTTGCTGAGGAAGACTACCAGGTTTGTGTGGTCTGATCAGTGTATGCAGAGTTTTGAGGAGCTGAAGAGACGTCTGACTTCTGCTCCTGTTTTGGCACAGCCAGAGGATACTGAGGATTTCGTAGTATACAGTGATGCATCCAAGCTAGGCTTGGGATGTGTGTTGATGCAGAGAGGCAGGGCGATTGCATATGCGTCTCGACAGTTGAAGACGTATGAGGAGAACTACCCGACTCATGATCTGGAGTTGGCAGCGGTAGTTCATGCACTAAAGATCTGGAGACATTACCTGTATGGTGTTACATGTCAGATCTTCACAGACCATCAGAGTCTGAAGTACATTTTCACGCAGCGGGAATTGAATAACCGCCAGCGTAGGTGGCTCGAGCTGATCAAGGATTTTGATCTGGAGATTTTGTATCATCCGGAGAAGGCGAACGTTGTCGCCGACGCCCTGAGCAGGAAGACGCCTCGAGAGCAGGCGATTGCGAGGCTAACAGTTCAGCAGCAGTTGCAGAGAGATTTGACCTGGCTAGAGTTGGACGTCCAGTTTCCTGATGAGGATGCCCAGCTGCGTACATTAGAGGTCCTCCCTGATCTGTTGGATGAGATCCGATAGAAACAGGAGACCTGCCCGACCTTACAAAGGATCAGAGATATGATGTCTCGGGATGAGGCACCACAGTTCCTGCTGAGAGCAGATGGAGTTTTGAGACGCCATGGTCGCGTCTGTGTACCTGCTGATACAGAGCTGAGACAGAGGATATTACAGGAGGCTCATTGTACACCTTACTCGGTACATCCAGGTACGAGTAAGATGTATCAGGACTTGAGACGTATATATTGGTGGGGAGGGCTGAAGCCCGATGTAGCCAAATTTGTAGCTCAGTGTGCGACCTGCCAGCAGGTCAAGATCGAGCATTTCCGACCTAGAGGTGAACTCCATCCCCTTCCTGTTCCACAGAGGAAGTGGGAGGACGTCACCATGGATTTTGTGACCGGACTGAGGCTGAGCCGGAGTTTTGATGCCATCTGGGTCATAGTTGACAGACTGACGAAGACGGCACGTTTCATTCCTATACGAGAGACGTGGCCGGTTAGCAGATTAGCAGAGGAGTACACTAGGCAGATAGTGAGACTCCATGGTGTACCGATGACGATCGTCTCTGACAGAGATGGACGATTTACCTCGAGATTCTGGCAGAAGATTCAGACTACCGTGGGGACGAGTTTGCACTTCACGACTACGTTTCATCCTCAGACAGATGGTCAGTCAGAGAGGACCATTTAGACGCTGGAGGATATGTTGCGAGCTTGTGTGTTGGATTGGGGACAGGTGTGAACGGATCATCTCCCACTTGTTGAGTTCTCCTACAACAACAGCTGGCATGCATCTATTGGGATGGCCCCATATGAGGCACTGTATGGACAGAGATGTCGAACTCCGTTATGCTGGGATGAGCAGAGTAGTGTCAGTGAGCACCTGATCATATTCAAGATGATATGGCTCGAGTAGCATTGATTAGAGAGCGTATGCTGACTGCGCAGAGCCGTCAGAAGTCGTATGTTGACAGGAGGCGTAGACCTCTGGAATTCAGAGTTGGAGCCCATGTGTGGCTGAGAGTGTCCCCGACACGAGGTGTTAGGCGTTTTGGCATTAAGGGGACGTTGAGTCCCCGATATGTCGGACCGTTCGAGATACTGGATCGGGTGGGGAGCGCAGCTTACAGATTAGCCTTGCCTCCGAGATTAGAGGGTGTTCACCCTGTATTTCACGTGTCTCAGCTGAGGGAGTATATACCAGATCCGAGACACATCGTGAGTTATGAGGATTTGGTGGTTGAGCCGGACCACACTTTTGTTGAGCATCCGATTGCAGTCCTAGAACGAGGTATGAGACGCCTGCGTTCGAAGGACATACCTATGCTTAGGATACAGTGGTCGAGACGAGGACCTGAGGAGGCTACATGGGAGACTGAGGATAGTATCCAGAGGAACTATCCAGAGTTCTATGCCGAGATAGGTGCACCAGTAGGATCACCGAGTAGATCTTAGTACTAGCTTGGTGAGTCTTATGTGCTTACATGCTTATATGCTATGATATGTTATTTCATGCTAGCTTGTTGTGATTATGATCTTATTAGATCTTGTTGTACTAGTATGATTTTGTTTATAGCTGGAGATGGCTCTTTCCTCCATGCTATTGCGATATGTGATGTTTTGGCTAGAGATGGTTTCCCTCTAGGCCTTGGACAATATAGTTTACTGCTGGAGTGGATGGTTTCCTCCATGCTTATGTTGAGGTTATAGAGAGTTGTACTCCGGCTTGTGAGTCCGAGTGGTTTAAGGATTTTACAAGTTTCGTGACGAAACTTGTTTTTAGGGGGGTGAGGTGTAAGAGCCTTAGTTTTGGGAGCTAGTTTTGGGCTTAGCCGCCCCAGCGGGTCTGTGAGGCCGCCCCTGCGGCTCCCCTGTTGTTCCGCCCCTGCGGTTTCCGGCGGCTGCAGCCGGTTTTGTTGACCCTTTGACCCGTGTTTTACCTTACCTTACCTCCTTCGTTCCACCTTGCTGAGCAAGGGTTTCTTCACATTTCCAATCCAGTTTCACGTCCTTCTTGCTTCTTCTTCTTCTCCTTGAGCTTGAGTTGGTTGTTCCCTTGAGTTGGTAGAGTTGTGTGTGTGGTGGTGTGGCTGTTGATGCTAGTTATGGTTGATGTGCTTGTGAAGCCAGCTAAGTGTGCTTATGCCTTTGCCTGCCTAGACCTTCTATTGTGGTAAGCTTCTTCCTCCTTGCTTTTTCATCCTTTCGTCTTCCTTGCTCTTTCTTCCTTAGCTTAGGAATAGATGTATTGAACATAGGGTGATGTTGATATGTGTATGTTTATGCTTGTGTATGAATCTGGAAGAGAGTGGAAGTGTTTGATCACGGGAAGAGCTAAAGAGAAGCCGCGAGGTTTCATTCTGCGTTGTCGCCGCCCCCACGGTTACCGTGTCACAACGCCCGCGTCGTGCCAGCGGCGTGCCTACGTTTGCCAGAGTCCCTTATCACAAACAAAGCACAATTGGATCAATAAAGTAAGCTAAGACAAAGTTATAGAAATTCCAAAATGACTTGTGTGACTTGAGATCTTGTTCACTCATTAGTTACTGTCATAGCAGCAATTGTCGAGGGAAAAAGGCTTATCCAAGTGTGATCAATCACATAACAAGGTAATCAAATATGTTTTCTTTCTGAAAGAGTAATAGTATATAATTTATATGTCATTACTAATACCGTGTAAATAAACAAGTGCTGATAACTAGCTATGATGTATGTTTGTAACATAGCATATCCAAAAAGTTGCAAAATAGCTAAAAAAGAAAGTCATTCCATATATGCCGAATTAATGAGTTTGCAAAAAATGGAGAAATCTTAGCGGTGATTACAATCCTGCCCAAAGCATAGCAGCAATATCATCTCGTATCTTTTTTGTCTCCCCACCATGATTTGGCGCATTTGTGTAACTTTCGGATACTTCGTAGTCACTATCTTCTCCTTCATCATTGTCGTCACTATCTTCTTCCGATTTATCTTCATCATGCACCCCAGTGAACATATCATCATCTGGATACTTTCAGTTTTGCGAGATTTTCTTAAAAAGTTGTGTAAGGTAAAACAAGCCAAAATAATGTCAATTTGTGTGTCTACACTGTAACTTGTCATCACTTTAAGAATCTTTCAACATGCCTTCAATACTTCAAACGACCTCTCTATACAGCTACGTAGTGAGGAGTGTCGCTTGTTGAATGCCTCTTTTGCATTGCTCGGAGCTACGTTCTCAAATTGTGATAGATGATACCGTGTCTTCGGATAGGGAACCATGTATCCTTCCTTGTTTGGATAACCCTTATCTACTAGATAATAGCGGCCTAAAAGCAATGTATTCATATTATAATGACATATAAATTAAGTTCATCAAATTAAGTAATGAATTTTGTATGTCATATTGTACCTGGTGGAGGATGTGGAAACCCCAAAGACGGTGTAGAGACAGCTTGTTCAAAAACCTTTGCATCATGAGCAGAACCCTCCCAACCAGCAGACACAAATGTGAAACACATGTCAAAGTCACACTGTAAGAGCCTTAGTTTTGGGAGCTAGTTTTGGTCTTAGCCACCCCCCGGGTCTGTGAGGCCGCCCCTGCGGCTCCCCTGTTGTTCCGCCCCTGCGGCCAGGAAACCCGCCCCTGCGATTTCCGGCGGCTGCAGCCGGTTTTGTTGACCCTTTGACCCGTGTTTTACCTTACCTTACCTCCTTCGTTCCACCTTGCTGAGCAAGGGTTTCTTCACATTTCCAATCCAGTTTCACGTCCTTCTTGCTTCTTCTTCTTCTCCTTGAGCTTGAGTTGGTTGTTCCCTTGAGTTGGTAGAGTTGTGTGTGTGGTGGTGTGGCTGTTGATGCTAGTTATGGTTGATGTGCTTGTGAAGCCAGCTAAGTGTGCTTATGCCTTTGCCTGCCTAGACCTTCTATTGTGGTAAGCTTCTTCCTCCTTGCTTCTTCATCCTTTCGTCTTCCTTGCTCTTTCTTCCTTAGCTTAGGAATAGATGTATTGAACATAGGGTGACGTTGATATGTGTATGTTTATGCTTGTGTATGAATCTGGAAGAGAGTGGAAGTGTTTGATCACGGGAAGAGCTAAAGAGAAGCCGCGAGGTTTCATTCTGCGTTGTCGCCGCCCCCGCGGTTACCGTGTCACAACGCCCGCGTCGTGCAGCGGCGTGCCTGCGTTTGCCAGAGTCCCTTGTCACCGCCCCCGCGGCTACGTTCTGCCGCACCCGCGATTGCTTGCCTCCGCCCCTGCGCCCCTTTGTTACACAGGTGCGCTTTGTCCCGGGTCTACCTAAAGCTAGGTAGATCCTTTCCTTTCCTAGTTGAGCGGTAGTAGCATGCTAGGATTTGGATGTTGACGAGTATGTTATGGAATTTCCGGTTAGGGCTTTGAGGTTTACGAGTTGGATATGATCCCTTATGGATCCCTTGGGTCTTGGTGTGACCCTTTGTGTGATAGGAGTTTGATATTTGTGTATGCCTTGTATAGGCCGTGTTATCCTCCAGTTTGGAGTGGACTGAGTTGAGGTTGATCCAGTGAGACGACTACGAGGTTGAGGTAAGTCCGTGGGACTTACTTAGTTGCCATTCCTTTGTAGGATGTTGTGCATGAGTGGTGTGTGTTATATGTTTATAGCATGTGTTATGGTCACCGACCTATGATGTATTGATTGGCCATTGTAGGGCTGTGACAACTTTTCCATTCATCCCGCTGGGAGTTGGGGGTTCTCTGTGGTCAGGCCAGACCTGGTAAACGGTTCGGGCACTCTCCATTCCCTTAGGGTACACGGGGAGGTGTTCCAGGCACCATTCCAGCTGGTTATAGTACCTAGAGGCGAGGGTTATATTCCTCGTGTCACTTATGTTTATATGGATATTTATATACGAGTTGATTGCTGGACTTTATAAAGATAATGAACCGGGTAAATGTGTGAAAGCATGATGATGTGTTAAGATTTCTGATGTGTGGTTGTGCTCTAGCATATTCCTATATTTGTGTATGGTTAGCTAACGGTTTCATACCGTGTTGTAGACACTTTGCAGGATAGGAGAGCTGCAGAGTGATCCAGAGTGGGAGATCCGCTGAGGGCTCCGTATACTGGGGCGGTATCGGGGATATGGGTTATTTTGATGTACAGTTTGGTTTGTTTGTACTCAGCTGTATATTGTATTACCTTTTGATCTATATATATATATATATATATATATATATATATATATATATATATATATATATATATATATATATATATATATATATATATATATATCAGTTTCATGTTTTGTTTTAATCTATCGGTACCTTGTTGTAAGATCAGTGAAATTGTTGTCAGGCTAGGGTCAGGATCCATTGTGAGATCCTAGCCCAGTAGCACTCCGAGTCCTGCGGATTTGGGGTGTTACACACACACTGCCATAACATTTAATGTGCAAATCCCTTTCCTCCCTCGGTACGGTATTTGATCAGCTTCCGGTATACATGCATTAATATGTGTGCCGTCTATACAACCTATAGCTCCCTTGAAGTAGTCAGAATAACGAACATCATTCTTAATGTGGTTTGGGACTTGGACAAACAATGGATCCGTTGGTTTTATGAGATCTTTAGCCCTGAAATCCTCTAAGACAACCCACTATGGCATCTAGTACCTCGTGAATAGTGGAAGAAACAATGGAGTTGGAACGCTGAAACCTCTCAGAAACGGTGCGATAATTGAGGCCTTGGGCCATTGTGTATACAAATATGCCAACCTTCTCCGTAGGCCGCATATTTTTAGTTTCACATAACCCGTATTTGTTGATCAAAAGGTTGCATAGATCATGGAACACTTGCTTCTCCATTCTAAATGCATTGACACATCTAGTCTCCGTACTTGAATTAAGGACGTCATCCATCCATTGAGAACCGTTAAAAGGTGTATCATACACGCGAACCTTGCGAACATGCATGTAATAATGTCTTGTAATCAAATCATTCTCTATCTGTAAATTGCTCATGGATCGAAGAAGTTGTAAGCGACGGTGTCTTCCACGTCTAGACATTCTCCTGAGACGCAGTTGGTGTCACTGAATAAAAATTCAACAAAAATTTCATTAATTTAATGCCAATCAAACATACATTACTTCATAAAATGCAAATAACTGATTCAAGAAACATACAATACTTATTAAAATCGAAATAACACATAAGTCATCAAGTTGCTACAAAACACAATGAAACCATCAAGGTTCAATTGAAACAAAGGGCATACAAAGTGAATAAAATAAAAAGCATAGCTGAAACTACAATCACACATCAAGCAAGGTACCCTTCTTCTCCTCTTTCTTGTATTCCCACTCAAGCCACTGAACTCTCTCCTCATTTCCAGGAATCAACATGAACATTATACTCACAGCTTCAGTCATTAAAAAAGTGACAGCAAAGCACCAAACAGGTGAACCAGCACGTATGAGTCCATCCTGCACCATATTAGCAAGCACAACCATTGAGTCACCCGTTACAGAGGGGGTCTTGTTAGATGTTTCTTCTGCGGTGGACCTCTGTGTCTCAGCATCACAAAATGCAATCATCTTCCGGTTAGCTTAATTCGATAAAGCTAGGTGTTTTTCGTATTCAGATCTCCCACCGCTCTTCCTCTTAACGTTGCGCTTGTTGACTCCCTGTGAACTAGTTCCGTGTGTTTTTTTTCCCTTCCCACGAGACTGGTTAAGACACTGGAGTGGTTCGTTTTCTTCTTCAAGAATAGTCATATTCTCTGTATCTTGATCATTGTTCATATCATCTTCTATGACAAAATCATCCCAGTCAATCGGGTCAACATCTTGATCATTCACTTCAATAGGAGTGTTGGACGGTGGAGGGACCATTGATGGAGCAACACAATGTGAACCGGAGGCCACGGTTCCACAAATAGCATCTCCATCGACCTAAGAACCTCTGGATGTAGAGCATTTTTCTTAAAAACACGATAGTCATTATTTTCCTGCATGGAAGACATTTGTTAGTACTTGTCATTGAATAAATTTAATTAATCATGGACGTAAACAAAATTTAGAATATTTGCATACCGCTAGTTTCGTTGCCCACCATTCATCGGATGCATCAATACAATTACGCTCATAGTCCCATCCAAGCCCCGTATCACTGTCCTTCAGTATTTTCCATAATTTTCACATTTTTTTCAAGGTATTGTATCTGTTCTTCAATGTGTTTTGTTGACATTGTGTCGAAGTTTACAGCTCGAACTGTGGTGTTAAGACTTTCCAATTGAAACAGTTGTTTCTACCATTCGATCTTTGGAAATCACGTAAAAATTCCAAGAACATCACCGTCAGTTCATCATTCCAAGCATAGTGACACTTATCCTTATTACTCTCCTGCGTCATCTGTAATTCATGCCACCCATAAAAAATTCATAAAAATTCATAATAAACAATAAGAAAGACACTCGGGTTTGTCTCTATGTGCTTATTCTTTTTCCTTTTTTTATACTTTTGGATGAAATTTTGTTCTTCAACACAATTGCTTCTGTAATCCTAACTGTATTTCTCTTCTGTCAATGGGAATGTGTAATTGTGAGCACCTTCAATTTGCATTCCTAAGTTGTATGTCACAGTTTACATACTAGAAATCACAATTTCAAGAAATAGAAGGAAAATGATTGATTCTGCTAATTGAATCTGCATTCTGAGCACATTTGAATCTGCATTCTGCTAAGCAAGAGCATACATAAAAACGCTGGGAAAACGCAGAGAAGGAAATCTGATAAGCAAGAGCACATTGAATCTGCATTCTGAGCACATTGAATATGCATTCTAGATCAGCTTATAATGAAAAAGATTGAACACAAGAGACAGGAACCCTCAGGAATACACATTAATTTTATTAAATTTACTGCAACTGACACCTACTTCTACCAAAAAAACAAACTCCCTTTTTGCCAAATCAAAGATCAAAGGGAAATGAAAGTAAGAGAGGTAGTGAATGTGTTATAAGAGCTGCTCCCCGTCAACCCAATAACATGAACACCAATATGACAGATCTTCTAAAAAATAATACACCTTTCAAGCATACAGAGAAAACATTCACATAGAAACGCAGACTGTTGAAATTAGACTATTGCACAACCAATTGAATAAAAACATTCACATAGAAACGCATACTATTTCCCCCATATTCATCAATAGGAAAATGGACTTGCCACTTGCCCATTCAGTGTTCGGTTGAAATTAAGAGGTCACAGACTGTTGCTAGTAATCTAATGGAAACAAATAGGCAGTTCAAATCAACTCAGGGAAACGCAGGGAAATCAAACCCTAGAGTTCTACAATGAGTTTTCGATTCACATAGAAACGCAGAGAAGGATGAACACAGGGAAACGCATATGGAAGAAGTATTTACCTGTTCTTCATTGCTTGAGCAACCACGGACTGTCACTGCGTGAAGGATGAATAACACAAGAGGCTTCCCGATGTCTTCTGCGTGATGAAAAAAATCGACTAATGAGGGTAATAGATAGATACGTGAAGGGGATTTCTTTAATGTGTTAGAGGGTATAATAGTAAAATGTTAATTAACAATCTACCCTAATAATCTCATACCAAACACCTAAAACTAACAATCCCAACAATCTACAACAATCTCAATCTACAACAATCTCCCAGAATCCCAACAATCCCCATCCCCAACAATCTAAAATAAAAATCTCCATCCCATACCAAACAGGCCCATACTAAAATCTTGATAACTAACTGATTAATTAAAAACAGCTTATAAAATCCAAACATCATACGTATACTGGAAGCTATCTTCCAACAAGATTGTGTCTGGATTTTCAAAATCACATATAACGTTACGAACCATCTAATGAACTTTGGATGTCATAAAAACGAATATTCCAATTATGTCATCAAGAGATTGAACTCATAATCAAGATTAAAACTTGAAAACCCAATGCTCTAATTTTTTAAACGCATTTAACTTGTGTAAGTATAAAGCAACGAAGAAAGAGATATTGCACCTAACAATAATAATTTCCTTCAAGTTTTGAGGCTAATGAAACTTAATTTTTCACTTTGGCTTATAAAGTATATATACTTAATATATTTAATCAGTTTAATGATTAATATAGTATTTAGGATTTCATCTCTAAAGTTATAAACATGAATTTATATAATATAAATTATGAGGGATTCAAGTAAAACGGTTATTTCATTATGCGGAATTACAAAGAGATGAATTGTACGTTGATAAAAGTGATTTGTTACATAACAAAAAAAATGAATGGATCCTTCAAAGATTTCGAAAATGAAAATAAAATGAATTGTTAGCGCAAAAAATGAACTAAAATGATATTTAAATATATAATTTAATATTTTTATAGAATATTTCTTTTAAAAATTATAGTTGTTACACTTTTAGTTCAATTTTTTATATTAATGATTTAATGTTTATAGAACACAAGTTTTATGTAAGTAGTTCATACTTTATTGTATTTTTGGTAGTTGCGTTTTATTTAATCAAAATTATAATATTATGTATTTTGAAATTTTATAATATCATTTTAAAATATGTGTATCATTAGTTCGAACATTGTATTTTGTTAGTTCAAACATTGTGTTTTGTTATTTCAAACAAAAAAATGAACTAATAATAAGAAATGTTGGAACTGGCAGTATACAAATTTTGAACGAATCGACCAAAAGTTTTGAATTCACAAATTACAATTACAAAATTTTCTTATATAAATGTATTGTGTATAAACCATTAATACAAATAATTTGAACTAGTTTAACAAAAATTTTGAACGAATGTTACAAAAAAATTTGAACTAAAATGTGCTCGTCGGAACGAAAAACCGACACGTTCTAGTCTCACACCTCTTTGTATTTCCGTACCAAAAGAACGAACTAACCAGTTCCATATATATTTTAATATCGTTTTAAGATTTAAATTTTATTTAATCATCTTAGGTAATTTCAACAATTATTGAAGAGTGATCTATAAAATTATCATTGAATATTATTTCTACTAAATAATTTTCTTGCAAATGTAGTGCTTGGGCTGAACTAGATGAAAACCACAACAACCGAAATATGTGATTACATGCTCGAAATAGGATGTTAGTCAACTCGACTGGGTGTTTCAGTCGACTCGATCAAGGGTAAGGTTACAAGCACTACTTCAATTCTTCACCTCTTAATCAATGTATACTTTAAACGCGGTCTTTCTTAGTTGCATGGAGAACCTTAGCTTGTATAAGACAGTCTTCCGAAGATAACTCCATTTTACCTTCAGAAAAACTAGAATGTATGCATTATCATGAAAGAACGAGTAGATCTCCAAAATAACAAAGTAAAATAAATATAACATAATATGATGCAAATATCACCTATGTGCTCAAGAGATGGATAAGAACGAAGGTGAAAAATACTGTTATATGATATTATCAAAGAAATCCAAGCAACTTCTCGCAAAAATCCTTATTCTATGTTTCGCGGACAAAACAAGTATCTCTAGAAGATTACTAAGATACTCAAATCTTACAATGTCCTCTTGAAAATACAAGTTTTGAAAAATGTAAATTGGAAAAGCATTATTTTTCAGACAATAGAAGTTTGAAGCAAGTAAAGAATAAGAAGGCAAGTAAGAACATCACGAAATTTAGGTATTTTGCTATAAGGTCAAGGAAAACAAACTTATGTGATTAGCTATATTTGATTGTTGTGAAGCCAAAAAAATAAATGTGTGACCTATAATATAAATTTCAAAAGAGATGAAGTGAAAAAAATAATTTTGCTCTGTTACAAATTTCGAAGAAATCAAAGCTAAAAACATAAAAAAGGGAGAGAAGAAAGAAATATATTCATAGCAACTAAGAGAACGAGTAGATTTGATTATAGCAAAGCCACAAATCCTAAATTTTACAGTTACAAAGTGAGATTCAAGACTCTCTCGACTACCAAAGTCAACAAAACCTTCATATCTAAAAGTTTGAAGTGAGATTTGTATAAAAAAAACCTAAACTCATATCTAAAGATTAAAGTAGTAGCGGATTCATGTTTGAAAAAAATACAAAATATTTTCAAAAAATCGAAAGAGATAGTCGATTTAAATAAAGAGAAACTAATCTTTCTTTACAATATCAAAAAAAAGCTCTAACACTAATTTGAAAGAATTAAAGAAGAAACATCCATTTAGAAAACTCAAACAAAGACATTTTAGAGTGCACGATTCCAACACAAAACAAGAACACAATAATTTATTTACGAGCTTCGGAGTAGATCTTATGTCCCTAGAAATCATGAGATTCAATCCACTATCCTTCTCAAAAACTAGAAAAAAAATTAAGTACAAAGGAAAATCGAAAAATCAGAAGAGAATCATAAGAAACAAAAAAAATCACACGATTTTGGAGATCCAAAGATTTTCAAAGTGTCTATACAATTGGTGGTTTGAACAAACTCCAAAGATATGAAGAACAACACTCGATCTCACTTTGGGTTCTTGAAACTCTCTAGTAGTAGACGAAGAAGAGAAGACGAAGAGAAGAGAGTGACATCAAGGAGTGATTAGATAAATATAATAATATTTAGAAGAGACCTTGCTAACCTTTTATATAAGCGAGCCTCTTCAAAATGTTAACGTAACATTTAGTAGAGGCAATAGGCTCAGTTGGGCGGTTATTGACCGGTTATCTACCAGAGATAGATTACATTTTCTTAGTATTGGTCCTACTTGTAGTTGGTGCATGAGTGAGAGTGAGTCTCATGACAACTTGATATTTGGTTGCACATATGCACGTGAGGTTTGGAGACAGGTAGGTGCAGATTTCGGGATTATGGGAGATATCATACAAAATTAGAGGTATTGGATTTATTTATTTATTTTGGTAAATGGTAAATTTGTAGACCACCCGGTTCGATCAGTTTAGCCGCTCTACGTCCGGATCGGGTAGAAAGTCGTGGCCCATTGCTGGGGACACCCTCCCAATAACAATTTTTCCATACATGCCGCCAGGAGGATTCGAACTTGAATCTCCAAGCTAAACACTTAAGGAGCCTAGCACCACCTCCCACTAGACCAACTGAATATTGGTAGGTATTGGATTTATTGATTCACACTATACATGACAGGAGTTAGACGAGCAGATCCATGATATATGCGCTTTCTGCTACGGTCTACTACCTTTGATATTCTAGGAATGTCTTGGTAATTGACCAAAACAGAATGCCGATAGATATCCTTCTGAGATTGATCATGTATCACGTTTATACATTATTGCATGAGGCTTTCCCCGCAAGGGTTATAGAAAGGATTAAATCCTAGGAGTTGGTTCTTACTAGAGTTGTATTTTGCTCCTTTTTTGATGTAATTGTTTTAGATATGTGTACCGGGCTTGGTTTGAGTTTACTGATGGTTTTGCCGAAGGTAGATCGACCATTGTTCCGAGATTAGGACACTTGTTTGGCTTGTGAGTGTCTTTGTCTACTGATGGCTTTGCCGAATGTGGACGAGCCTCATGAATTTTGCCATTTTTTGGTTGTACTCTCTTTTTGAGCTTCAAGGTAGTATGTATGTTCAGGAGGATTGCATGCATCTCTCGAATACTCTATGTCGTGTTTTGGCCATGGACCTAAGGTTGCAGACATGTACATATACTTTGTTATCTTAGTGCAATTGAGTTTTAACGGACCCGATTATACTCTTTCTTTCTTTTTTCTATAAATTTACTTTTACCTAAAGTAAATAGGCTCAGTTGGTTCACTTTTTTCTATCACTAAACCCGTTTCAACCTTATTCTTCAAATACTTGTAAACCAATCTTGAATCAAGTGAACTTCTTTGATTTTAGACTAGTTGGACCTTTTCAACCAGCGAGCCAACTCATGGACTAGCTAGATGATACAACATCTAAAATTTGGCTTTAACAATATCCAATATATATCGGATTACACCTAGACGGCATATACAACATAGCCCATTAAAACACAAAAGACTTAAATAAATATAACACATGAATTGCTTTACATATTTCTATTCAATTTTTTCAGATGATTCGTATAACAAAGATTTTTATTATTTTTTATCGAATGGAAAATAACAAGACAAGTTTAAGATTAAATTTTACTTAGTACTGGGATCTTTTCCAAAATATGAACCAATAAAATACCAAGATATCATCCCCCTAAAATTACGATTTTTTCATCAAAGAATAAGTAAGCAATGCATTCGAGGAACACTTTTATGGAGAATTACTTGTAGCACACGGTCAAAAGTTGAGGTCATGATTTTTCGTAAAATGTTGTTCAAAATTCGTTTCAAGTATACAAGTGTTGTTCTTTTTAACGGTTTATTGTTTTATCCTAAGAAGAAGAAAAATCAAGAATCCAATTATGTGAGAAGAAGAAAACAAGGATAAAAAGATACAAGTTGATGTGTTGCAGGCCTTTAGATTTTAAAAGACGACGAAAAAAGATAGAAGCATAGTCATGTATACAAACGTTTCAAAGACATGCCTAAAAAATGATGTGTGTTCCTCTATTTAAGTTGTCCACAATCCATTATTTCAGAAAACCTTCGAATTTCCCTCTAAATACTAAACAACCTTTGTTTCACCCGCAAGGTCGGCGGCTGGCCCTACTCAGAGCCTAAAAATGACGTGTGTTCCGTCCATCTGGATTCGATTTATGTTGTCCTCAATTCATTATTTTTCTTTTTATCCTAAAAAGTAAAGACCATCAAATTTTATTAAACGGAAAAAAAGATAGAAACGCGGTCAAGCTCCTTGATTGCGCTCCGTTATTGTTTGAAATACATTTAATTTTAATGGTGTGTGACCGTATTTTTAAAAATTGTATTCCTATACCTATGTTATTTTTTTTATCCGGCAAAAAATTTCATTATTAAACTAAAAAGACGTAATACTTTGTATCGAAAAGATTTGTTTTTGATGTATGGACCATACCTTACATTAACTATTCAATTACGGGGTACGATTTATTATTTATCGGATTTTGTGTTTTTTTTACTTGGTACGCAAGTTTTGGGCATCGGCGATGACATGCATGAGCATCTAAATTGGTCATTGTCATGAGAATAAACAGTTAGGAAGAGTGGTGTTAGGCAGTGTCGTACCTTTAGGAGGACCAAATTGTCTGAATTTTAATTTAAAAGTAAAAAGAAGAATGGGTATCTAAATGATTTGTGTGAAAATGAGTGCACTAAATCGACGAAAGTGACACCTCAGGTTAAATGCCAACCGTGCTTTAGGCAAATCAAAATATACGATGCATGTCACCCTAATCAATTCATTCAAACCAACCTCAATCTTCCTATAAAAAATTAAAAAAAAAACCTACCCCTACCTCAATCCTTTCTTTTTTTAATCTTTAATAAATTCACCATTAGATCATTACAAATACATATCATCTTATGAAGATTCATGTAGTGAGTTTGAGTAGTTTAAGATTTCAATTTAATATATTTCTAATTATAACTTTAAATTTACATGTTTGAAGTGAACTTACTATATTAGATTGAGTTGTAGGGTTGTTTAAGGTAGGGTCGGGATGAAAATTTAGGTTGACCCGTACAATTTGACTAGTCCTAATATATGTGATAGATTAGTCTTTGATTCATTTTTTTTATATAAATTATATTTTCTCCAAAAAAAAACCATATTATTTTTATTTACTTAACGAATTGTGTAGTAAACATTATTCTTTACTTTATTTTTAAATATTTGAGGTGGTTTATTTATATTTAATGATCAAGAAGCTTGTAAAACTTTATGAATAATAATTTTAAGATACCCACGTTTAGTTTCATTATTATTTTTATGGGTAGTTTAAGAGAGAAAAAAATATATGTAAGTAAAATTTAATAAAAGAAGTTATCACTTATCAGCAAATTTATGTAATTTGAACATTTAGATATATTTCACATAAATTTATGGAAGAAGATCTCGATTATATGTTTTAAAATTTCAATTTTCACTATCAATCTTATTATAAGTAAAATTGTCAAATTTTATGAAAATATCATCTAGTATGGTCTTTAATCAAAATTTTATTTTTAAAACTTCTTAATCAGTCTTATAGTTATACTTTTATAGCATAATTTGTTAAGTATACAAAAAAATAATATGTACGGTGTTCGAAAGAAAAATATATTGTATGATGAGTTTGTGTGATTTAAAATTTTATGGGCGAATTTTTTTAATTAAATTCTTCCATAGTTTACCCCGTTTTAAAATTGATTTATTGTGAAATAGTTTATATAGTCAACACAACCCATAAAGTACCATATCCCGTGCTCCCTCTTATAACCGAAACCTCTAATCGACATGAAAATACTAACCCATTGGATGTCACTGTTGAGTCTATCTCAAACTACATGTTCAACTAGCTCATCGAACATTCGGCTATGATATAAAATTATTGTGCTAAAATTTATTTGGGTCCAACTCTTCAACTCCAACAGACAACTCCAAACAACTTAATTCTATCAAGTTATTCATATATTATACTTACAACTCCCAAAATTTGCCAGATTTTTCATGAGAAATACAACTATAATCGACATAAGCCATAACAACTCGCCTTTTAATAATATTATAATGTATAGAGTTATGTAACTTCAAAGTTTAGTGATTGCACCAAATAATTATACGAAGCACTTGATATACTATGCAGAAGCAGTTGGGGGAACATTGTGGTCATCCATACATTATTTTCAACAGTTTTCTCCCTTGCAATTATTGATCATCATCTTTTTTACGAAACATAAGCTCTCGAGTTACCAAATTAATTAGGGTTTTCATTCTATTAATTCTACATTTCTAAATTCAAAATAAAAAGAAAACATGGAAATTTATGTGTATTACGAATACGTGTCAATTTCATGCCCTTTCTTTGTAAATCCAATTAATAGAAAAAAACTTTCGTCAACGTAATAACTTTTACTTTTTTCTTGGGAATTTTTTTTTACTTGACACGTAGAAAAATTACACGCTGGGTTTATATTCTTAAATCCGAAACCGTAAAAATAATTTATGCTAAAAGGTAGTAAGGGAAAAAGAAAAATAAAATAAAATATCATTGATGGTTCAACCTCAACCGGTGGTTGTGGCTTGTGGGTGCTCCATTAATAGACTAATCTAGTCCTTCTTTAATTATGGCCTAATTGTAAAAATAACTAAAATAGTGTCCTTTAATCAAACTTGTACCTTCAGCTTACCATTTAAGCAATTATGTAGCCCCCATCTAGTTATGAAACTCTACACAAAGTATTCATCATTAACATGGGATAGATCCATAGACATCTAGAAACCCTTATATATGTTCATTTATATTATTATTGTGTCCCCATATATAAAACATATCAAATGAACGTTGACCAATAAAACATTCATAAACTTACAAAAAAAATTACGAAAGTAATTTTCTAATCTTGAATTCGAAGAAATTATTATCATATATATTAATAAAAAAGAATTGAGATCCTGCACATTTTTTTAAACCATTTTTATAATTTTGTAAAATTTAATGTTTAAGATCTCATTAGAGATGTTACGTGAAAACCTCAAAAGTGGACTTTTACGTAAATATTATTATTTGAAGATTTATAGTTTAAATAAAACACTATAATTTATATTTTATTTTTATCATAAAATATAGATATTTATATTAAATATATTTAGTCAACTTATTTTAAATGTAAAGAGTTAATTTTAAGAACGGGTAAGATGATTTTAAAAGTAAAATTTATGGATAAAAGAGAAAAATCTAGTATACAATATTTGTGGACGTGGTGAAAACTAATTTATAAAAATAATATAAAATCTTGTGTGTATGTTTGATAAACATGTTTTTAAGTAGTTGATAGATTAACATGTACATCTAAAAAAAAATTGCCTAATGGGCCGTTAACATTTATGATATGGGCTTTTGTATTTAAATGGCCCATTAGTGTATGTTTGTAATGTTTTGCTTCTCAAAACAAACATCCGAGGATCCGTGGCGCAATGGTAGCGCGTCTGACTCCAGATCAGAAGGTTGCTTGTCCGATTCACGTCGGGTTCAAATCTCCGATCCTCATCACCGATTATTTTTCCCTTACCCTTCTAATGCACTTTTTCATGTCGTCACATATATACCTTCAATTTTTACAATTTTTTAGGCCCATAATATATATTTTTAGTTGTTTATGACACAAAAGAGTCTTTGTCATAATGATTAGAGTTCAATAATTTTTTTTTCAATTTTGTTAAAAAATTATTTTATTAAAAAAATTTACAACAAATTTTTTTAAATTAAAAATTTTCATAAAAAACAAAATATTTTTTTAATAAAATTTTTACATTTTTTACAAACCTATTTAAAAAAATGTTCCGAACTTTATTTAAATTTATTTTTTACAATTTTTTTAAAAAAAATATATTTGTATAATATTTTTATAAAAATTATTATTTTAAATTTTAAAAATAATATATTTTAAATTTTTTTGTATTTTAAATATTATTAAATTGATTTTTTTAAAAATAAAAACCACATCACACATTTAATCCTTTTATTTGATGACATGTAACATTTCAGCTGCCACGTCATCGCAGGAGTTGAGATTTTTGCCTGAAAAGTATGACGTATTATTTTTGGTAAATACATTGATAGTTCGTATCGCTCCTAGTAATTTTCAAAGGTAGTATTATTTTCGGTTCAATGTTAATAGTTGATATTATTTTAGGTTTTTTTTTTTTTAATTAAAAAAGTAATTTTAGTCTTCTTTTTTTTCTGATAAAACATAATTTTTAAAATTAATATAATTTTTTTTTACGTTAGCACAGGGCCTCTGAAATCCATTGAACGGCCGTGTATATTTTAATCAATCATCGTCATATTTGAATAGTTTTTATCTCTTTAACGTCTTTCATATTTACTATTTAGTGGTGATTTCTTGCTTTTATTTTTTGCAAATAATGTATAATTCAGCCATATGTAAATAATCCGAATTTAAATTATGTAAGATTTTACTTAAATCACTGATAAAACTTAATAAAAAAACACATATACATAACACACCAGCTTCCCTAGTATCTAATCCACATATTCCCAATTTACTTCAACTCCTATGTATAACAATTTAACTTTACCGATGAGATACTTTAAATAAGTCTTTAAATTCCTAAATAAAATATGAAGGCTTTTAAAGTGAGTGGGTGTGGATACTAGCCACGCAATATACCTAATTACTTTTTGTCCGATGTTAATCGGACAAGCAAAATCTACTAACGGCATGAACGGATGCACTTCCTCTTTTTGCCGCATTTGCTATTCTTCTCTCCCGCAAAATCACCGGCGATTTTTTCGATTTTCCGTCTCAAATTTTCAGATTTTCCATCTCTGATTTCGGACCATGGCTCGGGATTCGGATTCTCGACAATCTAGAGTTGGAAAAGGCCTACAAAGTCGGGTTAAGGTTAGTTTTGAACGTTTTTATCATTTTTGTGATTTCGTTGATTTTAGGCTTGAAATTTTGTTACTTTAGAAAGATTCGGTTAATTTAAGAAGAATTGTAATTGGGTCTTCTACGAACTTTAGTTTTTATTTATTTATCATTTTTTTAGATTTTTTTTTCACAATCAGAGGAGTCCTCCGTATCATAATTCGGAACAAGTGATGATGGTGCCGCATCATCCTCACCGATGATAGGATCATGTGCCGATGTGACAACTCTATCCCGTCTAGATTTGGCCTCGCGAGGAGCAGATGTTGTGACAAGTCTAGCTTTTCGCTTCTTTTTCTCTCTAATGTTTTTCAACGCAATCTGAATTTTGTTTTCAAATAAAATTTATATTTTTGATTTAAATATGATTAAATTATAACATAATAATATATATATAAAAGGTCATCTTTTTCGCTAAGTCCACCATTAGAGCTTGTTTGAAAGCTTGGGAAAATTTTTTATAAAATGCGAAAAAAAAACTAAAGTTTGTAATACAATTTCAATTCTTCCTAAAGTAATCAAATTTTCATAAACTAACAAAATTCAAGCCTAAAATCATAATAAACAACAAAATAAAAATTTGCGTTTTTAATTTAAATATGATTAAATTATAGCATAATTTTTTTCTCTTAAAAAAAAAGAAGAGTCATCTTCTTTGCTGGAATCCACCATTAGAATTCGTTTGAAAGAACGGAAAAAAACTCATAAAAAGGCAAAAAAAAAAACACTATATAATTCGTAGATGATCCAATTTCAATTCTTCCTAAACTAACCGAATCTTCCTAAACTAACAAAATTCAAGTCTAAAATCATAATAAACAACGAAATCACAAAAACGATAAAAAAAACGTTAAAAACTAACATTAAACCGATCAACATGCCTTCCTCTACTTTGAGATTGTTGTGAATTTCCGACATTCAAATACCGAACCATGATATCGAGCTTTTTTTAACTTATTATATCCTCAACAATGGCAAAAAACGAAATCATAAACTCTCTCGGATTTTTTTAGAGCAGGGTGGCGCAAGGAAGAAAGAGGCTACTCATGCGCCAAGCTCTAAATAGGACTTCGGACACATGAAAAATCATTTCGCATGCGTCCCAATTCAACGGTCTCTTTAGTGTTTTTTGGGCCGCCCAAATAAAATCACTTTAAATAAATTCAACAAAAAGAACAAAAACCGTCCCTTCTAGGAACAAAAAAAAAGCGCTGTGGTTATCCCTCGAGAAAGAAATCGTCGTCTTTCGTTTGAGCGTCGTCTTTTGTGTCTCTCGGCGCTCGATCACACTTACTGGTTCACGCGAACTATTCGTCGACGGCAAGGTAATCGATTCGCTTCACCTGAAATTGGTCGAATCAAGTTCAAACAGCTGGCGATCTCGTCGGTGCAACTCGGTTCTCACCCTCAAACTAACTGTATAAACCCTAAATCCCTCTTCTTCTTTTTCTTCTTCTTCTTCTTCTCTCTAACAATCTCGGTTTGTTTTTTTTATCAGTTGGTGTTGTTGTTTGTTCTTCTTCTATTTGGGTACTCTCATGGGGAAAAGTTGGCTTTTTTAAACATGATTATCAGCACTTCAGATTGTAGGGTATGATTTGCGAGATGATATTGGGGAATTCTCTTTTGGTTTGGGTAATCACCCTCTATCTTGGAGTGTATCTTATTTGACACGTGCACATTTTGTGTTAATTTATACCATTTGCTATCTGTCAATGATTTAGGTTAGCAATTAAAGAAATTAGAGTTTCAATTGGTGTGAAGTGTTGCAGTACAACATTTCTAAGCACATTGTCAGCTTTGTATACAGAATAAGAATAACAGTTTCTAGAAGTGAGCAAGATAGGTGCTAAAATTTCCATTTTATCATGTATTGATGCTGTAGCAGAACTAGTATTATCTTTGGTCTAAAATTTTCCATCTCCAACATTTATTTTACATCTATAAGAGCATTTGTAGCGTGACTCTAGTAGCAATCTGCTTGCATTTAACCGTGTTTTGTAGCTGAATTCATTTTGTGTACATTTTTTTTATTTGGACGAGTAAGATTAAGTGACCTTTTTTTAATAAGATTTGAATTAAATGTAGCAATCAAGTGTTAGTTTCATTCAACCTATATATCTGTTACTAACACAACTTTTATAGTCTATATTTGTATATCTCCCAAGTCTACATGGACTATTATTAGATACTTACCTTAAGGGGGTTCTGGTTTGTGCTATACCGTGGGTTCATCTCGTCAAGGTTGTCTTCATTTTTCTTTTGCAGATGGATGCTAATAGAAGCGGCTTGTTGAGGAATCGGTCATGGATGAACTATAAGAATGCTGGTGATAGGAGAAAGCCAGAATATGAGCATGGAGTGAATCAATTTCTTGATTTTGCATTCTCCAATGTAGGAAAGAATGAGAAAATTAGATGCCCATGCGTTAGTTGTTACCTTGGAAGTTTTCATGACAGAAAAGTTGTTTATTATCATTTGCTTGCACGTGGAATTGTAAAGGATTACAATCCATGGACACAACACGGAGAAGATGAAGTTGAGGATGAGTCTATTCCTAATGAAAGTGGAATCCTTATTTGCCAGGAAGAGAATCTTTCTAATCCTTGCATAGGAAATCATGTTAGAGATTCTCATGAAGAAAAAGCTGAAGAAGGAGATATTCGTCAAGTAGAAAAGGACAACCGGAATGTTCATCAAGGAAAAATTGCAGATAGAGACTCTCCACTTATTCCACCTAATGTTTGGAAATACATTAGTTCTATGGGGTTGTCAAAAACTGGTAAAAATCACTCCTTAGTTTAGAGTTTGTATTGTCAACTCTTGTGGTGTGCAAATCTGCTGTCATTGGCCTCATAAGGTAGTTGTGATCCTTAATAAATTTGGAAAAATTCTGAATGTGTTGCTATATCGTAGTTCCTTATATCTTCTTTTATAAAAGGAAAATAGTTCCTTGTATCTTTCTGATCAGTTATAGTTACATGATCTTAACATCATGATAGGTATATCAGAAGACGTGTTCCTAATTAATGGCTCACTATGTGTTGTGAATTATTTCTAGCATTCCCCATGTTCTTCGTTTCATTGTCCTTGATGAGTAATCTCCCTAGCTTCTTTCTTTGATATTTTTGGGGTTGAACTAGATATTTGGGTGCTGAAGGCAGTTTGAGGAGTTGATTTATTTTATGAAGAAAAGGATCAGTGTGATAAAGTTTAGTATGTAAATAGGCATTTTTTGGCCAGCTAAATAACATTGGCTCACATCTCATGTGATGGAAAACATTACTCCACAAGTGTGGTCTTAATGACATTTTCTTGATTGGATAATACAATTTCGGCCATCTTTTAAACTTTCATTCTTAAATGCTAATTGTTTGTCTTTTTTCTTTCACAAAAAATTCAATAACTTAAATCCATTACCTGAACCAATTGTGGTCATCTTCTTCCTTGCTTTGTAAGTTCAGGCATACCCACGTGCACAAGGTTATTTGTTGATAGTCTTGGGTTTTATAATCTTAATTACAATTTGTTTTGACAAGATATTTATAATTCAAATAATGTACTAATTATTTGCTTTGAATATTTTAATAGTCTTTCTTGGCATATTTGTTCCATTTTGTTTGTAAGAGGATGCCTTGTTCATCCTTTTTGCTCAATCTTCAACTTCTTTTCCAAACAGATAAGGATGGAGATGCTCATAAAGAAAATGACGACAATGATGATGATGGAGGTCAAGATGTGTCTATGGGTGAAGATGATAATTTCATTGGTGTAAATGGTGAGCATTAAGGTTGTGATGATTTAATCTTAACGGTGCATCATACTGACAATGGAAGACAATTTTTTTATTTTTTATTTTTTTTTTCTTTTTTCCATTTAACAGATTGTGATTCGACTCCAATCCAGTCCAGTGAAGACATGGATTTTGTTGCTACTGAGGCGGAGCAAGCGGGTGCAGAGGGTGATTCCTCAGAAGCAGCTCATGCAGCAAAGTCAGGTATACTTACATAATTGCCAGCATTTACACTTGTTATATGTTATATTACCTAGCATACAGCTATTTTTGTTATAAATCCAATTTGTTCAAACACCTTTCTGGTGGGCTTCTTTCTGTTCCCTAATAGAGGGAAAAGGATCTTATCAGTGGGCAAAACAAGTGGCTGTGTTCCTAAACAGACTGACATGTATGAACAAATTGACTGCAACAAGTAGCAACTACGTAATTCCATTTTTCTTTTAGAGGAATCTATTATGAGAATTTCAAATTTTGTTGCAAGATTATTGAAAGCAACTTGCTTTTTGCCTCCTATTTTGTTAGCAGGGCAATTCATGTAATATCTTTTGGTGCAAAGCCATCTCTCATCATTTTCATGTTGTGATTAATAACTTTTTAATAGGAAATAGAAAGAGAATCGCACGTCGAAGGGGGTCTCATGGCTTAAAAACGAGAAAAGAGATGGAGGAAAGTAAGGAGCGAGTGAAGGTTGAGCTTCCAGCTAACGTGGGACGAGTTGTTGGTAGTAATGCACGACAGTTTGTCGTTGAGGCTTGTTGGCTTCTGAAACAAACACTGCGCCCTGACGTTGTGAAATGGAAAGACCTAGATCCAAATGATGTTGCTAAGTTATTGGAACAAGTGAAGGTTAGTGGATAGGCTTTTAAATTTTTTGATGCCTCGATATATGCTTTTCAGTTGGCTAAAATGTGTAATTTTTGTATATGACTAGAACCGATTTATTTTTCCGAATGAGAGTCATGTTGATACAGCCTTATTATGGCAATTCAAACAATGGTTTAGACATTGGCGTTCAGACTTGAGAAGGAGCTACTTCGACCAGGATGCAACATATGATGAGCAGCTTGCCAATTGTCCACCCTATGTTAAATCAGCACATTGGAAGTGGCTTGTGGAATATTGGCGTAGCGAAAAGTTCAGAGTAAGTATACAGCCTCCGTTGTATATGTAGGTTAGGAATTATGATATTGCATAGAAGGCTGGCTATTTTCTTCTTTGAAATGAACTTAGCAATTTGTCAACTGAAAAAGAAGGGGAAAAAAAAACTTCAAATGGATAACTAGTTCCTCAGTTAAATTTGCTATTATGTGAGATTGTTGGCATTTAGTAGATGATATGAAATTAACTGGATTTTCTCTCCTAAATTGTAGAGTATCAGTGCGACCAATTCCAGGATCCGAAAGAGCTCATTATCTATTGCTTGTGGTGGCTCAAAATCTATTGCAAGACATGCTTATGAGCTGGTAAGATGACATAATGACGCAAGCTATTGAGTAGACCTTATCATATCCGGGCAGCCCGCCCGGAAAAAACGGGCGGTATGAACATAGGGAAAGCCTGACTGGGCCGAAAAGACCGGCCCGTCGGCTCGTATAAAAAATAATATATATATATATATTTAAAAAATTAAGTATAATTATAGAATATTTAGCATAATTATCATAAATTTAACGTATATTACATATAATATCTTAAATATATTTTATTTTTAAATAAAATTTATATTTAAAATAGTTGTAAATTAATTTTAAAAAAGCAAAAATAAAACGGGTACGGCAGGATTGTAGGCCCCCCAGCCGGGCTTGCCCAGACCGTGTCCGGATAAACGGGCCGAAAATTCTACGACCCGAGCCCGTATATGAACAAGTCTACTATTGACGACACCTTCATCCTCTTATTAGATCTCGTAATGCTGTTGATTTTTGGTTGACAGGAAAAGAATCAATCTAAGCAGGACCCTGATGAATCTCCAGCCTACTTGAAGTTATACGAGCAGCAAAAGAGAAGGAGTGACGGAACATGGATAAACAAAGAGGCAGCAGATGGATATAACAAACTGGTAAAGTTGCACAAAAAAAAACTCGAAAATCATGGCATAGATAATCTGACACCTTCTGAAGCTTTTACCCAAGTCTTTGGTAGAGCTAAATCTATAAATCTAGTTGGATTAGGAGAAAATCCTATCCCATTTGAAAGCAGCTCAAAACGAAAACGAAAAGGTTGTTCTGATAGAAAGATAATAGAAGCAGTACGTTGTAGAGTTGAAATCGAGTCTGAGAAAACACAGACTGATCATAAAGAAGCTGAAAGTGAGGAGGAAAACCAGTCTGATGAAGGATCAAGAATGCCAGCTGAAACTAGTGAGCAGATTAGGGAAGAATTGGCTACTTCCTCCACTAATGCTTAGTTTTTTTTTTTAACCTTGATTACATATATAATTGTTGATTTTCGGTAGTTAGCTGCGTTTGTGTTGATTTGTTCCTTTATGGAACAGATCAAAATTAGGTGTGGTAGGGAAGAATGGGCTCTTCTTCCATGTATGTACAATTTGTTTATCTAGTCGTATTTTGCATTTGACACTTTAAACATTCCTATTTAATGTACTCTATTTTTAGTGTGATATTCACAGTTAATTATGTCAAATATTCTTGGGTAACAAGCTATTTATGTTACATATGTTAAATATTTTTGTCAAAATTTCAGGAATATTATGTATAGGTAAAATAACAATTGATAGCATAGTACATATTTCGCATTGTAATGGAATTAAATATTCAATAACTGACTAATCTCATTCTTTATACTAATTATTTGTATTTTTCACACTAAATATCTGTATTTTACACTTTATATTCATAGTTTGCAATTTACATGTTAAAGTACTAACTGGAAACATAGCAACTCGGATCAACGTGCTGTCAATATGAAATCATCAAACTATGTATGGAACCTTCGTGAAAATTGCAATCTCGTGCTGCTAGCCAAAGTGAGAATCGTAATTTCATGTTGGGATCGGGCATGAGTTTGGTGATTTTGCAAAAATAAAACACGATTATGGGGTTAAACGTTTCATGGATTGATAAAAACAAAATAATGTTTAAATAAACAAATTCATCACTTTCAATCGTGAATGGACCGAGTTCTAGGCCCGTTCGGATTGCCGAGTCCGACCTAAACCCAAGACCTTTTGGTTCAAATATCCACCACCATCAAACTATTTTCGGTTGTGATTATTTTATTTATGTTATATTTAATATAGGTATGGGCCCGGTTTGGTTCAAACCGCCGAACCGGCGGTTTTCAAACCGGCCCAAACCGCCGGTTTGGCAAACCGGCGGTTTAGGTTTGTCCGGTTTAGGTTTCCGCCGGTTCAAGGTTTAGGTTTCGATTTGGCTTTTCCGAAAACCTAAACCGGCGGTTTGGGCCCAACAGCCTTTTTTTTTTTTTTTTTAAAACCCAACGGCTCTTTTAAAAGAGCCGTTGGTTTAAGAAGCCCTCAACGGCTCATTTTTGAGCCGTTGGGGTTAATATTAAAAAAAATAATAAAAAAAAATAAAAAAATAAATAAATCCCCCCCCCACACATTTAATCCTAATTTCCTATAAATACCCATACTCTCTTCCTCCACAAATCACACCATCTACAACTCATCTTCTCTACTCTCCTAATCTCTTATTCTCGAATTCTCGATTTCTCGTAATGGCAAACCCAAGTGATCAAATTCCCTCTTCCCAATACTTTCCTAGCACCCAAGAGAGCGAAACACAAATGCCCGACAATCCCGATGTTACCGAAGTTCCACGAAGAAGTCTCCCCCCTCCAAAAATGCTTACATCCGAAATATTTACGAAGCATTACACTAGGGGGGAGCCGGTGAATGAGTATTGTCAAGTGGCATGCAACTATTGCCCGAAGGTGTACAAGTGGAAGGTGAAGGGCGGCTACGGGACATTGCAAACTCACATGAAAAACGTCCATCCGGAGAAGCTCGGGATTTCACGGGGACAAACACAATTGTCCCACGGGTTTGCATCTTCTACCTCTCATTCTCCTTTATTTACATATAATCATAGTGAAGAAAGTCTAGGATTAACCGATGTTATTTGTTCACATTCATTATCGTTTTCTTATGCTGAATATGAAGAAGTTAGGGAATATAACACTAGATATCTTCGACCTTCTTTTAAACCAACTTCTAGGAAAACCGTTTCAAAATTAGTTAATAAATCTTACTTAAAAAAGAAAGAAAAAATTTTCTCGAATTTGGCTAGTTTTGAACATCAAGTTTCAATTTGTAGTGATATTTGGTGTACACAATCACAACAACATTTTTACATGGGCATTACTTTACATTTTATTGATAACGCTATGTTTTTGCATAAATATGTTATTGGTTTTTGGCATTTTAATCAAAGACATAATGCACTAGACATTGCAAGCATGATTAAAACGGTTTTACAAGAATATAATTTACAACATCGAATTTTTTCATATTCTTTTGATAATGCATCCGCAAATACCGTCGCCGTAAACCATTTGGTTGAGGATGCGGGACAATATATAAAAACTCCTTATACTCATCAAAGATGTGCATGTCATATTTTAAACTTATGTGTTCAAGATGGCCTTAAGGTTTTAGGAGATATGCTAATCCCAATCAAACTTGTTATTGATCATATTTGGCATGACTCCGATTTAAGAAGAAAATGGAGAAATTTATGTTTAAACAAAAATGTTCATCCTATTGCTTTTTCAAAAGATGTTGGAACTCGACTTACAAACTACTTTGTGAAGCCGTACGTTATAAAGTTTTGTTACAAGAATTTGCTTCAATTCATGTTCCTTGGTCAATTTTAGATGATGAAAATGTTTGGGAAACTTGTGCCCATATTTGTAATGTTTTAAAAACTTTTAATGATGCAACTAATACCATGAGTTGTGTTTACACTCCAACATCTCATAGATTTTTAGAAATTGCCGTTAATGTTTCCGAAGCTTTTGTAAAATGTTTTAACATACCTTGCCTTCTAGAATGTATGCTTGATATGAAAGAAAAATGGCTTAAATATTATAAAAACATTCCCATGATTTATCTTGTAACCGCCGTTTTTGATCCTAGACTTAAACTAGATGGTCTTTCCGATTTATTGACTATTTATTATGATTGTTTGTGTGTAAACTTAACGCAAGAAGACTATAATGTTCCTAACATTGTGCAAGAAGTTAATACCGAAATTTTAAAATTACTTAGTACATTTCAATCTAGTGCTAGCTCTTCTTCTACCTCACCTAGTCCATCTCCCTCTTCTACTAGTTCATCTTCTTCTCTTTCACTTGCACAACAAGTTTTTGCTAGAAGAACAAAAACACCTAGACATTCATCTTCAAATGCGGAATATCAAGATTATCTTAACATTTGTTTTAGTTTTGATGATAATGTTGAATTTGATATTTTGGATTGGTGGAAGAGATTAGCTCCCAAATATCCAACCTTAGTTAAAATTGTACAACAAATCATGGCCGTGCCCGCATCAACGGTTGCGGTGGAGCAAGCATTTAGCCGAGGCGGGAACATTCTCGGTCACAACCGAACTCAATTGAAGCCCGAGAAGTTGGAGATGCAAGTTTGTATTCAAGATTGGATAAGGGCGGCTAAGCGGAAACAAAGGAATGCACCGGTGTACGACTCCAAATCGGATTCCAACTCCGAAGACGCCGGCACTACTTCCGAGTCCGACATCGAAAGGTAAGCGGGATTAAAAAAAAAACTCGGAAGTCCGAAAAAAGGTAAGTCAAGGTAAGAGAACTACGTGGGCTTTGATTCCTCTTAATCCCGAGAGGATACGTAGGCAACCGGAAAACCGGTTCAAGCCCTTTAATTTTTCCGAGTTTTTTTTTTTTCAATTGGTATAAATTTTAATTACTAGTTTTTATATACTAAACTTTTTTATAATAATTTTTTTTATTTTTATGTAATATTAATTTTTTTTTAACATAATACTTTCTCTTTAATTTTTTTATTTTTATTTTTTTATAAACCGTGCTAAACCGGCAAACCGGCGGTTTGCCGGTTTCAAGGGCCCCGGTTTCGGTTTAGGTTTGGCCTTGGGCTAAACCTAAACCGCGCCGGTTTAGGTTTGCAGCCCATGCCTAATTTAATATGTACAATTAAAAAAAATTGTACCCGCCTGACTCAGACGGCTACGGTCTTGTCCCATGCCCAAATTCCGACTCGGCCCTGGCCCGGGGAAACAAGTAACTATTTTTCATAAGTCTGCCAGGGTCCGTGTTTGCTCAGGTCTTCATTTACGTTATTTCGAAACGTTACCGATTGACACGTCAAGCACGTCCTAAATTGGATTGTGCGTGACTTGAGTACGCATCAGATTGGCCAGCATCTTTAACAGTAACTAGCAGCAAGAAATAGCCAGATGCTAACATGCAGATGATACAGCTAATACTTTACAATGCTTTTGGATGAACAAATTGATCACACAAAAATTTCTTACAATTTCACAAATTGAAAAGAACAAAATTAAAAAAAAGAAGAAGAAAAAAGTGATGTACAAACAGAACTGCTCAGTTCCCACTCAAACTTCAAGCCTGGCTGTCAAACTTGAGACAATAAACAAAAATGGCTGTGGTCTATTAACTTTAAACCATTGCAAGAATGAAGAAAATCTGTGCTTCTTTTCTCTTCAAACAAATCTCTTTAAACAACTCTCTGTGCTCCAAGGCCTTTATTGACCCTCAATATAGAAAACGAATCCATCAAAGGACCCATCTTGAGCTCAGGACACGGCTCAGGAAACACATCATTGGATGATCCGAGCACATTTGAGCACAGCCACGAGCTGGAAGCATCCGAGGAGCTAACCTGAAACGCAATGTTGGAAAGGGTAATCGAGGTGAATGGAGATTCGTATATTCCTGTCAAGTTCCCGCTGACACTGATGTTTGTTCCAACTATGTTCATCAAACTGATGCCTTTGACAATAGGAAACGCGTTTGCGTCAAATCTCTCATCCGGATGGTAACCGGATTGCCCAGTTGCCTTGATTGCAACAAAAACATTATCCATTGTAGCATCTGATACAGTTAGATTTACTATGTATCCTCCTCTGCCTTGGGATGTTCTTAGAGCAATGCCAGTGAGCGAGTCTCTAAATTGAACGTTTTTCGCGGTTATATCTGATATCCCACCGGACATTTCACTGCCGACCGCCAATCCGGCTCCTGAACATGACTGAAGCCGAACTGATTGGATTTTGACGTTTGAAGTCGGTTTGTTGTAGGAAATTCCGTACTCGTCCCAACCACTTTTTATCACAACAGCATCATAACCAACACTAATGTTGCTGTAACCAATGCATACATTCTCAGAAGAATCTGTGAAAAGAAAAAAAACAATGTCGGTAACAAAAACCGGATATTATATCATAGACCTGATTCTTTCGGATTTAAACCTGGGACGATGCCATTGGTGTATGGAGATTCTGGTGGAGCTTGAACCGTTACGTTTTCAATCACAACATTACTGCAGTATGACAATGCAATTGAAAAGTTAAGTACTCATCAGCCTAGATCATATAAAATATGCTAAAAAGTACAAAAATCAAAATTGTAATTAGTATGAAATGAGTGAAAGTACTTGCAGTATACTGGATGGATGCTCCATGCCGGGGGGTTTGAAAGCGTTATTTTCGAAATGACAATGTCATTGGAGTTTATGAACTCCACAAGATGTGGTCGACTGTATTTTAAAGAACCGGATGTCAACTGTTCCCACCATACCGAACCTTGACCATTGACGGCTCCGTTATTACCTGAGTCAGTAAAACAAACAGGCCATGAATGAATGGTTATCACAACAATAAAAAAATGCTACTAAATATTTGGTTTTGGATCAGATTAGTATATACCAGTTATAATGACGTCTTTTAACTGATTTCCCGTTATCAAGCTGCTGTATCTCCTCCCTGGTACGTCAACACCACGGCCATATGATGGGAGTGGGTCAACTACAGGCCAATGACTATAATCCTGAATACATTTACAAAAACAACAATTGAAAAAATCTTAACGATATCAATCTGCTTAGTTTTTCCAATACAAGAAACTCACAAATTCAATATTACAGTATATTCGAAAAGCTTTGTTATAACTTTACGGATTGGCATTGTCAAGTTCAATCACTGTGAATGTAAGTTTTCTTAATCAGCAGGAAAATTACCTGAGTTGCAAGGATGACAGCGTCTTTTTCCAGGAAAAGGGTAAGGTGACTTGTGAGGTTTAAGCAACCGGTAAGCCATCTACCGGGTGGAACATATAGCCGTGCTCCCCCCTTATCAGCAAAAGATTTAACATAGAAAATGGCGTTTTGGAATGCAACTGTGTTCAATGTCTTACCATCCCCAACAGCACCAAATTCTAAAATAGACACGCTATGAGGCCGTTCTTTGAAAGATTTTTTAAACTGACATTTTTCGGTAGCTCCTACTTGTCTACAGTCTTTGATGCCCCACACTGTTAGAACCAACAGAAATACAACCTGGAAAAAACATTAACAACACATAAGGGAGCAAGTCATCTATGCAACTCATTGTAAAGTTAATGACATGAGCAACTATCCTGTTGTAAATATCAATAACCATAATGCAGCAGTTTCCAGCCGGAAATTCAAAGCAGATAATGAAAAACAAATCCGAACCAAGCAATGGATCAATAATGAAACAGTGTTGTTGTAGCTTGCAAGTACATTGCAAGAGGAAGATGATTGTAGTTTGTAAGCATTTGACTTCTTTGACTTTAGATTGCAAATACAAGAGTTATGGAAAACGAACATCTAGTTCAAAATATTTCAGCATAATCAGTAGTCACTAAACACTGAACATGGTTTCATGATGAAAATCGAAAAAAGCTTGAAAGATCAAATGTGGAGAAGATAATAGAGTTCAAGGACTAAACTATTGTACAGAATCGCAGCTGGACATGGTGGAAATCAATTGCAAACATTACATTACAGATTCACCTGATAAGACATGGAAGAATTGGACAAGGTTTTGAAAAGTAAAGGAAAAAGGAACTTGATAATCCAGTCCGGTAATGTATGAACTAAAGTACTAAACTCAAAAATCAATCACAAGATGACAATTGAATGGTCTACACGTATAATTCTTTGTTGAATCGAGTTTGACAAGACCTAATCAGCAACATTAAATGCAATCCTCTTCAATGATCATGATGGGAATGAAAGCGACAAGACCTAATCACCCATAAACTAAAATGCCATTGAAAAAGGAAAAGCGTTTCATCTCTCATGGAAAAAACGCATGGATTATCCTACAGTAAATCCAACAACATAAATCCATCACCAACCCAGTAAAGATCACAACAAAGAAAGCCACAATTTGTAGAACCCAAATCAAGCAAACGAAAAATGCAAAAAAAAAGAAGCCAAATTTAGCAAAATAGAAGTGACCCATATGCCAAAACAGCAGATTCCAACAACAATAAGATCGACCCAAGTGCATTAAGGAAAGAGCTTTGATGAAATTCACAGATATATGAAGTAAAGTGGCGATGCAACATACAAGGCTCCTCATGAGACTTCCCTTCTTCCAAAGCCCTGAGAAACGCCAAATTGAAGAGAAGACCAGAAGACTGGGAACGAAAAGAAAAGGGTAAACAGAGAGATGAGATTTTATGTATATGACTCTATGTATACCCAAAATTTATTTATTTATTCACAAATAATAAATAATAATAAAAATAAAAGAGTTAAAACAAGAAAGGAACAAAAGGGTAAAAAGAAGGCAACAGCAACATCCAGCTACTCTTGTTTATGTTCCCAAACAAATTGAAGAAAAAGATTGAATCTTTTAGAAAATCAAAATACACATTGAATTTTACGAACCTAGAAATGGAATCTGAAAATTTCTTTTTAGAAAAAACACTGCAAATAGGAAGCAGAATCCACAGCAGGCCTTTTTTTTTTTATATCTTTTACCTTTTTCTTTGTTATTTTTTTCCCGGTTTGAGTGACTCTTTCCACTCAAGTCCAAGAGAAAGAAAGAGAAGACAGAGAGACAGGAGGTTGGTGTGTAGACAAATGAATTGAAATTATTGTTTTGTGGGTATTGCTTGTTGTAATTATTATTGGATTAACACCCTTAATGAATTTGTTTGCAAGCCAATAAATGGGAATGCTATGAGGGTGACCTTCACACAAATTAGTACTCTAATTAAGTTGTTTAGGTTTTGTAAATTAATGATATTTAGGGATATAATAATGTGGGGCGATGTGTGTGTTTGCGTGTCCAGGGGTGCTTATTATGTGGCCTCAGGAGAAACTGAGTTTGGATAGTAAGATGCGGAACCGGATCGATTCATTCTAAATGTTTGAATATCCGATCCGGGTAATAAAAAAAAAACTGATTTAACTTTTTATAAATCTCGTGTAAGATACGAGTACTAAACTAGTTGTATCTGAATCGGATCGGGTGGTGTTTTTTTATCCTATTTACCCGTATCTGGTGTATTTTCGGTGATTGAAAACGTAGTGGTATCTGTTATAAATGGATTTGTAAGCGGACGAGGAAGGATCGGGAGTATGTGAAGCTGGATTTTCCATGTGTTTGTGTTCCTACTTATGGGAGAAAAACACGCAGAGGGTGGGCCTCAATTTGGTGACGTATCAAACAATGCTAGGCTGGCTTCACTAAAATGCCAGATCAGAAATGGTCCCACTTTCCAACTTTTTTATTGCTCTTTCGATTCACATTTTATACCACTAACTTATCATGTATGCTCTATCACTCGTATTCATTCACATTAAAATAAATATATATATGAATTGGTTTAGGTGATTTTAGAGAGGAATGAAAATCCTTAGAATTGTTGGATTATTATAGATGAACGATCAAGATTGAATCGAAACATGATAACTTTGTCATACTTGGAAGATATAATACTCATTTTATGTTCATAAACCGTATAATTGTAAAAAAATAATAAAGAAAATTAGTAAATCCAGTAATAACATTACATTTATTTGATATATTTATGCTAGTATAAAAAAACATTTACAAATTAAATATAATAAAATATATAAAAAATAATATTAATTGTGATGAACATAATATTCATAAACCTTACATTTATTATTCTACTTATTTTCAATTCATTACTTACCATAATAATATTATTTACTTGAATGAGTATGAGACATTCTTCAATTAATTCAACATCTCTTAGGTGTTCTTATTTCTCTCCGTAAGAATGATTCTCGCGAACCTGACCTTATATATGTGTGTGCGCATGGTTAAGTTCCGGTGAGAAGATGTTTTATGTTAAGAAATAAAAACGCATTTGAGTCGTCGGAACAAATAATATACGTTTAAAATTTGTCGATTAAATATGGAAATAGTTAACGAACAATTAATGAAACGGTAATTTATTTGGTAAGTATGAACTAAAGACGTCCGCACTCAAATGACAAATGAATATTACGACTATACAATTAATTATGCACGACCACTATCATCGTATATGTGGCAAAAAAATGCATTTGCACAGATATAAAAGAAAAAAAAAAAGTAGAATAATCAATCTAAAACTAACCACTAACATTTTCAAATTTTGGTTCTAACCACTTAGTGTGTGTTTGGCAGCCATTTTACAATAGGGTTTACAAGTGTTAATTAGTGTTTGAGTTCTATCTTACTGTTTGGAAGGCACAAAAACACTACAGTTTTGGTTTTTTGAGAGTGTTTATGAAACTGTAAAAAATCACCGTTTTTTAACTAGTATATTTGAATGAAAATGACCCTGTTATCCCTAATATTACTAATAATTACGGACAACACCGTCTATTTGTAACCATACCTGCCTCCATCTCTTCTCGTCGAACGAACGAAGAACTGGTGTTGCTTCTGCCCTATCTTCCTCCATCTCTGTCTCTATACCAAAAACTAAAAATTGAGACACACAGAGAGGGAGTGCTCGCGCATTGAAAAATCGAGACAGAGGAGTGCTCGCACTGCGAAAAAATCGAGACAGAGAGAGGGACTGAGGGAGGTTACAAGTGGAATCGTCGCCGGAGTGAGTGTTCGCAGTCTCCGTCGCCGGAGGGAGTGCTCGTTGTTTCCGTCGCCGGAGGGAGTGCTCGTTGTCGCCGCCGATATCCTCGCAGTCGCCAATCGCACTCGACAGGAGAAATCGAGGAGGAAAGAATACGTAAGTCTGAAACAAATCGATTTAGTGTTTCGTTCTGCTGTGCTGACAATGACGACCCTCTCTTCTCACTGCTCGCTGCGACCAGACACTTCGTTTCTCTCCTCCAGGACAAGCTCTTTCACCGGCGAATGTCTCCGGTACCCTATAATTCGATCATCAGCCAACTGCTTTGATTTCCAATTGCTTTGAAATTGCTATCTTCTCCGGTATATCAAGTTACTCTGATTTCCAATTGTTTTGAAATTTATTGGGTTATTCAACTCTAAACATTGTTAAGCCTTAATACTTGCCTGTTGAAATTCATCTCTCCCTAATTGTGGTACGAATCCCTCATTTGAGGATAGAGAAAGAGCCTTTTTGCTGGATCTTTTTGCTGAGTAAGTTCTTTGAAATTTTAATCACTGTTCGGTTTTGTTAGTATTTGGTTGAATTTTAATCACTGTTCGGTTTTGTTTAGTATTTGGTTGAATGTTAAAATGTCTAATAGAGAAAGAACCTAGAAGTGATCTTTTTGCCGAGTAAGTACATAGTAGTCTTTTTCGTAAAAAACACTCCAAAACACTTACCCTAACCAATCCAAACACTTCTCCGTTTTTTATAAACTGCAACTCTTAAAAACGAAAAACACTATCCATAAAACACTCAATAACTGCGATCCTAGTGTTTTTTATTAGGCTGCCAAACACAAAATCACCAGTAAAAAGTGCTTTGTCATCAAAGTTCCACTCTTGTTCCATTTCCGTCCAAAAATACATAAAAGGGTCATACTTTTGAATATTTTAACAAGTTGAGTAAATTCCGGACCGAACCAGTTTTTCTTTGAAAACAAATATTTTTTTTTGGGTATTTTTCAATGAAAATAAATTTGTAAAACTTATATTGATTTTAAAAATTTTATTTGAAATTTAAAATTTCTGAAAAACAATTTTTTTTAGAATTTTAACTTTTTTAAAAAATAATTTTAAAATCAAACTCTATATATAAAAAAGGGAGAAGGGAGAGAGTCCCTCAAATGAATAGTTAATTGACTAATTCGATCCTGCTTATACTTCAGTCACTAATGCTAAAGTGTTGAGCCACTCATTCTACCTCCTCTGTACCGCAGTTTCCACTATCAAATGCTCTAGCATCGCGATGCCGCCACAAGCTTCTCACCGCCAAAGAGACACAGTAAACATCTCCGCATTTGACAAACACGTTTTGTTCACTAGAGGGGTTGAATTACGCATCTTCTTCCCGGTGCTTCAAATCCACACCTTCAATCTTCTTCTGCCTTTGCTCCATATAACGCCGGTTGTGGCTCAAAGTTGCTTGTTGCATCTGGCGGAACACGAACGAGCTTCTCCTTCGTACCTATAGGTATTTCCTAATCTAACCTTCACCATATGATTCTTTGTTATTCATGGAATCGATATTGGTTTTCAGGTTTCATCAAAACCTGTAGCCTTTGACGCCAATGTACAAAACTTACCTTCATTTTCGTTTAAGTTGTTACTCCTTGTCAGTGTTGCTTGTTAGTTGGTTCAATTTACACATGAACTGGATGCAATTGTCATGTGGCTAATATTTCTTATCGCCAAATGCAAGCTTCTCACTATTAAGGGATAATCGGTATTAAGGACACATTGGGGGTGCATAGAAAGTGTTTGTGTATTGAAGGCCACAAAATTTGAATATTAAAACGGATCTATTATCCTTTACTATAATAGCAAAAACAAAATATAAAAAATTACTTAAATGACACGTCATCAAACATATTTACCGACATAACAAATTTCCTGACACATTTTGTAGGATTAGTTATAAGCATGGTTAATACATTGTTTTGTGTTTATAAATATGTATTAAGGCTAAATTCAATTTATATTTTCATACACTTTTTTTAATAGGCTAAACCCAATTTATATTTTCATAAACGTTTTATTTTGCTTCTTTTATTTTCTTTATTTTCTTCTTTTTATGTTTTTCTTTTCCAACATAAACAACATTTTTCTTCAATTTTATTTTATTTCTAAAACAAATCAAAAACATGTTGTTCCTGAAAATCTAATTGCAGTTGTATCCGTTTCAAGAGAGGTTCACATGATTTCTCATTTGTAAAAGGTTTTATTTATTTATTATATAATTAAAAAAATATTTCATAAAATTTTAATTAGAAAAATTAAATCATTGTTAATATAGTTTTTATTAATAAAGTCTAAGATTCGTATACACGAATTCTTAGGACTAATTTTCGGATGATTAATTTTCTAATAAATAATATTTTTGCTAATTCGTATACATAATATTTAGATATTTATTCGGATGAAGTTTTCGTGTATACGAATTCTTAAGACTTTATTAATAAAAACTATATGAACAATAATTTATTTTTTTTAATTTAAAATTTTTAAGATTGTTTTTTAAAATTATATAATAAATAATAAAAAAGAAATTTTACAAATGAGAAATCACGTAAACCTCTAGGAACGGATACAACCGCAATTAGATTTTCGGGAACAACATGTTTTTGATTTTTTTAAAACTAAAATAAAAATGAGGAAAAAAATGTTTTGGAAAAGAAAAACATAAAAAGAAGAAGAAGAAAAAAGAAAAATAAAAGAAGCAAAACAAAACGTGTATGAAAATATAGTATTGGATTTAGCCTATTAAAAAAATGTGTATGAAAATATGAATTGAGTTTAGCCTTAATCCATGTTTTATAAACACAAAAAAATGTCTTAACTATGATTATAACTAATCCTACAAAATGCGTCAAAAAAATTGCTATTTTGGTAAATATGTTTAATGATATGTCATTTTAGTAATTTTTTATTTTGTTTTTGCTATTATGGTAAAAGATCCTATTAAAACCTGGTGTTGTAGTCTAATCAGTGCATACACTAACCTTTTGTGTGCACGTATGTGCGTCTAAGTTCTAAGTTCTAACCTTTATCTTTTAGGAAAAAAGCCGGCTCTTACCTAAACGCGCGTATATATATGTGTGAAAATAAGCTAATGAATCTAATCTAATCACTTAATTAAAATGTGCACAACCAGCTAAATACCATTATTATAGAAACAAGCTAATGAATCTACTTCCCTTAATCAAAATGGTCACAGCCATATGGACAATTGTCTCTTTCAATTGTAGATTGACAGAACATGGTAATGTTGTATCTCTCATGTTTTTTGGCGTAGTTTTTAGGAGAAGCGGTTTTGATATTCAAAAAGGGTTTGCGGTGCAACTTGTTTCCCGCCTACCTTCTTACCCGATGTAAAGAAAGGAATTATTTATAATACAAAATAATATCCATGAATAGAATTAAAAAAAATAATGTAAAAAAAAAGGTGGCACAACCTAACGATGACAAATGACAAATCTGATGTGGATTAATATGAAAACGAAAAGTGACATAAATCCCTTATGCTTTAGTGTTATATATAGTAGATTTGCTTTTTTTATTGAGTTTTGCTATCGGTTATGGCAGTGAATAGTTGTCTCCATTTTCAGCGTGTGTAAAATGTGCAATGTCCAATAATCCAAATTATCTAGTATACTTTATTGCGCTAACTATTGTATAATATTAGGGCCATATTATAATTTTGGAACAGGACTACCAAATTTCATTGGATGACCTTGATTAACAACATAAGTGATAACAAAATCCAAGACTACCTCATGAAGGTAAACTCAACGGAAAAAATGACGTGAATCCTATTTTTCGAGCGTGATAAACTTGAGGATAAGACGACGATACATATGACTTTTACATGGTGGAATATTTGGGACATGACGAATCAAAATATCTTCTATAACAAAACTTTAACCGATTTCTAAAAACTGACAACTAGACAAATTCAACAATGGGACATATCCAACCCTAACAACCGAGCCAAAAGGGCAACAAAACCGCAACTGAAGAAAACTAGAAAGATTCATTGGTCAAAACCAATGGTGGAAAGTGATAAAATCAAGTTTGATGGTTCTAAACGAAATAATGGTTGGTGTGCATTTGGCTACATCTTAAGGGATCATAATGCAACAACAATTGCATACAAATATGGACAATGTGGATACACATATGTCTTACATACGGAAGCATTTGCTCTTAGGAAAGGACTGATGAAAGCAAGAGAAATGAAACTTACACATTGAAATTGAAGGAGATAATCTCATGATTATCAATTCAATCAAAAATATTTGGAAGTCATCGTGAGAAATTGACCATATTATCTTGGATATCTCTCTTATGTTGTCTCATTTCATGCACGTTTAGATTCACCATATTTTCAAGCAAAACGACATTGCAAACAAGATCGCAACATTAGGTCATGACAATCCGTCATCGGGAGTAGTGGTCCCACACGAAGTCGAGATGCTCATCCACAAGGATGCTATAGGATGGTGCATAAAAAAAAAATTGTCCTTATCACAACCTTTAGTTTTTTAATCCAACGACCGATATAAATTTTTACTTCACTGCGTAAGAAGGTTCTCACCCAAATCTATTCCTATATGTGTTTGTGTGTATACACACAAACCCTGACACCCTCATCATGTGGTTTCAGGTAGAGGGAGTATGAATGGATGAATTTTGATACACTAAAAAGAAATAAATGAATAAGTTTTATAACTGAACAATGACGTGTAAATGCACTAAATTTGTTTCCTTTCCATTTCCATTTGCTAAGTTGCAGCCATTTAGAAGCTTTTCAAACACCTAGAAGAATCACATATATGACCCGTGCTTCCATGTTTCCGGCAACGATTCAGGACTCACTGTGCTTCCTTGCCCACAGTAGAGGTAAGCATCATAGATATCCAATCAACTCGATTATTTACTCAAATCATTCATCTAAAATGAGCACATCTGTAGCAATACTTCAAGATAAAATAGGCTAAATAATCACTCATGGAGCTCAAGATTCTTTACTTCTTTGACGCAGCCTGATATCCGAGTTGATCAAGGATGCAGCTATGATAAAAGCAGCTGCAAACAAAGCCGAGCAGAAAGTAACAGCAGACACTACTAACCCATGAGCCTTTGTACCAGAAGGTATGCTCCACTCCACAACTCCATAATCAAGATTGGTATCAGCAATTCGAGTCACTGAACACTCTTCACTTTCTGAACTGCAGCGCAACAACATGTCTGGTGCTCCAAATCGAACTCTTGTATATCCGCTTTCACCCAATGGCTGCCAAGACACAATTAAGATCAATAACCTTAGATTCAAATCACAAAATAGGTAATGCTATTCCTACAAAACAGACAGATCCAACTCTTACTCACTTGATACCGAGCATGCACAGGAATCTCTAGCTTTAAATCCAAGGCTTTCTTATCTGCAGCATGCATATGAATCTCAACTATAGATCTGTTGGAGACAAATGAAGGCAATTCTAAATTTGTATCACCGAAAACAGCAGCATCCTTGAAAACTGCACAACAAGGGTTATCAGAGATGTCATATACCTCAGTTGAGTTTTTGAGAATGTAGAGAGAATAATACCTCTACGATGGACAAGATGATCAAGTTCAAAAGGATCTGCAAAAACACCAGAGGGCAATCTTTCTTGGATTATGATCTCACATATTGATGTAGAGAGGAGATTTGTGAATTCTGGCTCTGTGTCGAAGTTTATGGATGAACGTAAAAGACGATGTGAGCCTTCACCAATCAGATCCCGGTGCAAGTATGATAATCTCATTAATGAATGAGATGAAGCAAGATTAAGCTCACGGGCCATGAATTCTTTGAAGTCAGAATCAACTAAGTGGGAATGATTCTTGAAGTAAGAACCCGAGATAAATCTTGGATGACAAGTACTGGAACTATCGGTGCATGCTCCATCCTTGAAAGTAACATATAACATGGAGCATAATAGTTAAAAAGACTGATTAAAATAATGCACCAACCAAGCGTATTAAACACATACACCATTTCTTCCCGTTCTGATTAGAAGAATTTCAGACTTCCAATGTTCAATCCATTAATGAATCTCAATTAAATGTCATAACATCATAAGGAATATAAAAATTGCAGTAATATACATTTGTTCTAATTAAAACACAGGTGGGGAAATTATCTCACATTACCGAAATTTGTCAAAGGAGTTTCAGAATCATCTATATTGCTAAATCAGATTGTCCATTCCAAAAACTAACTTATTATCTTGAGGACGGGCCAATAAGAGGCTAACTTCTCTGATACCATTGCTAAAATTCCAAAAACTAACAATATAAATAATTTAACTGCTCACATTCCAGTTTTCATCCAGCCCAGTTACGCAAATAGATCTCATTCATCAAAATTATGAGCTGAAAAACCACTGACCTTGTTTGAACAATTGATAGAAGCAACTGTTCCAAGAAGGATAAGGAACACTACTAAATAATCCGGATGCATCGGAAATTCCAAAGGAGCCTTGATTAGTGGAGATCGAAATTGTTTGAATCAGTTTAGAATCAAGGCTGCAAACGTAATAAGCCGCCAATTAGGATGATCAAATTTGATACTAATTCAATGACTGGAAACATATAGCATAAGATCTAAATTTACAATTGCAACAGCTAACAAGTTTCTTCCCATTTTATAAAAAACGAGTAAAGGCCCCTCGACCGCTTCACTCGATTAGGGCTCCACAGCAGATACCTATTTGCATTTGGACTCAATTTGAATCGAAGAAGCATATACGGAGCGAGATGTTGCCACAGCCAACATGATTTTTCCATGATTGAAGAAATAGAACAACTCAAATCAGACAAATGAGGAGCGAAGAAGACTTACTATGGGCCGATCGGTAGGCTGGAGTCGAGTCGATATGTGGTTGGCTAACAGGTCTGTGTTACTCAATCACCCTCTTCAATGGTTACTTCTCCGATTTTCAATTCTTCACGAATACATATACAGGTCTGTGTTAATCAAATCACCCGAAATACGCAGCCGCGAACTGAGTAGATATTATTTTTTAATTTGGACAATTTTGTATACGGGCCTTAAAATAGAATTCGCTGGTTACTCAAGTGTCATTTTGGTCGGGTTCGGATTATCTCGGTCAAAATGTCATTATATATGTTGAGGGCAGCTGAAAAAACGGGTGGGTATGAACATAGTGTGAAGTCCGATCGGACCGAAACCCGACCCATTAAATCCTCCGGACAGGGTACAGACACCACTATAGGTCCGGCCGGACCGAATAGTCCGGTCCGTCGGCCCGTACACAAAAATAATATATAAAAAAATATATATTATATTATATATATTTAAAATATTAACTACAATTATATAATATTTAGCATAATTATCATTAAATTATTTAATGTATATTACATATAATATCTTAAATATATTTTATTTTTAAAAAAAATTTATATTTAAAATAATTTTTTTAAATAATTTTTAAAAAAAATAAATAAAACGTGTAGAGGCCCGCCCGGCTGGGCCAAGCCGGGTACGACAGGAATTGTAGGCCCCCAACCGGGCTTACCCCGGCAGTCTGGATATAAACAGGTCTAATGTTGATGACAAGAAACCTAACAAAGATGTTTCGGAAAGATAATGAATGAGTCTGTCCGAATGACTTGAATCAGATCAAGCCCGAGCCTGGAAGAATAGGTCTGGTCTGCAGTCCAATTTCTAAAACAACTCCGGTCCAAGTCCCAGGTCGCTCACTCTTAATCACAAGAGCCCAAAAAATAGAACTAAACTCAAATTACCATAAAAATAGAACTAAACTCAAATTAAGAGGAAAATTACCATCCGTCATGACCGGAACCGGACCTAAACAATCCATATAAGTCCAAGCAAATTGTGTGTTTTCAGTCCAGGTCCGATTCGGAACCGGTGAACACTGAACACTCTAGAAGTTATTACTTGTTTAACTTTACTGCAGCTCCCAGCCTCCAATGAGTCTAGGTGTTCAATTGTAACAAAGTATCAATACATTTTTTGCTTATACAAGAGGTGAATTTCGTGTTCAACAACTAAACGCAAATGTGAAGCAGTTGATGAAACTAATTCTCTGTCCATTTAATTTGTTTTTTTTGCTAAAGCCATTCAACATATATAATGACATTATTGTTGCTAGTCTATTACTCAATAAATTTCCCATGATTTTAAGAGGAAAATCAAAACCAAAATTCGAATAAAAACACATGTATTCTTGCTTTAACCAAACAGAATGCATAGCACATGCCTTCCTCTCCTAAAGCAAGTGCCTGTTCCAGCATATTAGTTCTTAGCCTTGACTGAGTTATTCTCCTTGATCCTTGCTCTGTTGTCCAGCTTCACAAACCGTTTAAGATCTTCATACGAAAGGGATTCTGCCTCCTTCCTCTGCAATTCACTAAGGGGAGGTCGTTTATCTATCAGGTGCCACATCCAATCCGGGTATTCTGAGTCCGCTAGTATCTTTGGGTCAGTTCCTTCCTTGAGGATATTAGCCCCAATGACTGTGCTGGATTTCACTTCTTTGCTCAGACTCGATTTAGGAGCATCATTAGCCGATGCACCTTTTCCTCCCTTTTTTGCCTTACCTCCAGCAGCATATGTTCTTGAAAGGAGTAGCCATGCTGGCTCCTTTGAGATTATGCTCTTCTTTAGCAAGTGCACACTGTTCATTGCCATTTCTTTACACTGAAAACATAATCATAAATTCATAATGACATCAGAAACAAAAATTTAATTGGCATTCAAAATCTTCTACTTTTTATGAAATACCTGCTTGAAAAGCACCTAATTATTAACCATAACGGATGAATCTTTGGACTCGTTGTTTAGAGAAAGCAATAGGGTCCAAAGAAAATGCACAACCACTTCAAATTCATGACAAATAATATAACAGTGCTATCCTTGAAAGCAGATGTATCCAACCAGTAACTTCATCAAAAGGTTTCTTATTCAATGGAGAATAAGGGGTGACTTGTTTTCATAGGAATGAATCATCTTGAGCTGCTGTCTCCTAATCCTTCTACATATCTGTCCCTCAACATGGAAGCATCCATATTTCAGCCTGAACACTAATGATGAGGAACTTGCTAAAACATGAACTCAAAGAATCTTCAATTTTTACTTTAATCTTCAACAAATATTCAACTAATTGCTGCAAGGAGGGTATACAACATTTTTAAGCAAAACCTAACTTTCAACGTCAGACATACTTCTTCATCAACTTAGCTACAAGACCAACTTCAATCCTTCTTAAAGAAGGTCACGGAAAAGCCTTGCACGAAATACCATGAAGCACTGAGTGTAAGAAAATGTGATCATAAGGCAATCCTCTCAGACTAAGAAAGCGACAGTGGCAAAGGGGGACTTTGTGTCTAAGTGGTCGTATATCAAGTTTAGACCTGCACAAATCCGGTTTTGGGCAAATTTGTTGTTTTAGCACCAGCCTGGAATTGTACGGGTCTAATCCAGTTCATGATGTTATTGGTGCATATCCAACAATTTACCTCCTCCACAAGTCCTAGGGAAAAGGATAAGGAAATCATGATAAAGTGTCATTAGAGAAAGAAAGTCATCTATTACAAAAAAATAAAAGGACACGTAATGCAAACTCTTTCATGAAACATTTTCGATTGGTTGTGACAGCTAATGGTGAATCACTTGCCTAATCAACTTCAAACCAATTCTCTACTCTCCCCTGCCTCTCAACCCTCTCCTAGACTCACTTATTGATTAACGCGGTACAAAAACAGTATTGACATAAACACAATTTGAGGCTCTTTCAAGGCAGAGGATACATTCACGAAAGGTAACACTTGATATAAGTAATCAGAAGGCAAATAACTTTAGGGTTAAGAAAATTTGGAAAGGGTCAAAAAGCAATATTCCCAATATAATGGATGAATGACCACAAGTAAGAAACTGGAAAGGTTCAAAAAGCATTGGTTGGCTCCTCCAAGTCAGAGATCACACCTCAAAGCAAATAACTTTAGGTAAGAAAAAAGAAGTCTTCTGCCATGAAAGCCAACTAGGCCTTGCCATGAATAACAGACACCATCAGAAACTCCCGAGTGTCAATTAGACTCATTTATTTTTCTTCTCAAGCCTTAACATAAGTTCTGAATCAAATCAAAACACAAGATGGCCAAAGCTAGGAATTTTAGACGCCACATATATTCATTCCAGTATTGCACTGCTAAATTGTGTTTTGGCATCTAAAATCCTTAGCTTTGGCCAAATTGTGTTTTGATTTAACACTTACACCAAGACTTGAGAAGAAAAAGAATGAGTTAGTTGGGAGTTTAGGATGGCTTATATTGTTCCTGTTAAATGCATAGCTGGCTCTCATGGCAGAAGCCTTGCATTTTCTTACCCAAAGTCATTTACCATTCAGTGAGGTGTGTACTTTGGCTTGGAAGAGTATCACAAGTTGTTTGTTTTGAACGTCTCCAATTTCTCACTTGTCACTCCAAATCCATTAATTTGGGAATATTGATTTTCGAACCTTTCCAATTTTTTTCTTACCTAAAGTCATTTGCCTTTCAATTACTTATCTGAATTGTTACCGTTCAGTGAGGAGTGTGTTCCGACTTGGAAGAGGCTCAACTTGTGCTTTTTGAACCTTTCCGCTTTCTTACTTGTGTACATATATAACAAGAAATAGAAACATATCGATTAGCACTAAATTTTTAGTTTTTTAGTTCTTTTCTCCAATTCACCCTTTTTGCTATCAGAAAACAGAAACAAAAATAGGTCAATTAGCATCAACTGCAGTTTTTTAGTTCTTTCCTCCAATTCGCATTCCTTTTTGCTATCAAGAAACAAAGATAGTTCAACTAACATTACTTCACTAGGTTGCTAACAAGGAACAAAAGGCATAAATTGCAATCTCAGTGATGATATTTGGTATCTCCCAAGTCCCAATTCCTATTCTTTTTTCCTACTGCAGTAGGAGATAAGTGTGCTACTTGCAATCTCCCACAGCCAAATTACACTTATCAGGTGATAAGCTAGTCAGTAGTCCACTACAAGGCTCATATCCACCGAAACAATGAAGACTGACTCAAAATCACAGGATTGTCGACACTAATTTCAGCTCCCTCACTGATTGAAGTTAGCCAACCAATTTCAACAGTTTTGGTTAGTTGTAGTAGTGATTAACCCATGTTCAAAAGTGAGGCTCTACCCATACATCAAAGCTAGCCTAAACGGAATAATTTTCAAGAAAAATAATGAAAAAAATAAAAACCAATTACCTCTGATGCAATCAAAATCAATCACGATGAAGCTGAAAAAGGAGAGGATGAATCATATAAATGTATGATAAATTGATTATTAGAAACCGAAGTTCTGCAGGCAAAAGAACTCACCAGAATCGTTGTTGAGAGCACGAAATCTCGAGTATTGAACAATCGCTTGAAGATCAAGAAGAACTGGAGTTGTGAAACAGTCTCGGGGGTCAACAAAATGAGATCGAGATCCAGCCTAGAGAGTTCAGCTTGAGGGTTTGGCTCGATCTTGTCTAGTGTGCCGGCTGTGAACCCACAACATTCGAACAAAATGACACGCTGTTACAAATTTAGGGTTCAGGGGCGTTTTCCTAAAAGGCTAAAATTGCTGCTTTTTTTTTTTTTTTTCTATAAGGTGGGGAAATAATTTTGACCTTTTTTTCGAAATAAACTAATGGTAGAAAGTAGACGGACAATAGGTTGCGTTGCCAAAAATTTTTTTGAATAGCAAATCGAACCACCTAAACACAGCGTCTCAAGGATAGGTGATATAATATTACCATGCAAGACTCGTTACACCCTCTTGAAAATCTCGACGGCATCGTTGTATCCTATTGAGAATCTCACGGCATCGGGCGCAGGAAAACAAAATGTATCAAAAGCAAATGGAAAAAACACACATCAGACGACAACAAAGGAAATATAAGGCGATACTTGAGGATATAATGTCCAAGTCCATCAATAGGTATGACAAGAAGAAAATCTTGGCTATGCGCTGCCTACGGACACTTAAAAATCGCTTTTTGTTTGATGGTCAAATCAAAAGCTACTTCCATCGCTTGTACTATCTTACAAAAAAAGAGCACTCGCCAAAGTATGTTGGGCTTTAGGGGGAACGATGCTCTTGACAGTAAAACCAGAAAGATCGAAATTATGAATAGAAGCTTGAAGATTGCTCAATGCTCCAAAAAACTCAAAGCCCGTATAAACAACTCTAATGTCCATCAAACTGTGGTCTTGAAGGGTCCAAAACTGAGTTCTAGAGGCCACAAAAGTAAAAGAAGAAGTCTCCATATCTGAGTATAACCCAAGGCCTCCAAACCAAATAGGCAAAGAAGCAAATCTCCATTGAAGATCGCCAAAAAAAGGACCCCACAAACCACACTATTCTCAACTGATCCACGGAGTCCAAAATCAAAATAAGCAAATGTACCATCCCCATGCTCCGGTAGACAAGTAATCAAGCTAAAAAAACATCTTAGCAACACCCATACAATAACAAAGCAAAAGAAGCTCACTATGCGGATCTCTCAACTACGGAAGAAGGTGCATCAACTCAACCGCCTTAAACAACTCTTTTCAAGACTAGCTCTCTAATAAACCCATCAATTTTACTCATTGCCTCACCCAACAACTTAACACCTAGAACCGGCCTTGCAATGCCATGAGGAAATAATCCTTCTCTAAGCTTCGATCCATCACACGAAGCCCAAAAGATCTCAGTCTTGCAAACATTTAACTCAATGCCAAAACTCGGTCCAACCTCTTGAATGATATCAAGCGCTCTAGCCACTTCCTCTGACCGGACAACAATAGTACCATCATCAAGATACCAAGCATGAAGAAGAGGCTTACAATTGTCTATGATCCTATGAAGAAGTGGGTGCAAGACAAGGGAAAAAAAGAAGCGGCCCTAAAGGGTCTCCTTGTTGCACACGGTGGCCGACCAAATAAAATAATCATCAACATACAAACGGACAACTTAACCACACAAGAAGTCAACCCATAAAGAGATAGAATGACATATTTCCCTTACTTCCCTAAGCAAAACAGTTCTATCAACCAGGTTGATGACATTAGAAAAATATACTATCAACATAGCTAGAGAACAATTAGAGTGACGTTCACTCAAAACCATGTTGCCACTATGTAGAATATCCACTACACCACATGGGATACCGACTCCAATCTAAAAATCTCCAAGATTTTCCCTCATATCTTTACTCACTTCCTTCATGGCTACTTTGGACACCAACCGTCTCCATATAGTACCCACTGCAATGGGAACCCCATTGTCAGGCTTCAACAGTGGTGTAAAAGATGCCGAAGCAACGAACTTAGCCAAACTCAGCAGACACTTACCTCCCAACCACAAATTAACCATTGAATAAAGCGCTCTTAAAAGAATCGTGGCTACCGCAGAACCCTCACCACACATAGCATCTAAAAGGTATTACATTCTCAAATCATCTCTACCACAAGAGGTACTTTTGGGGAAAGACTTGATGCATTTAAAGATCAAATCAACATTGGCAACGAGGGGTGGTTCATGAAATGTAGTAGAAGGCTTAGGAGGAGGTTTGAAGGGGTATTTAGCCTCAAACGCCTTCAAAGTCTCATCACTATAAGGAGCTACTCCAAAGGAGCACAAAATTTTAACAACAACCGTAAAATGCCCACATGAAACCTTACGAAGACATTGATTGATATTAGGGTTCCTCTCCAAACCATCTTCATACCTTGAGTCACCATCAACCCTAACAACAAGTCTATGCTCTGAATAGTCTAGCAATGAATGCACAAGCCTGAAAACACCTGCAATATAATATATTAGGAAGTTGAATCAACTTCCTACATCATCTTTTGTCTCGCCTTCTCATAGGCATGAACACTTGTTACGTACAACGAGGGAACAAAAACAACCTAACCCAAGCAACCACATAACTTGGCTCATCGGCCACCTTCAGAAGAGCACCCAACAACGCTTGAGAGAAGCTTAAACGACAACTATGAGGGATGTTTTTCACAATAGCGATATGAACGCGCATAACCCTCTCCAACATACCAGAATCAAGCACCAAACCCCCACCATCAACTACAACCTGCTCAACATCAACAAGCTCTGAGATACCCATAATCGGCCACGAAATACCCATAATGTTTTCACCATCTTCTCTTTTTTCTAGCTAGGATGATCCTCCACACCCAAGCACCTTTCTTCTTTGCCTCCACACCAGTGACTCGAGTTCCCTCCCCTCTGGTCTCCTTTCTAAAAGTTCTAGATAGCAACAACACCCAACCTCCACTCTCTTTTTCTAATCGGAAACACACAATTACCATAACTCACCGTGATCTCCAGTCGAACTGCGAGCACGCCAACAAATCTCACCCTCGAGCAACCCTAGATCGCCTTCCCCGGATTTGAGCAACAACGAGCAACAAAAACTGAGCTTCACCATCTTTTCCACCAAAACCGGTAGCAGCTCCCTCCTCCTTCTCTAATCAGTCGAGTACAAATCCCATTAACCTGGGAGCATAGACAATCGATTTCCCATCCTTCTTGCTTCAATCTGCATGGCTAGTTGTTTTGGTAAGGACTCTTTCTCCCCTCTCGTTCCAGATTCTGTAGATATGAGGAGTCTTTTAGCACTTTCATTTTCCTAATCCACGCAGGAGCCAATATGAGCTTCTGCACTTTCAGTTGCATCTTCTAAAGACTGTCGATCTGTCAACTTTGAGGGATAATATAGGTATGCTAAACTTATTGTTTACGGTTGGATTTTGATATATCACATTTGGTATATTGTAATTTATCATGTTCGAATTTGGAAGAAATCCAATGATTAGATTATATGTTATGACCTTGTAAAGTTGGGAAGAAAGTTGTTTGGAGAGAAAAAAAAAACCCATAAATTTTCTAAGTATAGAATGGCCATTGTGAGGGCAACTTGGTGTTTTTGTGTAGATTTTTTAGAGAAGAGTTTGTGTGTTTATTTTCCTCCACCTTAGACTAGGTATGGCCTAATATGCTTAGGTTTTTTCTTGGAATTTTTAGGAGTTGTTTGAGAGTATATATAAGGCTAAAGTAGTGTACTTGATTAGGTTGCTTGTAAAGTTTCCTTAGAGTTTCTTCGTGAGTTTGGATGTTTGTAAAATTTTCAAACTCGTTATAAATCGTTTAGCTTTCATAATATGTTGATGGACTATGTTTGGAGGTTTAGAGACTTTTGTGACCCTTTTGTAATTTTTTTTAAAAAAAGTTAAGGGTAAAATCGTCACTTCCTTAAAGATAGGGCTAGTCGTGTAATTTCTTCCCGAGTGGTTATTCCTAGTTTGATAATGTCCTACAATCTTCTAGAAGATAGATTGTGTTGTTGATATGTCTTCCCATTATAATCAGGCTTTTAAGGCTATATACGTGCGGACCGAGACTTAGCGGTAGTCGGGATTCGGATCTGTTTAGATAAGTCTTATGGACTTACTAAGCTAGTTCTCCTTGTATTGGCGCGTGTTACTTTAGTGGTGTGTGTTTGGTGGTTTATAATTATAACTTGAATAGGATGACACTACTATTACTAGACCCAAGTGTATGTATAACGGGTCGTGACATCACTGTCCAACTCTTTCATGAGAATAGGATGTTCTCCGCGACTAGTCCACTCAGGTATACGACCAGATGCATTAGCGCCACTCCTGTTGGTATAAGAGGACAGAGACGAGGTTCGGAAGACCCTCGTGCCACAAAATAAGTTGAATCTAGAGTGAATCACCAAATAAAAAGATAATAATGAGGTTTTGTGTGAAAGCATGCTGAATTGCTGATATGTTTAATTTCCGCATTGATGTGTGTTTTTACTATAGTAGTACAATCTGATACTTAGGATTGTTAGCTAACCGTTTTTATCGTTATGTTGTTAGATTTCTTGTAGGGTAAGAAACTTACCAGGTGTTCCGGAGCGGATGGTCAGCCGAGTCCACGTATTCATATAGATGAGGTGACCTTTCAGTTTTGCATTCATATAGATTGACTCTTATATTTTAGGATGTTAGTAGATGTATCGTACAAGACTGTATCATGTATGCATTCATGATGTTATCACTTTATATGTTTTCTATTGGTTATATTTATATTTGTGTCTTGTAGTAAGATCTAGTGAAATTGTATCACATTCATGTTATCACTTTATATGTTTTCTGTTGGTTTTATTTTGTTAGAAAAAATTAATTTAAATTATATGAAAATTAACATTACTATGTTAGTTTCAAAGCAATACATGACTATATATATATATATATATATATATATAGGAACATCAAAACATGGTTTCATTAGAGAGTTGGATGTTCGGCAACATAGTTGATTATTAATTATTGTATAATTAATTTATTATCTTTGTAATATCCCGGAATTTTAGATTATCCGATCAATATTTTTAATTAGTAGTTTTTTATTTTTCGAGTTGTACGTTTTCGGTTGAATTAGAGATAAATGAATTAATTCGGAGATCATCAGATACAAATTTTAGGGAATTTCTAGTTATATATATATATGTAGAGTTAGGATCATGTAGGAACAGTTCTTAGAGTAGGAAATATGAACTCATACGATCTGTTAGATTAAAGTTCATGAACGTACATGATTGAAAGTTTTATATGGTAGTAAATTAAATAGGTACGTCTATTTCCCTTGATAAAATTTTAGTTTTTTTTTAATTTTTGACAAAAATATTCAACAATCAATGTTCATTCCTTAATAGAAATATACATTCATCAACTTTTTGACTAAAATATACAGAATCAATGTTCATAAAAATTTTAACGATCAAAATAAAGTTT